>JACCIC010000027.1:2525000-2792500 GCA_018907035.1 Sycobia sp. Sy_11 | reverse complement strand
ATATATATATATATATATATATATATATTATTGAGAGACAGAGAGAGAGAGAGAGAGAGAATGGACTTTGGTCGCGGTTGAAGTCCGTCCGAACTCGCCAAAATAAAGAAAACAATTAGTCGCGCATTTATATTAAAATTTATATACAGACGTATAGATGCGCAGTTGTTTTCTTTTTCGCTCGGTCCTTCACCCTACTTCCCCTCTTCGGCATCGTGTCGGCATGCCACGTTGCCCCTCTCCTTAATAGCAGCCTGTACACGCGCCCGCTGTCTCTCCTTCTTTCCTGTAATGCCTTAATTATATTATATATGAATATGTCCGAATAGCTATTCGGACATTTTTCAGCAGTGCGCTACATTTATCGATAGTCGAGATGGCAGACGGACCTTGTTCGTGATTCTGCCGCAAAATCTGGCGCTGTCACGGAACCAACGTCGCCTATGTCCCTGGCAATCTCGGTTCATCTCTGGTAACACCGTTATTCTTCCTTCTCCATATACCTATCTATTTCTAAAATACAGTGCAGTGGAAACGTTCAAGAAGACATGTACAAGGTTGTCTTGTAGCCTGTATAAGATAGGTTGCGTGTGCACGAACTCACACACACACACACACACACACACACACACACACACACACACACACACACACACACACACACACACACACACACACACACACACACACACACACACACACACACACACAATAGATAAAACTTTTCCTGTTACTTTTAAAAAAATATATATCATATAGATATTTATACCACGGTTCTTCAATTTTTCCTATAGTTATATAATCTGAATTTGTGCATTTAAAAGATGTTAAAACTCTTATATCATACTAATTTATAAAGACAAAGCGTGTTTTTGTTTTTATGCGATAACCGAAAAAAACTACTGAACTGATTGTTCTGAAATTTGATATATAGATTTTATATGATTTTGGGAAGGACATAGGCTATGTTTTTTCTTGAAAATAATTTTACTTTTAACAATCAATTAAGTTAATAGTTTTAGTGGCCAGTTTCACCAGCGGCCACTAGGTGTTGTCTTGAACCACGAACATCAACCCAATGTAGTCGGCTTAAAGTATTAATACCAGGCCAGCTCAAGTGAATGTTCATATCCAACTTTGGGATTCGTATCCTAAAGAAGGTGTGACGTTCGTCGGTATTATCTTTTTGTTCTCCAGATGAATCTGACACTACTCTAACACCTTATGGATATTTTTTGATTTTTGTAAATTTTATTTTCTCTTACGTGGAAAAATCTCCCTCTCTCTCTCTCTCTCTCTCTCTCTCTCTCTCTCTCTCTCTCTCTCTCTGTCTCTGTCACTATCTCTTTATCTTTCTTTCTCCTTCTCTTATAAAATGGTTCTGTATGCCAAATCATACTGAATATAGTTTGTGACGACAAATTATATTTTTATTTTTATACATTCTATTAACTTCAGAATTGTAAAAAGTGACTATGTTTTTTTTGTTCGAACAAAAGAAATGATGGCCAAAATAGGGTTCTTTACCAACAACCTTGAAACTATGTATATATAAATAAAATATATCGTCACTTCTACATAAAAAGGCAATATCCATTGCCTATTTAAAAAATATGCTATGCGCATACCAACATTTTGCTTGAATTTCAGTTAACATCACTACAAATATATTCACGGTATTTAATTGAAAAAACGGAAAGATAATAAGTATATATATATATATATGTATATATATTGTATGTATATTATGTTGTACGTGTTATATATACGTATTATATATATATATATATTATTATATATATATGTATATATATTGTATGTATATTATGTTGTACGTGTTATATATACGTATTATATATATATATATATATATATATATATATATATATATATATATATTGTATGTACATTATGTTGTACATGTTATATATACCTATTTTAAATACGGTTTCTACTGATACATATTGTATTCGCGTGGACAGGTGGTTGATTACGATATCCCGTTGCATGAAGACGATTTCTATAGACAGTTGTGTGTTCGGATGGTAGAATGCAATTTCCAGGGGTCTCTGGGCGATTTCTAAGGGGAATATTGTATTTAGTTAATAGAAAACGAGATCCAGGTATGAGGAAATCAGCTTCGATGGAAAGATTCAGGTTGGGACGGTAAAATACGATATTCAGGTCTTTCCAAACGACTTCTACGCGGAGTATTGTGTTTAGTCGTTAGGAAACGACGCTAGCTTTCTCGAACCGACTTCTACTGGGACTACTGTGTTTAGTTGGTAGGAAACGATATTTAGGTATGTCGGGACAACTTCTAGGGCGAGTTTCATGTTTGGATGATAGAATGCGATTTCCAGGTGTCTTGGAACGACTTCTACGGGGAATTTCGTGTTCGGACGGTAAAAGATGATGTTCAGGTATGACGGGACGATGTCTACGGGGAGTATCGTGTTTAGTTGATAGTAAATAAAGTTCAGGTATATCGGGTCAACTTCTACGGGGAGTTTCGTGTTCGGATAATAGAATGCGATTTCCAGATCATTTGGAACGACTTCTATGGGGAGTGTCATGTATAGTTGGTGGGAAACGATGTCCATTTATGTCATTACGAGTTCTATGAAGAGATTAGTATTCTATCATTCGAACACGCACACTCCCAATAAGATTCGTCCTGGGATAACTGGAAATTGTATTCTACCTCCCCAACACAAAACTCTCTACAGCAGTGGTCCCGAGATATTTCCTATAGTCCGAATATGATGCTCTCTGTAAACGTCATGTCGAGACACTTGCAAATCTTTTTCTACCGCTCGAATTCGAAAGTACAATTTTCTGCATTGAAGCCGTATTTAATATGCATATATATATATATATATATATATACTATATATATATATATATAGTATATATATATATATATATATATATATATATATATATAGTATAAAATGGTCGGTAAAATATCAACTTTTTGAAGTGGAGGCTACATTGAAACAGCTTTTTATACAGATGCGACAATAGGTAAATTACGGTCAATTATTTATAGAAGCATAGATTTTTATATATAGAGTACTTTTTACTTAAATATTATTGAATTATTATCTCGGGCGAAGGCGAGACGGGGGATGCTAGTATTCTATATACCTAGTTCTAAAAATACTTGAATATTCCCTTATATTTCAATATTTATACAAATCTGTTTTTTCTGTTAGTCATATTTATATTAAAACAAGCAACGAATTTTTTCTTGCTGTACAAACTTCCCCTGTGTAATAAATGTACAACGTCAAAATGCAGTCTGTATACGAAATTATACCAAAATACTGGCAGCAACCAAGTAGATCTGCACTGTATACCTGCATACCTTTACATCAGCATGGACGCGGCTTTCTCGGAGATCGCCAGGCTTCACACAAATTAAAGTAGAAAATACAAGAAGTTTCATGCTATTTTTTTACGTGAATATTGAAAATTAAAGAATCGAAAAAAAACATAATACAACGTCGTAGCATTACTCTTCTTCCTTGAGATATTATTTAAAGAATTGACTCATATTACTTTATAACTAGCTCCTTTGTTTTATACGAGGTGTGTTCAAATAATATTAATAAAGTGATACAAGGTGTTTCAAGAAGACCGAGAGGATGACGAAGAGGAACCTAGCATTGGACGTCTTAGCACGTCAGCAACAGATGAAAACGTTCAAACAGTGAAAGATATTGTGATAAAAAATCGTCAAATCATTTTCACAAAAGTTACTAAAGATGTTGGCATATCGGTTAGCTCATTCCATGCTATTTTTTTGGAAGTTTTGTGTATGAGAGGTATGTCAGCGAATTTCGTTCTAAAACTGCTTAATTTTTATCAAAAAATCCGTCGCATGACCATAGCTCAGGAGATGTTGATTGAAGTCAATAATGATGCTGATTTTCTCGACAGGGTTATAACTGGTGATGAATCGCGGGTATATGGTTATGAAATTGAAACTAAAACTCAATCCTCCCAATGGAAGAGCCCAAAAGAACCAAGACCAAAGAAACCGCGCCAAGTTCGATTAAGGTTATGGTTATGCTCACTGTCTTCTCTGATTATTGTGGCGTAGTGCCTCAAGAATTCTTATCACAAGGTCATAGGTAAATAAAAAGTATTTGCTAGAAGTTATGCACCATTTGCGATAGGCGATATGAAAAAAACGTCTGGAACTTTGGAGAAATAATTCGTGGCTTTTGCCTCACGATAATGCACCTGCCCATTCATGCTTGTGAGAGAATTTTTGGCGAAAACTAAACCACAGTGATGCCTGAGCCACCGTGTTTACCAGATTTGGCATCCAGTGATTTTTTTCTGTTCCCATAGCTGAAAGAACCATGAAAGGACATCGATTTTCAACGATTGAACAGATAAACACTGCATCGCTAAAAGAACTCAAGACTGTACGAAAAAATGATAATCTGAAGTGCGTCGAGTTGGCACAAGTGTATTATATTTGAGGGGGTTACTTTGAAGGAGACAATATAAGTATAGATTAATAAATAAATATTTTTTGAGAAAACAAAAAAGAAAGTTACCTTATTATTTGAACAGACCTCGTACTTCTCTATTACTAACTCTAACTCTGCTTTGTAACATATCTATGTATTGTGTTGTAGTCACGAACAATAAGAGAATAGAAACCGCTTCGAAATACTTGAATACATTTTTGATCCTTAGTATTCTCATAAATCATTGAACACACCTCGTATTTCTCTATTACTATCTCTAACTCTGCTTTGTAAAATATTTATGTATTGTGTTGTAGTCACGAAAAATAAGAGAATAGAAAACGCTTCGAAATACTTGAATACATTTTTTTATCCTTAGTATTCTCATAAATCAATTTTTATTAGATGCTAATGCAATTTAGGAGTAACCAATTAGGCCTAGAAGCTACCTTTTTTTATAAAAATAAAGGCAGTGAAAAATAGTAACGTCCTTATTAGTATAGAGAATATGATGAAATCTTTACTTTAATTTTACTTATGCAAATCATTTTAATTTAATTATTTTAATAGAAATTATTCACTTACTTTATGCAGTGCATGGGTATATAATCTTTCTTCTAAAACTTCAATTCGTTTAATAATGTCTTTAAAATTATTATCCTCAATTTTCATATCAGTAATTGGATTAAGTAAAGGTGGGCCATCTGGAAATCTTTTTTTAACTTCCTGTATTGTTTTTAAAACGCTCTTTCTATTATCAGATGGTCTTAAATCTTTGGGATAATATAATCTAAGGGAACTAATTTCCGATATAAGAGTATGAAGTACAGGAATAACTTCTATTTCTCCTTGTTCATTTTCTAGACAAGGAATGGGATTTAATTCAGTAGAATTCTTTGATACATGAAGTAAAATATCTACTATAATACTAGAACTGTCTTTCTCAGGATTTTTTGGATTTTTCTTTTTAAAATTCACTATAATACCCCAATCAAACGAATACTTTTCGTTTTTTACCTAAGCAATTTGTATAAATTAACATTGTGATAAAATAAATTATAATTTAATTATCAGACTGACATTATATTACTCACCTTTACTAATCTACCAGGTTGAAGAAAAGGAAGTAAATACTCTGCTTTCGTTAAAAATATTCTAAACTCTGCACTAAGTCGATCCAGTTGTTTTCTAATATCATGATAGGATGCTATTAAACTGTATTTTTCTAGCTTAATTTCATCATACTGAGTTTGTAAATCCTTAACGGCTGCGTGCACATGTTTAATAATAATTAATTAAACTCATTTAATGCACATTTTTCAAGTTTATAATATAAATAATGATATCTTACTGTTAAATAATTCAGGAATAGCTGCTTGGTTTTGAAACTGATAAAAACTTCTTTCTAGCATGTATTCAGGATTAATTTCTTCGACTCTTAAAAGATTTAACACCATATTATATGTTAAATGAAAAGCAGAGTTAATTGGATCTGCTGTTCCTTGTACAATCGCTTTGCCAACAGTTGGGCTAACTTGTTTATCAATCATTAAAATAACAATTCCTTTTTCATCCAATCCACGTCGCCCAGCACGCCCAGACATCTTTTTATATATAATAATATGTAATTTTATTATTAAAACTTTTTATACGAACGGTTTTCCAATAAAGTACTTGCTTGCTAATTCGAAATAGGAGCTTCAAACTTTAAATTAAAATCGCTATAGCATCAAAATGCTATTAGGAGTGTGAATAAGTCTTTCCCGTTTTTTGTAAGAGATGGCGCCACCAATACTGTGTGAGTATTCAATGGTTACATATGTCATAATCAAAGCTTATTCATATGTCAACAATTCCATACTAACACATTAGTTAAAATTTTTTCGCATCATAAATTTTTGATATCGTGAAAATGTCGAAATTTGAGCCGAGTCGACGTCATTTGCGGGAAGTTTCACTTTATTGGTTCAATTTGAAGAAATCTGCTGCCGAGACGCATCGATTGCTTCAGGAGGCTTATGGAGAAGGTTGTGTCGATGATTCAAGTGTTCGCGGATGGTTTCGACGCTTCAAAAGCGGTGATTTCGACGTGGAAGACAAGGAGCGTTCCGGGCGGCCGCAAATCTTTGAAGATCGAGAATTGGCGACTTTGCTTGATGAAGATTCTTGTCAAACGCAAGAAGAACTTGCTGAAGCATTGGGAGTTGACCGAACAACCATTTCCAAGCGTTTGAAAGCCATGGGAATGATCCAAAAGCAAGGAAATTGGGTGCCGTACGAACTGAAGCTGAGAGACGTCGAACGGCGTTTTTTCACTTGCGAACAGCTGCTTCAGCGACATAAAAGAAAGGGTTTTCTGCATCGTATCGTGACTGGCGATGAAAAGTGGATACGTTACGATAATCCGAAGCGAAGAAAATCATGGGGACTACCCGGCCATGCATCATCATCGACGGCCAAGCCAAATATTCATGGCGCCAAGCTCATGCTCTGTATATGGTGGGACCAGCTAGGTGTGATTTACTATGAGCTTCTGAAACCGAATGAAAGGATCACAGGCGAGGTCTATCGACGACAATTGATGCGTTTGAGCCGCGCACTGCGAGAAAAACGGCCACAATACTCCGACAGGCACGACAAAGTTATTTTGCAACATGACAATGCTCGCCCACATGTTGCACCGCCGGTGAAAACATACTTAGAAACGCTCAAATGGGAAGTCCTACCCCACCCGCCGTATAGTCCAGACGTTGCTCCGTCTGATTACCATCTCTTCAGATCGATGACGCATGGCCTGGCTGACCAGCACTTCCATTCCTACGAGGAAGCCAAAAAATGGGTGGATGACTGGATAGAGGCCAAACCGGTCGAATTTTTTCCCAACGGGATTCGTATGTTGCCAGAAAGATGGGAAAAAGTTGTAGCTAGCGATGGCCAATACTTTCAATAATTCATTTGTAACCATTTTTTCACAATAAAGGCTCAAAATTTGAAAAAAAACGGGAAAGACTTATTCACATACCTTATATAAAACACACATTTTTAATTATTGTTAAGTTTTAGGTAAATTTAGACTTAGTATGATAAGTAGTCCACTATAGTTTACAATACACATAATGCACAACCAAATAGAACAACTAAAACTCTTGCAAGTTGTGTAAATTCAACATTAAGTAAAACAAGAAAATTAAACGATTAATTATATACACCTAGGATAGAAAAAAAATTATTATTAGTCAACTAGACTTCTACATACGAGGGTGGATTGATAAGTTTCCGGCCTGACCGAGAGATGGCGCCACTAGGCCTACCTTGAGGTGGCGTTCTATAGTACCATCCTTAGATAGCTTGTAGCTATAGTTTCAATCCAATCGCCAAGTTAGTTTAGCTTTGAGAGCACGCTGAACAAGACGCCTCTGTGCTTCTCGTAAAAATGGAAAAGTTGGAAAATCGTGCTGTCATCAAATACTTTTATTTGAAGCGGTTAACGCGGAAGGAAATTAAAGAAGAGATGAACTCAACACTCGGGACACCGTCCCCATCATATTCAACCGTTAAGCAATGGATTTCCGAGTTTAGAAGGGGTCGTCTGAGCACCTCTGATGAGCTTCGCTCAGGACGCCCATTGAGATCACAAGTCCAGACATGATCGAAAAAATCCATCAAATAGTGCTGAAAGACCGCAGATTAAAAGTTTGTGAGATAGCTGAAACCTGTAAGATGTCATATGAACGTGCACAAAATATTTTGCACCAACATTTGTATATGGAAAAGGTCTGTGCAAGACGGGTGCCGCGTTTGCTAACAGTCGACCAAAATTTGGCGTTGTATAAGCGTAATCCAAGCGAATTTTTGCGCAATTTCTAACCGTTGACGAAACTTGGGTCCACTACTTCACTTTTGATACCAAACAGCAGTGTAAACAGTGGATTGGACCAGGGGAACCAACTCCAAAGAAAGCAAAACAAATTTTTTCGGCGAACAAGGTTATGGCTACTGTTTTTTGGGATGCAAGAGGTATTATATACATTGATTACCTTGAAAAGGATAAAACTATCACTGGTCAATACTACGCAGACTTATTGCAACGTTTGAGCCACGAAGTGAAAATTAAACGACCTCATCTGGCGAAGAAAAAATCTTGTTTGATAGTTCCGTCAACTATGTGCCTATAATGATAGCGTTACACTTACTAATCTTTCTCCTTCTCGTAGATTCCAGTTATATTGATCTTGCATGTCAATATTTAAGGTAGTTGTATTGACTGCTCTTAAATGCGTCGTTAAACAAAGGCAATATACCAAAAATATATCTGTTTGCTAATTCATAGATATATTAGAAGCTTGAATAAGTTCTTCCTTTTTTTACAAAATAAAAGTTTTATTTAAAATAGAAGGAATAAAAACATTTCATGCAAAGTACTGTTCATTAATCAAAACCATTTTCAACCATCTTTTTGTATAATCTCTTGATAATATAAAAATTCCACCTCGAAACAACAACATTTATTTTGAGATTATCCAAGAATCCATTCATTTTTTAAGAATATTCGTAAGAATGAAAACACTATTCCTCTAGGCCATGTGCCATCGTATGTAATAGGTGAAATCGGAAAGTGTTATATTAGATGACTACGGTGGGTTTACACTGCTTTCGTAATATGAAGCAGATCGTTTTCTTGACACAAAGTTATTTTGGGGGTTTTCTCACAAAGATGCCCTATAATATTTTTATTCGTTTTGAGCAGCTCAGAATAAATTACACTGTCTCAAGTACACGAAATAAAAAATAGATTATGGATTTATAGATATTTAGTTGTGCGGACAATATTAATGAATGGTCGAAATGACCTTACGATTTTCTATATTTGGATTATCTACTGTATCCACATTTCATAGCCAATTATGACACTTTTTAAATTTTTATCTTTTCTACTGTTCAAGCAATACCTAACTCGTGAGAAAACACGGTTCGAATTTTCTCAGCTATACCGAATAACCTTGCTTCCTGATTATTTTTAATACTTCTAAAGCTTTTGATATAATTAACTTATCAACCTGGAATGTTTTCCAAGTTTTTTAAGTCTGAAATCGACCCTGATCGAATAATTGCTCCAATTCTTTTTCTTTAAATTTTAGTGCATTGTCACTTAAGACTCAACTAGAATTCAATGTGTTTCAGTTGCAGATTTGTTTTTACTAATGCAGTACAATTAAATTCTTTGTAAATACACTGTATGTGACATAAAAAAAATATTTTTACACTTAATAAAAATTACTTTGTTTACACTAAAGTAAACTGATGTATTCTGAACTTTCAGATCAGATATAGTAATTTCTTGTATGTGCATAACCATTGGAAATTGGAAGCATGGAATACGGCTACTGCAATCGTTGAATAAACAGCACAAAGTTATTCAAGGTTCTTATGTTTATGAATGGGTGTATATGTATCTTTAAAATTCAAGATAAGAAATTTTAGATTATCGCTCTCTCCTGCCTAAAACGAAGCGGCAGAGGTCGGTCCTCCTCATTTCTATATTTTTATATTTTCTGGGGATGATTATTCTGCTGGTTTCTACATGTTCTGCGGAACCGGAGTTTTTGGGCGCGTTTTCCATGTACCCATCTTCTGTGCGGCGACAGAGCGGATAAAGGTGCAGCGGTTGGCGCGATATTAATAGATAACGTTGTTCTCCCGTGCACTCACGTAAATTATCGGATCAGCCTTTTCCTTAATGGGCTGTGTTCTCTGGTCGAAAGAGGAGAGGATTTATAGACTTAATCTAACGTCCAGAAATGTAGTGAATAGCGTCACGTGAATTCCTGTGACCACTATGTTTCAACGGGATGCTTCAAGCGCTCCAGTCTTATGGGTAGCCTCACTGTCGGAGGCGTAACCCACAGTCATCTTGTCACGTAGGTCTTCTTATATCGGCAGGAATGGATTATGTATCAGATACATTTCCTTCGGGATTTTCGTTGGAATGTTGGTTTGTTCCGTAGGGGATGGGCGGGAGGACGTGTACTTATTTGGGTCTTGAAGGGGTGTTATGCCTATGTGTATACGAGACATCGCAAACGAGGCGTTGTTGGTCGGCAAGTGTTGTCCCGGCTCCTCCTCCTCCTTACGTATCTCTTGAGTAGCGTCCGGACTGAATTCTATTAGATTCGGCTGCGCCTCTTCTATCTCTACTTTCTCTAGTGCCTCTAATAATTTTGCCATATCGAGGAGTTATCTCCGGTTTGCGGAGTTGTCCTAACATTACGTTTACAGGAGCTAATCCGCACGCTTCTAAGTGGTCGGAAATTAGACTCGCAAGGATCTTGGTGTCCCCGGGTTTGCGTGTTTGGTCCAACATCGTCGACCGACGCAGTCCTCGGCCTATTCCAATTTCTCTTTACATAATGCTGGTTATCTCCGCTGGAATGTGCAAGAGAAATTTGGGATGTATTAGAAGAGTGGCATCTTCTTAAAATTAAGATATGTACTTTTGTCTTTCTTCTGACGCCAATGTTTTCCAATTCGTAAATTGCTGGGCAAACTTTCCTGACCATAGGTAGTTTCGTCGTCAATCTCGTTAGTCTCAAAATTTCCCTGTCTTCTGTTTTTACTGTAATAATGTGCTTGCTTTCTATTAGCAGCGTACAGATTCTAGTTCACTAATACGCGCTATGACTCGTAGCCTTTTTATTCGAATTCGCCAATCTGCAGGTGTTAGTGACTGCATTTGTGTTCTCACGCCAGGGATATGTCTAAATATCATTATCTCTCTGGGATTTATGCCGAAATTCAGAAACGCCGATGATGCTTGCGTATTGCATCTACTGACGTATTCAGTACAAACGGTAGTTCAAGCAAGGGGATATCCCAGTCCTTATGGCCTTCTTAGATAAATCGAAATCATTGATTTCAATATTCGATCTACCCATTCTGCGGTGCTTGCTTGCTCATAATAGACCGCTATCAACTATTGCACGATGTGTTTGACTATATTATTGTATATATTATTGACTATATTACTACAAGAAATTATACATAGGTAATGTTACGTGGGTTGTGGAATCGTCAACAAATGATAAAATGTCCCTAAGTAATTTTTGTGAAAAAAAAACAAATAAATTCCACTAAAATCTGCTGGATTTAATTCCCTCTATTTCTGTGGATTGTCCTGATGTGACACATTTTTCAGATTTAAAAAATTGCCATTTCTTCTATGTGAAAAAGTCCTTACAAAAAATTTTGAAGTACAAGGGGGGTAATGTTATAGTAGATAATATTTTATCATGAAGAAGACCCAAAAAGTTAGGGAATCGACAAGGGCAACAAATCATACAACAAAATAAATAAAATCGAAAAGAACAAAAGAAAAATATAAATTTGAATCATATATTTATAGTAATAAAGATATTTATTCGTGTAAATAGTCTTTTGATTAATGATATCATCTATGCGTGAAAATATTCACATATATTTTATAGTTAGATTATAATTACGTAACATGAGCAATGGCATTATATACATTTTCGAAGTTAATTTTGGAATAATGGAAAAGAGAAGGTGAGGGCATTCCATTTAATACATGTAAATATCATTAAATGAATATATTATTGCTAATTACTAACATTTATTGTGATTATTCGCTAATTACATTAAGCAACTTGCGAGACTTTCCTGAAGTCATTCATGAATTTTCCACACTTGTGATTTCTGTTATTATTGGTATGTGCACATTGGAATATAATAATTATATAAAATGTGAATAAATAGTATACTTTGTTCAAAAAAGTACTTGAAAGAATTCTATTACCACCAATGACATTTATATGGTATATAACACAACCAATTTTTCATATGCTAACAAGACACCAATGTTATAATTACATTATTGTGTATATAACCTCACTAGCAGCTAAATGAGATGTTTACATAATTCAAAAGGAACAACAAAAATAGTACGGTAGTAAAATAGGGGCTACACACGAATATGATGAGGGGATGTTCTTTTCCCAAAGCAGGTAGTGACTTTTGGGTACTTATACAGATTTTGCGAGACATTGCTACTCGTCCAGTTTCCTCACTCCAGTTTGTTTATTACGTTGACTTAATTGAAGGTGAAATTTTCGAGAGGAATAATGTACATTATAATGAGTCGAGCGCTAATTTACATTTCTACTTGATTTGTATATGGCAAGCATATACGACGCGGGCCTCACGTTGTGGAGCGCCATTTGTAAGATACGAATTTACACGCTATTACTTCCTTACTGAGCAACTTTCGTAAAGAGTAATGAAAATATGCTGATTCAGAAATAATACGATGTCTATTTTATTTACATTAATACAAGTGAAACTTACTGGCTCCCAGCAGATTTCAGGACGCACGACATTACGGCACGCATTTGTATATTTGGCACACAAGGGGGCGAAGGGCGCGATGCTATACGGGGACAACAAAAAAGGACGATATTTCATGGCACGACCGAGTGCACAGGCTGTGCGTCATGAGCAACGGGAACCAGGCCTGCATTCTACGAGTCTTACTTTTAAAGCGACTTGCCCTCAACCTCAGGAACTGCTGTGCTTCTGCTGCATCATCCTCTCTCTCTCTCTCTCTCTCTCTCTCTCTCTCTCTCTCTCTCTCTCTCTCTCTCTCTCTCTCTCTCTCTCTCTCGTACTTTCGTTGTCTCCAGGTGCTACCGACTCTCGCCGGACTTCTGGTAGCTCTGGTGCATTTGACGGGTTTGGAGGTGGTGGACAGATGTGGATTGTCCCTCTTTCTACTGTTCAAATACAAAATTAGAATATTTCTCTGTAGTCATATACGTAAGCAATATATATGGTATATTTCGGTATTTGAAATTTAATACCGTGAAAATTTAGTTAGTGATGTCAGTTGAAATTGAAGCATAAAAAAATGTTCTGCGAAATAGCAGGAGGACAGTCAGATATCACGAGAGATAGCACCTTCTTATACGGAACCAACGATATCGATATATAGACATAGGTTTGACATTCTTGGAAAAGCAACCAACTTTACCTTTTTTTTATTTACCGTGTATATACAAAAACACACTTTGTCTTCATAAATTGGTATGATGATATGTTGCTAATGATGATGATTATATATATTTCGAATGTCAGAGCAATCGTTTTAGTAATTTTTCGTTGAACGTCTCAAAACATAAACACAATTTCTCTTCATAAATTAGCATTAATATGATTTGGTATACAATCATCTTATAGGAGAAGAGAGAGATTTTGCTAGATAATATAAAAGAAAATGTTTTAAAGATATCCAAGGTGATGGAAGTTTTATAGATTAACATGAAAAACAAAAAGGTAATACCGACTATACTCACAGCTTCTTTAGGATACTGTAGGGCCGTGCAGAAACTGTGACGTCGACTCGATCGGCGTTTCGTTCAGACACACACTCATACGGTATGTAAGGAGTGTATTTAGTTATATTCTGTTATTTATTAGATTCGGATAGTAAATTCAGAATATGAGTACAGAAGATAATACATCATAGATGAGTTTGATTTGATTTATTAAATATTGAATTTAAATAACTTCTGGAGAGGAAGCTCTCGAGCGACAGTATTTCAATCGGCCTATAGAAATTTAAGGTTGCGCTGATTGGCTAATTGAAGGTAGAGGGATGCGACAAGTTATTTATTGAAAGTAAAAAAGCGGGGTCGGGTGCTTAGTGTAGACATATAAATAGAGAATTGATTACGTTAATTTACAAAATAGGTCGGTACGCATTTGGGGAGTCCTCCGTATTGTCATGGTCAGGCGTAGACGTGATCATACCATAGACTTATATATTATATGTTAGGCCGCGTGCTTAAGCAGTTCTGATGTCCATATTGAATGACAGAGATAGATCTGCAGTCGTACTTTCTCTATTGCACTCGGGAAAGAGTAGGGACGCAGCCCAAAAAGGAAAATGGTATAGATTATTGAAGAAACGTATATTTCTACTGCGTGTATTTCTTCTGCTACTGTTTACCTACATTCCTTTTCTCCCCTCGTCCTCGCTTGCAAGAAAAAGACAAGAGGACTCTCTGTATTGTTTTCTCACTCTGAAAACGACGTCCAGGTATGAAGAATTAAACTTCTATGGAAAGATTCGTGTTGGGATGGTAATATACGATATCTAGGTCTTTCCGAATTTGCAAATAAAAATATTTGCATAAATATATTACTATTAACGTTAGCTTAATATATTCGTTTCGCAATCAATCTAAGTACTATTTTTTACAATGGAAAGAAAACACTAATGCTTCTTAGTTTAATTCAAATTTATATGAAAATATTAAAATTTAAATATCAAAGTTTAACTATTATTTATGTCGGACCATACGCTAAAATGTTTCCAGTTTGTCCATTACAGAAGCTACCAATCTAAATAAAAGTTAAATTAATTTAAATTTTCACACACACACATACACGCGCGCGCGCGTATACGTAGGTGATAATATATATATCTAGGTTATAGTGGATTATAATAGAGTGACTATAATAGGTTACAATTACTCTCTTACTTCGGCAAATATCGGAGACTGGGAGTATTTGAACAGTTAGTTAAGTTTGACTGCTCGAAAAGCGATATATTGATTTTCTGCAATTATTTCGTTTTTTGTTATAGAAACTTTATATAAAATTGTTATAGTTTTTTATATAATAATACTCATTATGTGTTCGGTTATCTTGTGAATCAGCCACCAATATTATTAACGGCTTCTGGTGGACAGGATTCTAAATCGTGACAGTATTAAAGATATCAGACGGGCATCTATAACCCAAAGTTCACTGAGACGTAAATCCATTTGTCAATAATTTTATTAGGTGATCGATTGCGTTACAAATATTAATAAATACCAGCAAGTTACTAGACAATTAAGTTACCGACAAGTAACTAGCTACGGGAATAAAATAATAGTTAGTATTTCTTTCGCGAATCGAACCAAGTGTTATGGTCCCGTGTATTTATTTTGCTTGTGTGCCTGGATGTTGGTTCAAACGGAAACCAAACATACAAAAGCTAAACTGTTCTAATTTGTTTGTGCGCATTGGCACTACTCTGCATATTGTTCATGCGCATAAGCAGTCTGAAGCGGAGTTTTTCTACACCGTTTATAACGGTCACATACCGGGCAAACAAATAAACCTGAGTATTATTTCACGGCAAATTGATATCTATCGGGTGTACAAATAAGTTTCTGTCGTTTTTTTATAAAGAAATAAGATTTTATTGTAAAAAAAAGAACAAATAATGTCATTCAAAATATTGCCCATCACTTTCTACTACTTTTGACTATCTTTCGGGCAGCAAGTGGATACTCCGTCTAAAAAATTGCTCTTCTTTTGAGGTGATCCACGAATCGACCCATTTTTTCAATTCCTCGTAAGAAGTGAAGTGCTGCTCAGCCAGACCATGAGTCATTGACCGGAATAGGTGATAGTGTGAAGGAGCAATATCTGGTGAATACGGCGGGTGAGGTAGGAAGTCTCAATTAAGTACTTCTAAAGTTTTCTTTAAGATTTTTGAAATAGCTGGCCAAGCGTTATCAGGCTGAAAAATGACTTTATCGTTGCTTTTGGCATATTGTGGCGGTTCAATCGTCAATGCTCGCCTCAATTGCATCAGCTGTTGTTGGTAACGTTCTCCGGGCACGGTTTGATTGTTTTGGAGTAGTTCGTAATAGATTACTCCAAGGTCATCTCACCAAATGCACGGGATTATTTCAAGAACTAAGAGAAATTCAAGAATATAGATGTGAATCGATATTAATAATTGTAAATTTATTTATTTTTCCAAATTTATTAGTTTCTTCCAGCCAAGGTAAAGTGCACCTTGGCGAGGGTAACTAATTCAGATAATTTTATTTTCATCAATGTAATAGGACCAGGTCAATTATAAGAAAAATACCAGGATCCTAAATATTGCCTTAATCTCCTGGCACCCAGCCTTTTATTTAAAGGTGATTAAAATTATTTTATGCAGAACAATAAATTATTATATCCTTAATAATTAATAAAAAAATTAATATTTTAATTTTTTTCTTTCTGCATAAAAAACAAACTAATCACTAAAGGAAATTTTGTTCTTTCTATCTCGTTTTCTGCAAAATAGAAAGAGGGAATAAAATAAGGATTTTTTGTGTTAAGTCTTAGAATTGCGAAATATGCACCGACTTATGTCAGAGATAGACGGGTTTGAAAAACTATATATATATATATATATATATATATATATATATGTCAGTATATATATATCAATATATATATATATATATATATATATATATATATATAGAACGGAACTTTGTTTTTAGCTCGTGGACTTTTTTGATCAGTAAATTTTTTTTTTTTGATAAAATTAAAAATAATATCAGGTATGTGAATAAGTCTTTCCCGTTTTTTTTCAAATTTTGAGCCTTTATTGCGAAAAAATGGTTACAAATGAATTACTGAAAGTATTGGCCATCGCTAGCTACAACTTTTTCCCATCTTTCTGGCAACATACGAATCCCGTTGCGAAAAAATTCGACCGGTTTGGCCTCTATCCAGTCATCCACCCATTTTTTGGCTTCCTCGTAGGAATGGAAGTGCTGGTCAGCCAGGCCATGCGTCATCGATCTGAAGAGATGGTAATCAGACGGAGTAACGTCTGGACTATACGGCGGGTGGGGTAGGACTTCCCATTTGAGCGTTTCTAAGTATGTTTTAAAGATTTGTTTTTATTCTTTTCTTGAAAATTTATAATTAATGGACTGCAGAATAAATAGCGCTTTATACTATTATTTTCACTTTTGTTTTCTTCTTTTAAACTTTTTACTCACGTTCTGGTAGTTACCAGCACACGAGAGAAAATAATAGTGAGAAATATAACAATAAAAAAATTTTTTTTATATACATATAGAAAAATCAGAAAGGATAAAAACCACTGGCAATCTAACCCGTACTCAAGCTAATATACCAATGTTTGCTTAAATAAATATGAACATCAGAAGAATTTATAATTTAAATTTGTTTTATAAATTTTTTTTTGTATATAGGTGCACCTGAGGGTTCGTATATATACATATAGATTTTTTACCTATATATCGAGAGAACAAACAGTATATTTTATAAATATTCTTTCCTTTCTTTTACGATTATTTATTTTATGGTGTACTCGCACAAAAATTGTGTGTAAATGCAACAAAATGCGAACCTTGGCGTATTAAATTGCATTAAGAGCACGAAACAATGTGATAGCGAGTGTGGCAAGTAAGACAAAGGAAAAAACTAATTGGTACAGTAGAAACCATGACAGCTTCATAAGATCCATTGGCAAACGGCATGGACGAGAAAGTCGAAAATTGGTGTTTTTACATAACCATTGACATATTTTACATACCGAACTAGACCAATTTCTCCGCCAGCAGAGTCTACGTGTAGATAGCGATAGATTTACAGCAACTGTCTAAAAGGTAATTATTTACCTAAGGACTTCATCCCAGATGATGATTAAGATACAAGCATTAATTACATTAAATGCGAAGCAGCCGAGAAGTCGTTCATCGAAGAGGCAATAAACACTAGAGGACAGTTATACCGCGATGAAACGACGGAGGACAGACAGACGCCATCTGGATTTTATAAGGGATGTTTTCCAGTTCCAGGAGAAGTTAGATGTCTCTAGGTGGCAACATAGGCCAGCTGAGGCATATATAGAAGAGACTGAGGTGTAATCACACATTGGAACTCTCCTTGCAATGTAATGTTAGAACACGAGCGCTTACTCAGTATCATTTTACCCTAATTTCGCGATTAAACAGAGGCATTGGCAATGGATGTGATGATACACCAAATAAATAAAATGCAATGAATGGTTCAAGCATTAGCAATTGGTATTAATAGCCAGATTGGACACCAACTCGGTCGAGTACCGAAATGGAAGATATGCATCGTAGCTTACGTCATGTAAATATTAGAGAAACATTTACCATTCACAAGTCGACCCATTCGGAAAGTTCACGGCGGACTCTTTAGCGAACCACCCCGACCAATACTTCACGAGGACGTGGCGTTAGCAGGAGGAGGGGGAACCCTTAAAGGATAATAGAACCTCAAGGACAGGCACTGGCCATCAAGATGACACAGCCAATGCCTCAACTATGGCGAAACCCCGCTATGTAGGTGAGGTTGTCCGAAAATGGAATGTTTCTTTCAACGGAAATGGAACGCAAACTTGAAGGAAAATTGAAATGTTCCTGGACCGGGTTAAGGAACTGCACAGTATGTCAGAACTTCTGACAGAAGAGCAACTCTTACGGGCTACACCAGAGCTGTTCAGCCCATTATTGGGTAACAGAACCACTTGAACCATGGACATCCTGGTCGCATTTAAACAACGAAGCTCTACGTTTCTACGAGACGACATACCAGAATCAAGAGCGTTGCCAAAGAGAAACCATAGAGCCCACGCAAGATCTGGATGAGATAAGTACCTTACGGAGCTTAACTGGATGATCAACAAATTGATTCCGAACGTTTCGATGGAGGACAGATCAGATCGATTCCATGCGAATCTTCCCCGCGAATTACACCATCTCGTCCGCAAGAAAGACTGTAAAACTTTTGATGAACTGGTGGAGGCTATTAAGGAAGCGGAGGATCCCTTCGTAGTACAGAAATCATATAAATGTCCACCTTCGCCAAAGGCAGTAATCTGGCCAGAAGTAGCATATCCGGTACGCCAAACTAAGAGGAAACCAAAGGTGGCGACTACTAAACCTTCTGATCAAGCGAGGCCGGAATCACCTCCAAAGGTTTTGCGAAATGAGGAGACGGTACAAGCTATTCCCGACTGGAAGGCTGTTTTAAACAGTTAAGTGCGGACATTCGGACGGCAATCACCTCGGTAGGCAACAAAGAAGCCATTGAAGTACGGAGGGATCCACCTTCACCGAGGAACTGTCTTAGAAACCAAAAGTCGTGGAGAAAGAAATCTCTACCTAGAAAGATTCGTCTTACGGTGACTAATCGTGATTCTTCGGATAAGCCATCGTATAAGGATACACAGCATAGACAAGAAAGTTGATTCACCGCTGAGGTATTACAACTGCGGAGAATTGTGATATATATCAACTAATTGTCCAAAGTGTTCGGAAAATGCCAGACACGGCTGCTAATACGGGTTCAACCGTCCAGCGCCCCCCATCGAAAGTTGTCGCCGAGAAATCGCGGCGAAGCAGGCGTACTCAGCTTTCGCAACCACGGAAGAGAACTCTCAAGCAGGTCCATCTTCTTCAGATAGCAATGGAGAATTGGATCCAGCTCAAGTAGCAGCTAGACCAGAGAAATCCCATTGGTAGATTCATGTGCGCGTCGGAGAATTAGTCTGCAACTGGCCTGAGCCTATGGACGACAATTTCACCTTACTTCTGGTGTTGGGGCAAGATATCCAGGAAATTCTCCACTTTATGGAACAGGTTATCTTATCTACCGTTCGAGTTCGCAGGAATTATCCGCGACGTATTAGTTACAATAATTCCTTCCTTACAAGTTGACTGTTATATCGGAGCCAATTTCGCAGGAGTTTTTGGTACAGTACATGTACCTGGATATAATACAATGTATGTAAGACAGACTGGAAGTTGCGGCAATGACGGTATACGAAGTGCAACGTTTAGAACCTTTGCAGCTGTTCACACCAAAAAGTGAGAAGCGAGAGAAAAAAGAGAGATTTTGTCTGCGAGACAATGACGTTTAGCTTCTATTGAACTAATAGATATAACTCGTCATGAACAATCGAAATGAAAAAATTTGCTTGATCGAATCTTATCCGAAGGGAAAGAGGTGCTGTGATGTATGACGTGGACCAAACATATTATCGATGTCAGTAATACCCGCTCCACACAACAGAGATAATATCCAGTTTCCAAGATAATCAAAGGAAAAATGTATACTCAAACTAAAGAGATGCTGGAAACTAGACTAGTTGAACCATCAATGAGTGGTTGGTCTAGCCCACTAACCATCGTACGCAAAAGCAATGGAAAGTATCGGTTTTGCATAGACTTCAGAAAAGTTAATGCAGTGACGAAACCAGATGCTTATACATTATCTCACATGGATGAGATTAGGAAACTGCAATCCTTGAGATGTATCTCAATGATAGACTTAAGCAGTAGGTTCTGTCAGATACCGCTTCAGGCAGAATCTAGACCAATTACAACCTTTACAGTGCCTGGAATGGGATTATTTCACTTCCGAAGAATGCCGTTTGGCCTATCCAATGCAGGTGTGTCGTTTCAATGATACATCGACCACATAATTGATCGAGAGCTTGAGTCGAATGCTTTCTCGTATTTAGACGATATTATTATCGTTACAGAAATATTCGAACAACATTTAGAATGGATTGAACGTGTACTCAAGCGAGTTAAAAAAACTGGACTCACAATTAATAGAGACAAAAGTGTTTTGGGTCATACCGAGATAAAATACCTGTGTGTGCTCGTTAATCGTGAAGGATTCTGCCCAGATCCCGAGAAGATCAAACCTGTGACGCGATACCCGGAAGCGCGAAACCTCAAGCAACCTAGACGGTTTCTCGGCATGGCGACATGGTATAGGAAATTCTTAAGAAACTTTACCTCGATAGCTGAGCCACTCGCGCATTTAACACAAAAAGACCGAAGATATGAGTGGCGCGTGGAATAGCAAGCAAGCTTCGAGAAAATCAAATCGATGATCGCTACAGCCCCTGTCCTTCATCGATCAGTGTTCGAAGCGCAATTCACAATACAAACTCATGCGAGCGACACTGGAGTCGGCGCAGTCTTACTGCAGGAGACTGATGAACAGGAACGTATGCTGGAGTTTGCGAACAGGGCATTTTCTCGGGCTGAAAAGAATTATTCAGTCACCTAGAGAGAGTGATTAGCCGTCGTGTGGGCAACGGATACATTCCAAGCATATATAGAAAGATACCACTTTTGGATCGTAACAGACCGCTCACGTTTATCGTGGATTCTTATAATGCCGACAACCACAGGACGCCTGGCACGATGGACTCTTTAAGTTGCAAGAATATGGTTTTGAGGTATAGCGTCGAATAGGCACGATAAATTACGTATGTGACGCATTGTCTCGGATGGAAGAAACAGATCAAGCCAGATGTGTTGCCGTAACTTGGGCAGAAATAACCCAATACTAATGGTATTTGGATTGGTTAGATAAAGCTTGAAAATGTACGAACGAGTATCCAAAATGAAAGATAGTTGCTGGTTAGCATAAATGTGGTCATTGGTGAAGCTAACACCTGGTCAACAGAACTCTGAAGAACCAGATTATGGCGTTTGTGGGTGAAAACTATAATTCTTGGGATGAGAAGTTGATAAATTTAACTTATCTCTGAACACCACACCTCATTCGTTCACTGGATATACACCAGCGATACTAAACTTTGAGTGAAAGCTGAATTCGCCAGGGACGCTCCGCCGTGAACAAGATAATGTCACGGTTGGAAATATTGGGAGCTAAAACCGGCAGGCTTGGTTAGTTAAATTTAAAAGCTTAGAAGAGCTACAGGAGTTAGCAAAGACACAATCATGAGAGCAGCATGAACGTCAAGTAACGTATTATAATGCTGGTCGCCGTCGTTCGCCAAGATATGGAAAAGGAAACATTTTTTATCTTGCCCCGCCCAAGGAATAACGTCTAAGTTGGTCCCTAAATACGTAGATCCGCATGTAATTATGACGATTAAGGGCCCAAATACGTACAAACTTGTTGATCACCAGGGACGAATAGAAGAGGTAATCCATTCAGAACACCTGAAGCCATTCGTCGAATCTGAGGAAACGTCGCCTGAGACAAATGGTTAAAATGCTTCAGCAGAACCTTTATAATCGATTAGCCGAGGACCTCGCCCACCAAGGCAAATCTGTCAAGATAAATCAACCGGTAGATAGCAGCTTCATCGCCGGAAGATAGAATTAGGGTTTCACCTGGTAGTGGAACCTCGTCAGCGGACGAAGGGTGCGATAGGGTAAACCACGCAACTAGGGTCGTTGATAATATACATACGCGTAAGCATGGTCGCCCCCGGAAGGAGGTCAGAGTCGTCCAGAAGCCTTCTACCGAAGAACTCATCTAACCAGCGACGATAGTAACCAGTCGGCGGCGCGGAAAGCGAACGAAGGCATAATTTATAGAAAATATTTCTTTTCTGTGTCAGGGTACGCAATATACCAGAAAGATTCCTCTGTTTTATTGAAAAATTGGCCGGACTAGGAATCAGATTAGACTCCGATTCGCCGGATTTCTATTCTGCGTCGAATGTTTGCGGATAATTTATCGGCAGCCGGATTCCATTTTTAGTGCGGCCCATGAACCCGGCAGAGCAGCCTTCAATTGTCGACCTGTTACGACAACCAGAAATAGATCACACCCTGCGCTCCGCGCAAGCTTCGTCCGTTGCCCTCTCACCAGTTGCGGTGGAATCCCCACAGGTTGTTTCGCCGGTGGGTGGCACTCCTGTTCCGAATGAAGTACAGGAAGCCGCAGCTATAGTTCCTGGGGGTGAACCTGGAACAATGCTAGGTATAAAAACAGCGTTGTTGCAGGAGAAGACAAGGCTAATGAAAGAGGCTTTCATCACAGCTCGAGCCTGGAAAATGAGATTTTCGAGATCTAGGTTGAAATTCAGATCATCCCAGGTGACCGCTGCTTGATAAGAAGAGAAGAATTAGAAGCCCTCAAATCTTACCGTCTCGAGCGCCAAGAAAGAGAGTGGAGGCTCAGGCTGACCAGTTGGCTATGGCAATCCGCACATTCTAGATGGCTGAGGTGACGGTTCGACGGACTAGCGAGCCACAAGGAGAAAATGGCCAAACAGATAAGACAGGATCTGCAGGAGAAACAGAAGGAGACGCAGAAACTCCTGCAAGCAATCCCGGTTGAAGTACGAGTACACTTAAGTACTCGTGCCAAAAAGATGAGTTTCTTACCAAATGCCGAAGCGGCCGTGCCTATCAATGCTAACCCATTACTCATACACCGGCTAGTCAATCGACTTCTCGAGGAGATTAGAGAAGAAGGTACCATGATTCCGGTCCAGTCAGGGTACGTTCAAGGTCAGGAGGAGCAACCGTAAACCCTGGCGACCTTCAGCCAACGTAAAGTGTCAAACCTTGCCGATGGTAACTAATTAAGATAATTTTATTTACATCAATGTAATAGGACCAGGTAAATTGTAAGAAAATACCAGTGTCCGAAATATTGCCTTAATCTCCTGGCATCCTTTTAAAATGTATATTAGGTTGTCAAATATCTTCCTTCCGCTTTTTTGTTGTTCATTCAATGCTTTATAAAAAGTGTTACAGTGGTCGAATTTACTTCAAATATGCATCGTTTAGTTCGATAATCTGTTTCCATGTAGACGGCAACTTCATAATACCCTTCTCGTATAAACCCCTCTCCTTATTTGCGAAGAACTCGGACAGACACTTTTCACAAGCCTCTTTTGAGTCCAACTTTACACCACCAAGGGCGATCGAGATGGACGGAAATCGAAATGGACAGAAACAGGTAGTAACAACTTAGCGTTATGTGCGGGATATATGGTCGAAGCGATTAAACCTTCCATCCGAACTCCCGTAGCTTCTGATGAGTCATCAACGACGTGTGTGGTCTGGCGTTGTCCTGGTAGAACACTACACCCTTTCTTTTGACCAATTATGGACGCTTTTGGTCGATAGCCTGCTTCAAGCGGTCTAGTTCTTCACAGTAGATGTTAGAATTCAGCGTCTGGTCATATGAGCGCAGATCATAGTGCATTATTCCCTTCCAATCCCACCAAACACATAGCAAAATCTTCCAGGCCATCAATCCCGGCTTGGCCACTGTTTGGCGCAGTCCACCGGTCTTGGACCACGACCGTTTTCACTTCATATTGTCGTATGTGATACATTTTTCGTCGCCGGTGACCATCCACTTCAAAAATGGGTCGAGTTCGATCCGTTTCAGCAGCACATCGCAGGCGTTGATTTGGTCTATGAAGGTTTTTTTGCGGCAATTCATGTGGCATCCAAACATCAAGCTTTTTTTGTATCTAGCCTTCCGCAGATGGTTTAAATTGGTTTGGTAACTAACTCTCATCTCCTGGGCGATGTCACGAGATGACACATGCCGGTCTAACTCGATAAATTCCATGATTTGATCGGTATTCGTCGTCACAGGTCTTCCGCCGACTGGCTTATCCATGGTGTCGTTTTCACCGGCTCTGAATCGTCGAAACCATTCCTCTGCGGTTCTAAGTGATAGCGTGCCATCCCCTAAAAAACCATTAATCTCACGGAATCTTTATCTAGTGGATTTGCCTTTGTCGATGGAAAACTTTAAAATAACGCGAATTTTGGCGTTGGTGAACTGTACACGTCTATAACTGTTGAATGCAATATCCAAACGAATCATGCATAGCGTCGTTTTGTACGTTATGTCAAGACCTTTCAAATGATGTATATTACTGCCAGATACGAGCTCTGTAGCGCTTTGTACATAGCCGAGAAGTTCATAAGACCAAAAGGCGGAAGGGAGATATTTGACAACCTAATATATGAATATATATATATATATATATATATATATATATATATATATATGGAAATTTGTAAATACTTTATTATAAATTAATGAAATTGATTAGAATAAAAAAAATCATAAGCATCATCCTACCTTTTAAACCGTGCATTCCATACTTTATGAAGAATAAGTGTTACGTTTTGCTTAAAGGAGTTACCATTGCAATAATAATTAATTGCTCTATATAAGTGACGGAAAAATTGGTGGCACAGACTAAAAAATCTAAACAATAATATTGCCCCCTTTTAGCCTGCGCTTTCGTATACTAGCGAATGAAAATTAAAGGTGCAATCGTCTGCAGAGTAGTTTTCTAATTAGAAATTGGTCGAAGCATTTCTTATGTACCTAAATCGTTAGTATTATGAAATACAAAAAGAAAAACAATATATAGATTTTATATGTAAAATTAATGCAATCAGGTAAAATCTCCATGAATAAAAGATTCCATGATCTAACTCTTCGTATTCACGTAGGGATAAGTGTACAATTAAATCAAACAGTAATCAAATTTCACAACATACTGCATATATCAGAAAATACTGCATAAGAATGGTAGTAATATGCAGGAAAATAAATAGGAAAAAAAGAGACAGAAGAAAACTAAATGGAAAATAGAGTTCTGATACCAAAAACATGGGTATCTGTTAGCGATATTCGGAGAGATTCTGATGATATCTTTAGTGTGGGTATCTAAAACTTGTCTGGTCAACCTCTTTGAAGAATTGAGAGTATTTAGTGGTCAGGGATTAACTACTCGTGTTGCACCTGGAGAAATGTGTGTCTAGATGCGTTTTTATCTCCTTTTGTAGAAAAATCGGAGTATTGCCCTTTTGGAATACTAATTATGCTATGGAGAGAAATACAAATAACGAATCACAGCGCCTCTTTTCATTAGATACCCTCACCAAAAAAAATATCAGTTCATAAATCCTGATTCATTACCTTACCTTAATGAACTGACATTATTTTGCTTTAATTTTATTTCTCACTAGTCATGGCGAATCGGCTGTAAGGCAAAAGTATTTTTCTGTACTTTTTGCAACGACTATGATTCATGCTCATAAAATGGAATAAGCTCGTGTACATTCTAATTTTTTATTACTATGATAAAATAATATCCAATACTTACAATAAGAGATATTTTTATACTTTTGAACCAGAAAGATAGTACTTTATTTGAGAACAACAGTAAGAAGTATTTTGGAATACCTGAATATATTCACCAGATGTAATCCATCGAAAATCTTTTCCGTCAAATTTACGTGGTGCAGTAAACAAAACTGTTCTAGCAGGCATATTTAAACCCATTGCAAAAGTTTCAGTTGCAAATAATGCTTTTATCAATCCTTCACCAAATAATATTTCTACAGTTTCTTTTAATATTGGAAGAAGCCCACCATGATGTATACCAATCCCACGTCTTAGTAAAGGTAAAACATTTTCAACCTGTGGTAGTTTACGATCATCTTCACTAAGAACATCCATAGCATTAATGAATATTTCATCAACTAATTTTTTTTCTTCTACAGTATTTAAATCTAATTTGGAAAGCTGCATAGCATAAACTTCGCAGTCTTTTTTTGAAAAACTAAAAATAATAACAGGAGCAAAATTCCGTTCCATTATCATTTTTACTATCTTGAAAATATTTGTTTGTCCGGCATTGTTTTTATGCATTCCACTTTTGTGTCCTTTTGTATCACCGATTATAATACCTCCTTGTAAACAGTCCATTGCTCTATTAAAATTGTCTTCTTTAAAATGACCATGTTCGTCTACGACCTAAAAGCATATAGATGTGAAATGAATTTAAATATTAATAAAAAGATATAATAAATTTTACCAACCAAATGAATTCCATCCCCTCCAACAGGAAATATGTAGTGCTGTAAAGGAGTCGGTCTGTAGTCTGTATATACTACATGACATGGCTGATGGTGTAAATGTGCAACCCATTCTACAAACTGTCTAGCATTTGGAATCGTAGCAGAAAGAAACACATAGTGAACATTATCTGGCAATAAAATTAAAGTTTCTTCCCAAACCACGCCTCTTTCTTTATCTCTCATATAGTGAATTTCATCAAATATAACCCAACCTACTTCACGCATTACCTGAATATATAAGCACATTTACTTGTAAATATTAGCCAATCAAAATTTATTTCAAATTTTGAAGTTATTTTTCATAAACAAATTTTATATATGTTTTCAATTAGTGAATATTATATTGCAAAAATAATAAGAAAAATGGAATAAAAAACAATACATTTTAGCATACATGTGATAACTGAGTTTGAGCTCCACATTCATTGTACTCCTGAGCGAAACTAGGAAACATAAACAACAAACTCGTCTTGTAAAACATCGATTTTACTGCTTATATCATAATATATAATACTAATATACATAATAATAAAATACTAATAGTATATAATACTAATATATAATATATAATATTATTTTATTTGAAGCAAAGCTATTAATAAATAGCACATTACGCAGAGAAAGCGGATTCTTACAAAGAGCGATATACAGGGTGTTAAGAATTACACATGTGTTGCTATCTCTTTTGCTAATAAATCACTTACAAAACTTTATTTATAATAAAACTGTGTTTCTATCATTATCTTCAGATCAGAAATATTTTTCAAGGCGCTCAAGAGCAAAATGTCGTTTGATACTAAGAACGTATTATAAATTTCCGTAAATTAAAATTTCAAATGAAACTTTGAACAACATAGCATTGTCATTTTATAAGGAACTGCTTTAAACTCTTTATGTTCCTGGGAACTTCTTTTCATCAATCTATTTGTAATGTGTCTTTTTCATAGGGTTATTGACATTAATGAAATTACCAAAACTTACTTACTCCATATAAAAAAAGATTATATTTTTTGATAAAATTTTTTTCATAGATATTTCCAATGCTAATAACCTAATTATATTAACCGCTACCTGTAAAGAATGAAACGATTTTTTTTATTCTATTGAATTTCAATTCCTTTAACAAAATATAAATAAATTTTATTTATTATTTATTAACTTTTAGTGCACTTAAATTCTATCCATAAACTACGTAACTGATTCAGAGGGTGAGGGTTTTTTAAGACAGTATTCTACTTTAGACCCTTTTCTCTCTCAGGTATGCAGCAAGGTAGCAGAGTATCTACGTAAGTAAGTAGCCGTGTGTGCAGGTGCGGTTACAATATATATATATATATATGTTCCATTACTTAGAATTAATTAATTACAAGAATAATAAAATGTCGAAGTTGATCTATTTAGAAATATATAATACTCATTACAAATAAAAACTTCAATTTTAGTTCATAACTATAGGAATCAACTCATTTAAAATCTGTATATGTTTTTATGTTGTTTAACGTCGCTCTATTTATGCTTCCAAATATCGGTGCTAATCAGCGACGGAGGTCTACGATGTGTTTGTAAGCAAAGCACATGTAAATTATTACAGCGGTGCCTATGTCAATCAGCCGAGACTATCTCGGATCACAAAATCTGTATATAAAATAATATATACGAGGTACATTCAAATAATAAGGTGACTTTGGAAATATCAAGGGAGGTTACGTCAGTTTGATTATCGATTCTTCTTATTTCCTATAGGTACAGGTATACTGAGCATATATACACGATTTTATTTCTATAGCATTATTTGTTTATTTGTGATAGGTATACAAAGTTTTAAGTGTTTCGTGAGCTTGGCGATTTTTTTTACCAAAAAAATGGAGTAAAGAATTTGCTTTAAATTTTGTGTCAAAAATGGAATTCAGTGTTCTGAAACTTTAGAAATGTTGATAGTTACATACGGTGAATCTACTTTAAGTAAAAAGATTATGTATAAGTGGTACTAGCTGTTCCAAAAAGGGCGAGCGGATGTCGAAGTCGAACCTCATCCTGCACTTCCTAACAGGTCAACCACACGTGAAAACGTTCAAGCAGTGAAAGATATTGTGTTAAGAATCTGTCGAATCACTATCACAAATGTTACTGAAGATGTTGTCGTATCTGTTGGCTTATGCCATGCTGTTTTTTCGGATGTCTTGGACATGAGACGTGTGTCAGCGAAATTCGTTCTAAAACTGCTTAATTTTGATCAAAACAACTGTCGCATGACCATAGCTCAAGAGATTATGATTGAAGTCAATAATGATGCTGATTTTCTAAACAAAAGTTATAACTGGTGATGAATCGTGGGTATGTGACAAAATGCTCACGAACAACCAGTGCCGTGTAAGATGGTGCATTATCGTGATGCAAAAATTAAGAATTGTTTTACCATAGCACCGGTCTTTTTTGCAAACAGATTCACACAAACAACACATAACACTGAGATAACATTCCTTGTTAACAGTTTGATACATCTAAAGGAATTGAGAATGCTCCACACGACAATAATCGAAGAAATTGTTAACATGACCTTGATTTTAGAGCTACTTTGTTGTGGTTTTTCCAGTTTTGTCTCAACTTTAGTCAGATTCTCTCGATTGACCCATTGTTTCGAGATCGTGAGCTTAGATCCAAGTCTCATCGCTCGTAATGATGCGTTTTATGACTAGTTAATAGTTCGAAATTATCTGTTCGTACATGTTAATAAGACACTATTTTTCCAAAAAAAATGGCACGTGTTTGGCACCAAGCGGGACTGATCTCTTCCGAGATCATAAATGTCAATTACTATAATTTTAGTTGATCTAAATGAAATTCCTACAAAAGCGTCAAAGTCTTCAATTATCAGTTCACAATTGTGTTGTCACAAGATGTCAAATCTGATAATACGGCGATTGTAGCATGAATACGGTATGAGTATTGATCAAAAAATTATATTATTAGTTTAAATTTAAATTTTATTATTGAAACCAAAAAACGGATAAGCAATGACGTGTGAACTGGCGCATTAACCATGACTTTTTTTCATAATTCCGGATGTTTTCATCGTATTGCTTTACACAAAAGGCGCATAATTACATGGTAATACTACTTCTTAATTTACAAGCTTCTACTTTTCAACTCCTAATGTACTACACCACAATAACCAAAGAAAGCGATAAGCAATTCCTTGATATTTAATGGAACTTAGTGTATTTTTCTCGTCTTTGCGATCCATAATTCGTCTTCTGCAATGATTTTAGAAGCCTTTTAATTTAAAAACCTTAGATTCGGCATGACGCCCACGTTTCATCACCTTCTCTCGCCCTTTTGAGCAAATCTGAGTCATCATTGGTGTCATTTAACAACTTTTGAACAAGGCTTGTTGTTATTTGTTTGTTCTTATTTCAGAACAAACTCTGCTCATCAGTTACTGATGTGCTGGGTCATCCAGAGCTATTAGGAGTGTGAATAAGTCTTTCCCGTTTTTTATAAGAGATGGCGCCACCAATACTGTGCGAGTATTCAATGGTTACATATGTCATAATCAAAGCTTATTCATATGTCAACAATTCCATACTAACACATTAGTTAAATTTTTTTGGATCATAAATTTTTGATATCGTGAAAATGTCGAAATTTGAGCCGAGTTGACGTCATTTGCGGGAAGTTTCACTTTATTGGTTCAATTTGAAGAAATCTGCTGCCGAGACGCATCGATTGCTTCAGGAGGCTTATGGAGAAGGTTGTGTCGATGATTCAAGTGTTCGCGGATGGTTTCGACGCTTCAAAAGCGGTGATTTCGACGTGGAAGACAAGGAGCGTTCCGGGCGGCCGCAAATCTTTGAAGATCGAGAATTAGCGACTTTGCTTGATGAAGATTCTTGTCAAACGCAAGAAGAACTTGCTGAAGCATTGGGAGTTGACCGAACAACCATTTCCAAGCGTTTGAAAGCCATGGGAATGATCCAAAAGCAAGGAAATTGGGTGCCGTACGAACTGAAGCTGAGAGACGTCGAACGGCGTTTTTTCACTTGCGAACAGCTGCTTCAGCGACATAAAAGAAAGGGTTTTCTGCATCGTATCGTGACTGGCGATGAAAAGTGGATGCGTTACGATAATCCGAAGCGAAGAAAATCATGGGGACTACCCGGCCATGCATCATCATCGACGGCCAAGCCAAATATTCATGGCGCCAAGCTCATGCTCTGTATATGGTGGGACCAGCTAGGTGTGGTTTACTATGAGCTTCTGAAACCGAATGAAAGGATCACAGGCGAGGTCTATCGACGACAATTGATGCGTTTGAGCCGCGCACTGCGAGAAAAACGGCTACAATACTCCGACAGGCACGACAAAGTTATTTTGCAACATGACAATGCTCGCCCACATGTTGCACCGCCGGTGAAAACATACTTAGAAACGCTCAAATGGGAAGTCCTACCCCACCCGCCGTATAGTCCAGACGTTGCTCCGTCTGATTACCATCTCTTCAGATCGATGACGCATGGCCTGGCTGACCAGCACTTCCATTCCTACGAGGAAGCCAAAAAATGGGTGGATGACTGGATAGAGGCCAAACCGGTCGAATTTTTTCGCAACGGGATTCGTATGTTGCCAGAAAGATGGGAAAAAGTTGTAGCTAGCGATGGCCAATACTTTCAATAATTCATTTGTAACCATTTTTTCACAATAAAGGCTCAAAATTTGAAAAAAAAACGGGAAAGACTTATTCACATACCTGATAATTTAATGAAAAATCTTTGATCCATTTTTTTCAATAGCAGGAACTCGTCGATCAGACATAACACTTCTAAACTTTATACCACTCGCAAATAAATTAAAAATGCTATATAACTGAAATTGTGAACATATGTTCGGGTCAAGTACAATAATATAAAATAAAAAAAATCGAAGATCAAACGTACACAAACCGCGGAATTTGGTCATTGACCTTATTATTTGATTGCATCCCCTTTAAATTTTAAAAATGATATTCCATCAACTTGGTAAGCTCTTAAAAATTTCTTGAAAAATTTCTAAAAACAGGTTAAAACTGGGAGAAGATCTATCTAAAATTTAAGAGGCATTTACTAAATATATAGTTTTCAAAATATAATTTCCCAAAATTTTTAATATTTAACGTGACTAAAATGTCAATCCTATTTTAAGCATTAATTTAGAAGTAAAAATATTATTCTGCCACCTGACAGAGAATTTTTTTGCATGCGATAAAGATTAATATTAAATGAAGTATAGAAATTTGGAAAAGGCCAATCAATGTGTATTAAAACAGAGTGGATTACTGTTAACAAATTTACAGAAGAATGTTCTGACTGCCATGGCGATAATATAATGCATTAATAAAAACAAATGAATATGTACCATATGATCACATTTGATACGAACTGATGCATTTAAACTCTGCGCGTAAACTGAATCGGTAAATTTTGTTTCTCTATATTGGTACAATCTTTCTTGATGTTCGTGTGCAATTTACGCGTCAAATCTCCATTAGTGTGTGTTGTTTGTTAATTTATTGTTTACGACGCAAAAAGTTTGTCTGGCGATATAGACTATGGAAAAAAGTTGATCGACAAGTTTGCTTGATATTTTGTGTTTCGAATGGAATCACGATTACGGAAAGGTTGAAAATGCTGCACAAGTTTTTTGAGAAGTCTACTTCATCGCGGACGGAAGTATTTGAGTGGTACAAAGCATTCAGAGAAGGTCGTGAAGTTATCGAAAACTTTCCTCGTGCAAGTCGCCCATCCACCTCTGTTAACGACGATAACATCGAAAAAGTTGAGAAAATGCTGCTCCAAAATCGTCGTGTCGGCATCAGAGAGATACCAGAGGCTCTCAACATCTCTTATGAAGCATGTCAATGCTAGACTCGTTTCAAAACATCGGAATCTTTTGCAAAAACAACGTCGAGTAGAGGACGCAAAAGAGATGCTTCAAAACCTAGCTGAGGATTCTACATTCATCAAACGCATCATTACTGGTAACGAGAAATAGATTTATGAATATGACGTCAAAACTGCCCAACAATCTAGCGAATACCGCTCAAAAATGAGCCGAAACCGAAAAAACCACGTCAAAGTCAGCCGAAAATCAAGGTGATGCTCATTGTTTTTTTTTCAATTAGCATGGGATAGTTTACCATGCATTCGTTCCAGGTCAAGCGGTCAATAAGGAGTACTACTTGGCCATTTTGAGGCGTCTACGTGAAGCAATTCGTCGAAAAGGATCGGATTTGTGGATAGACAGTTCATGGTTTTTTCACCACGATATTTTGGCCAAACACGAAATGGAAGTCATAGCTCTGCTATGGTTTCGCCAGATTTGGCTTTCTGTGACTTTTTCCTCTTTTCGAAACTCAAAAATCCGCTTCAGGGAACTCACCATGAGTCCATTGAAACCATCAAAAGTAATACTCTAAAGGAACTGAAGGCAATCCTAGGTCAGGCTTACAACAGGTGCATGTAAAATTAGATTAAGACTTGACATGTTTGTATTGGCTCGAAAGGAGTCTATTTTGAAGGCGATAATAAAGATTTGTACTAAAATACGTAAAAATGTTTTTTTGTCAGTCCGGGTCAAATTTTATCACATGGTATTAATGTACTAAAAATCATACATTTCAAGATAGAATACATATCATGGAGAACATAGAAACCATATCACAGAAAAATGTATTTCTTTTAATTGCTATATTTCATAAATCAAAAGGTTAAACATATTGTGAAAATATATTGTCGTTGCGATATTAAATCAAACAGTCAGGTTGAGAACTAAATTAGTAAGCTATGATTACTAGAAAATTGAATTTCCATTTACTCACATTAATCATCATTTTCAAATACTCTCGCGTTACTCAAAAGTAACGCGGGAATCAAACACCGAAAAAAGAAGAAGGGAAAATATATTATACATATATTAGGTTGTCAAATATCTCCCTTTCGCTTTTTTGCTCTTCATTCAATGCTTTATAAAAAGTGTTACAGTGGTCGGATTTACTTCAAATATGCGCCGTTTTCTTCAATAATCTGTTTCCATGTAGACGGCAACTTCATAATACCTCTCTCGTAGAAAGCCGTCTTCTTATTTGCGAAGAACTCGGACAACCACTTTTCACAAGCCTCTTTGGAGTCCAACTTTACACCACCAAGGGCGTTCGACATGAATTGGAACAGGTTAGAATCACTTGGCGCTATGTCCGGGCTACTTGGTGGACGCGATAAAACGTCCCATCCGAACTCCTGTAGCTTCTGATGAGTGATCAACGAAGTGTGTGGGCAGGCGTTGTCCTGGTGGGACACTACACCCTACCTGTAAGCCAGGTGTGGACGCTTCTGATCGATAGCCTACTTCAAGCGGTCCAGTTGTTCACAGTAGATGGTAGAATTAATCATCTGGCCATATGGGAGCAGCTCAAAGTGGACGATTCCCCTCCAATCCCACCAAATACACAGCAAAACCTTCCTGGCCGTCAATCCCGTCTTCGCCACTGTTTGGGACAGTCCACCGGCCTTGTACCACGACCGCTTTCGCTTGATCATGTCGAATACGATCCATTTTTCGTCGCCAGTCACCATCCGCTTCAAAAATGGGTCAAGTTCGTTTCGTTTAAGCAGCACATCGCAGGCGTTGATTCGGTCCAGAAGGTTTTTTGGCATTTAATCATGCGACACCCAAACATCAAGCTTTTTTTGTGGTTGATTGGTTTAAAATGCTTTGGTGACCACCTCTCATCTCCTGAGCGATGTCACGAGATGCCACATGCCGATCTATCTCGATCAATTTCATGATTTGATCGGTATTCGTCGCCACAGGTCTTCCGCCGGCTGGTTATCCATGATGTCGTTTTCACAGGCTCTGAATCGTCGAAACCATTCCTCTGCGGTTCGAAGTGATAGCTTGCCATCTCCCAAAACACCATTGGTCTCACGGAACGTTCGTCTAGCAGATTTGCCTTTGAAGAAGGAAAACTTTAAAATAGCACGAATTTCGGCGTTAGTGAACTCCGTGTTTACACGTCTATAACTTTTGAACGCAATATCCAAACTAATCATGCATAGCGTCGTTTTGTACGTTATGTCAAGACCTTTCAAATGATGTATAGTATTGCCAGATACGAGCTCTGTAGCGCTTTGTACATAGCCGAGAAGTTCATAAGACCAAAAGGCGGAAGGGAGATATTTGATAACCTAATTGATATTGAGTATACAAATACGTTTCCAGCGTTTTCAACCCCAAAATGTCTTCAAAATATTATTTTTTTGCTCCCTCAGTCAAAAGTACGTACTTTCTGACTTAATTTCGGACCAGAAAGTGCGATTTTTCCAACATCTTTAACTACTCATAGAAATCAAATCAATCTTAGATACAATCACATACATTATATCGTATTATGATTATATCTGTGAGAATATTAAATTCAATATGTTAAATGCACTCTCGATGTAAACGAAGAGGATGAGAGCTACTATTGAATTTATATAAATTGTGGTGTGGAATATTAAGAAGTAAAATATCAAACTCAAGAAATACTTTATAAAATTAATTTACTTAACACGAGAGGGAATGTCTGTTTACGAGGAGTAAGTAAATTGTATCAAAATCAAGAGTTCTGAAACCTTGCATTTCTATAGAAAATAATCTAAAACTACGAATATCTATACAATACACATAAATCTTCTCTATGTAGGAGTATGAAAAAGGTTCGAAACGGCGGTAAATAAGAAAACATCTGTGACGCACATTATTACAAAGAGTGTTGGCCCAGACTGTAATCAAACCGATCGGACTCAGTTTACAATCTTAAAAGCGTTCATGGCTAATGGTTTCTCAAGTGCTTTTTGATACACTATTTAGACAAGGCTTAGATATTTCAACACGCCGTTTCAAAAACAGTATATATATATGAACATTATGAAACATGATAACTTTTAATAAATTTTGCAAAGTTTTCTAATGAAGCTTTAATAAAAATTTTCACCAACTTCTTACTATCTTTTTAATTTCTAAATATTATATTAGGAGGCGAACTTACTTGACGACCTTTCTTAACAAAAAAGGACATTAATGATGCTGAACTATGTTCGATCATTTTATATTTAAAGTCATTCAGTTGGCATTTGTATAAAACAATGGTGACGCTCTGATATTTACTTTGGTTGATATTACAGACATTTTACTTTGAATTTTCTTATTTACTTTTAGGATTACCCAGAAACAACGACGTGGACGTAGTAAAATTTGTTCGCTTTGGGGTGCTTGAATAGCGTAAATCCCCTTGTTTTATAAACTAAAACTAAAAATAAACTAAAAAGATAAAAATAGCGCAACATGCAAATCTTGAATTCATAAAAAATTAATAAAAAAGTAAATAAAAATCATTCTTTTTATTTAAAAATGTAATTAAAATTGATAGGTTGAAGCTTTATAATTTTGAACGTGATTTTAAACTGGAACTTAAACAAGTATTGAATTTAGAGTTTGTAACGTTTCCCTTTTCCCCTCGGGATAACTTACGCCGCAGCGCCAAGATCTATTTGAAAGGAAAGGGAAGTTTAGACGAGATCGGGAAAAAATCACGTTTTACTCAATTATGTTCATATAAAAATAACAAAAACATATCATAATAAAAACTATACAAAGGAAAATATTTACAAGAGGAATAAACAAAGAAAATCTTTTTGCCCTGCGATCTGTAACATTCAAGACAGAATTCTATGTTAATCCTTATACTATACCTTATTACGCTATTTTGCGCACGCTACTCATTTTACACGATATTTAATTTACTAATGTCGCGCACTGTATATTTATAAAAGTTTTTATTGGGGCTAGGGGGAGTTTAGGGGACGGTACTTGCTACTTCGTGGCTCAGGCTTAACACGCCACCGGGTTCTTTTCGTAAGCACTAATACACGACAGAGCTCGTGCACCAAGGATCAAGTCTCTTTGAGGGATAATAAGGCCGCTAGTCTTTAATGGAGCGCCACGTAACCAGGATCAAGCCTTACTAAGGTGCAGGAGGGATTTATGATGAGGCCGCTGGTCTTTCACGGAGCGCCGCGCAATCAGGATCAAGTCTCACCAGGAAAAAGAGAGGAGTTTTTAGTGAAGCCGCTGGTCTGTAATAGAACGCCGCGCAACCAGGATCGCGACTGTACTATTCAGAATTTTTGGACGGGCAGGATTACTAGAGCTCTGGAATCAGGATAGCTCTAGGAAGCTTCTTTCGGCCGTATCGCCAAGAGAACTGCTTTTGGGGCGGAAAACTGGCCCTTTTATACACGAAAAATTATTCGATCGGGTGTTTACGCCACCGTTCTACTAATATCGTATCGAGGTGCCCAAAAATAATAATAATGATTTTATAATATTAAAATAATAAGCGCATCAAAATTATAATAATTATAATACTCATTTACGGATTTGCCCTTGAGGACGCTCGTATTCATTTCGGCGTAATATAGTTCCCTCGAATATTTATTTATTATAAAAATAATTATTATTATAACAAATTATTATAATAATAATTATTATAACAAATTATTATAATAATTATTATTATAACAAATTATTATAATAATTATTATTATAACAAATTATTATAATAATAATAATTGTAACAAAAATAATTAAGTTGCCATTTACGACCTTGGCGACGCTCGTGTTCTATAATATATATTTTATTATGTCCACGTCATTGTTCCTGGGTAATGCTAAAAGTAAATAAGAAAATTCAAAGTAAAATATCCTTCGCCAAGACCGTGCAGAGCGTCACCATTGCATGCACCTTGATAAAGGTAATAGCTTTTGAGGTACAAATATTGAGAAGTTCCTATGTCAAGAGGTTTCCAGACCTTGTTCGAGCTTAAATGACATTGTGTAACCATCAAGGTCATCCTTGACCCATGACTTGAGCACATGTTGATCAAAGTTCATCTTGAAATACCCTTGAAAGTTCAACTTAAGGTCGAATCCAAGGACAATATAAAATTCCTTGACAAAAGTTACTTCTAGATTGACCTTGTCGAAAATCAGTTTGTCTGGAAAATTATTAAGGTTTTGCGAGACTTTTTGGACACCTTGTATATTGTGTACAATTTTGCTACCGCCGTTTTGCAATAGATTGCTGTCGTGATCAGTTGTAGTCGAAATGCATAGATCATAGATATCATACAATAAGCTTAAGTATTTGTAAACATAACATCATCGAATATAAGTTCAATTATATCTGCATCATGAAGTTATTCTCAGTTAAACATGTCAGCTTACCAGCCAAATATTGGTCATATGCGGGATGTTTTAATTTTCTGTTTTCATATGAAGAAAGCTGCGGCTGAGGCTCATCGAATACTCTCAAATACCTATGGTGAGGCCGCTATTAGTGAAGAACCTGCCGAGAGTAGTTTCAATGTTTCAAGCACGGTGATTTTCATGTCGAAAACCTGCATGGCGGTGGAAGAGAGAAGGTTTTTGAAGATACAGAATTGGAGGCATTATTTGATCAAAACTCATGTCAAACGCAAGAAGAATTAGGAGGATCATTGGGAGTGGCGGAAGAAACCATTTCCAAACGCCTGAAAGTCATGGAAATGGTTCAGAAACAAGGAAATTGGGTGCCGTACGAGTTGAAGCTGAGATACGTTCAACCGCGTTTGTTTGCTTCTGAACAGCTGCTTGCAAAGCAAAGACGGAAGGTATTTCTGTATCGCATTGTAACTGGGGGTGAAAAATAGGTTCATTTGTAATTATCCTAAGCCAGAAAATCGTGGGAATATACCCGCCATGCTTCCACGTCTTACCGTGCTTAACGCCTTACTCTCGTAGCTGTATCTGCTTGTAGATGTGTATGTGCTCGACCGCGCATACACGCTAGCTTTAGCTGAAACAGGGAACAAGGAAACACAGTAATAGTAACTCAGGGTAAATGGCAATTCTAACGATGTGCGTATTAACAATGATAATAATCACAGTAAGAACTTGCCCGATACAATATATGGTAGCTCGCGGGCCACCTACTCCTCGCGGATTCAGCGACACTTGGATAAAATACGAGACGGAATAGAAAATACACTTTAGATTGAACTACACTGGCACCATACGGGAACGGACACGCAGGAGGAAATACTTAGAATCGGGACGGTCGCTGACATGGATAGCGACGGCTACACACACACACCGATGCGGCATACGACGGCGGGCTAAGACCACTTACTCCCGAAGATGACCTCGACGGCCAAGGAGACGTGGATACGTCTCGGGGTGTACTATGGGTGGCAAGGGCCTCCTTGCCTGCAATCGGTGCCGAGATGCTGTTGATCGGAAGAATCGAGCGAGCTGGTCTCTCAATGTACGGGACTGTGGTTGTAGTTTAGAGCGTGGTGCTTTTCGATACGATATTTTCCGTGACGGAATGCGCAGGAATAAGAGAGAGAGAGCGCTCCTATGCTCTTCGCTACTCCGATTTCCGACTCCGCACTCTCTCGTGGTTGGCGTATGCAGTAATTCCGATCGCGTGCGAATATAGGTTTTAAACTACAAAAACACATGACCACGAAAACGGCGGTCACAAACTCTCCCTTCCAAAACCTATGGGGAGCGTGTGATCGGAATGCTGGTCGTTCACTTAATTACTATGCGCGGCGTTGATCTGGTAAATGGAGGGGATATGATACACAAACAAAGGAAAGAAGTTAGTCGCATGGAGTGGGTGTATTCGTTGACGATACTGAATATTATTGGTTACACCCGCTGGTACGTACAGGCGTCGAAGTTGTTGTGTTGTGACTCTATAAAAAGCTATGTTGTTATTGCTAGTCCTAATGCTAATTCATAACGGTAAATTCTAAGGCTATAAGAACTGTAATATCTTTTATTAACCTAAGTCTAATCTAGTGTTTTAATTAATGTTTATACATATCCTAGTCCTATTACTATTTCTATATCTAAAAGTTTGCTTATGATTCTATTCTAAAATTATGAATGCTTATAGTCTAATGCTTCAATATTGTTATTTTCTAACGCACGCTTCTTCTTACGCTTCGCAATGTCTGTTACGTAGGTACGTTGCCTCGTTGTCTTCTCTCTTTTTGGCGAGGTATGTTGCTGAAACAACGTATATCGTTAGCGATGTTCCGGTTAATTCTGTCAGGTACAGCGTTGGTGGGACGGGCAAGTAGTTTATTCTATTTTTGAGTCATTGCTCGCTCATATACTTTTATATGTCCTCGCCCACCGACGCTGTGCCTTCGTAGTGCTTCTATTCGCGGGGGTTGGCTCTAATATGTTATGTATCCCGATCATCCCTTTTATAATCTTACTTGGCATCGTCTCTACTGGGCTGATTTCGCGGCAGGGCTCACGGTAATCATTGAGGGGACATTGAGGAAAACAATATTAGCCATTTGTGATTGAATCAACTGTTATCGGCTGGCCATTACAATAATGATTCAGCGGCAAAAGTCAAAATGGGGGGGAATTGTCGCACTGCCGATGTGCGGCTTATTCAATAAGGGGGGGGGGAGTTGGAATTTTCAGGGTTGGGGTCTCCTAATTCGGAGACGTCAATATCCCATAAGCATAATTTAAACGAAGCCTGATCGATAGGTTTTGTGCCTATCGTACATCGGGCCTCTCCGACAATCTCTTGCATTGAGTCCGGGATGAACTCCGTCGAATCGGGGAACCCGGATGTGCTTGCACACGCGATGCTATCACGTTCATTGGGCTTAACCCCCACGCTTCTCCTTGCTCGGAGGTATGACTCCTTGGGATGCTTATCCCTCCTAATTGGCACGAACGGTCGGCTTGTATCGACCTCCGTAAACCTCGGCCTCTTCTGATGCCTTGGATTACGGCAGTTATTATTGCCAGGATCTGGAATAAAATTTTGAGTGTAAGGTGGGTATTATTTTTTTAAGTCTGACATACGGACTGTATTTATCCTCTCACCGTTCAGATCCCTAATTTGGAAGACTACAGGGGAGATCTTTTTAATGATTTGACTGGATACCACAAATTTGGGCGCTCATTTTTTTGAAAATGTATCTGGGCCTGATGATAAAACGTGGTTACGTCTGTCCACCTAGTCGTTCACATGAAACTTCTCTTGCCTTCGGCCTTTGTTATAATATTTAGCCTGTTTTTGACTAGCGGTACTTAAGTTGTTTTTCATCATTGTGTTAATTGCTGGCAACCTTTTCATACGGTTCAGTTAATCAGATTGTCGGTACGTCGGTATTTGGCACGTGTTGCGCCCGAAATTGCAAACGGCCAGCGACACTTGTGTGCTCGTGTGCACAACGGTATTCATTCGAATGCCAGTTCTGGGAGGTCAATTCCCAATCTTTGTGGTCGTTTTTTATGAATGTGGCTATCATCATTTTGATGACTCTATTCATCCGTTCTACTGGGTCCGCCTGAGCATGCTATGGTACGATTAGCTGGTGTGAACACCCAGTTCGGTCAACTTGGCTTTGAGCCAATTGTTCGCAAATTCTGTACCATCGTCTGTTATCAGGTACTTGGGACAGCCCGACTAGAAAATTATTTGCTCCTCAAACGCCTTAGCAATTGTTTGATCGTTTGCTTTTGTAAGTGGCCTGATTTCTACGTATTTTATGAACAGGTCCTGAAATACGAGGAGGTACCTGCACTATCCCTTACTAGCTGGAAAGGGCCCCATAATATCTGTCGCAACGCTGGTCCACGGCCCTTCTATATTACGTTGCGCCGTTAATCCTGTGGGCCCACGTTGTGATACCTTATAAATTTAACATTCTAGCAGTGTTTGACGTACTGGTGTACGTCTCTCCGCATTCCAGTCCAGTAGTAGTTTTGGCCGACTTTATGGGTCATTTGTCCGACGCCGAAGTGCCCTGAAGTAGGAGTGTTGTGAAATTCGTCTAACACTGTTTCTCTGTCACTTGTCGGTACTACCAGCTTCCAATCTTCGTCGTTCTCGCCTAATATGTGCGTGAGCTCATTTGGGCGATGTTTGTATCTGAGGCCATTTTTTATCGTCCAGTCGGGATATCTTCCGTCGATATTCCAGGAAGATTCCGTCGATATTCCAGGAAGATTCCGTCGATATCTTCCATCGATATCTTCAGTCGGGATGTTCCGTGATTTCTTTTGTCCTACTCTTGTACCAGTTGTCTTCCTCAATGGTTGTGATAGTTGCGGTAGGAGATTCGAGATGTTGAAAGGGTCTTGAGAGGGCATCTGGTACATGATGTAATACTCCTATTCGGTGCATTATTGTCATATTATACGCCTGCAATACAGTTGCCCATCTTGCTAGGTGGCCTGTAGGATCCTTGAGTGTATGGAGCCATTTTAGGTTACTGTGGTCTGTTATGACAGTACATCTCTCGCCTAGCAAGTAACCGCGAAACTTTTCCACGGCCCATAGGACAGCCAGACATTCCTTTTAGGTATTTGATTCCGCCTGGGTAAGTGTCCGGCTTGCATAGGCAATTGCGTGCTCTTCGCCTAGGTTGTTTTGGCTTAACACCATACCGAGGGCGTAGACACTTGCGTCTGTTTGTAGGGTATAAGGTTCGTTTTCCACGGGGCGCACTAGTACAGGCGCTTGCGTCAACAGTAGGCGGAGCTTATCGAAGGCTTCCTGTTGCACCTGCTCCAGTGCCATTTGATTTTTTTTTCAGTAGTTTCGTGAGGGGCAGCTTGAGGTTTGCTAGGTCTTTAATGAACCGAGCATACCACCCAAACATGCCTAAAAAGGCCCCTAATTGTCTCAGATTAGTAGGTCTCGGGTATTCGCTTAGTGAGCGAATTTTCTCCGGGTACATGCGGAGTCCGTCCTCGTCTACAATGTATTCCAGGTATTTAACTTCCGGGCAACAAAACTCGGATTTCTCTCTGTTGATTTGGAGACCGAGCTCGTTTAAGTGGTTAATCACCGCTGTTAGTTCTCGAGTATGCTGCTCGAAAGTCTTCGTGGCGACAATGATGTCATGCATGCAAACGAAGGCATATGGTTAACACTACAGCACGAAGACGAGATCCATACCTCTCTGGAAATTGGCAGGGGCGTTTGTCAGTCCATAGGGCAGACGCTTATATTGGAAAAGGTCCTTTTGAGGGACAGCAAAGGCGGTGAATGTGTTTTCGTTCAGTTGGACGAATGGTAGGCTTGGCTTAGGTCGATATTAGTGAAGTGCAATCTGACTGTCCCCACCACCTTTACCCAATTGAAGATTCAATGAGGAATAAAAAAGAACTAATGATTTAAGAAATAAAAAACATTTTCAAAACCCTCAGATAAACAACAAAAATAATAACAATTGGTTTAGAAATCTAACAGACAAAGAAGTGCCAAAAGAAATAGTAAACATCATATTTAAAGGTGCGAAACGTGGAATATTCTATTCTAAAAAGAATCTCCCTATCAAAGAAATCATCGTGGGGGTTGAAAGTAATATTTTTAATTTAAAGAATGAAGTAAAAAAGAATGTAGAACATCTTTAGTTAATATCATTAGTAATTTTTAAAGAGAGAATAAATTTGATAATTATTTGAATAATAATTTTTTACATGAATTAAAAACCGCGAAGAATTTTTTGAGCAATATTCCGAATATCATCTTTCAAAAGGTAGACAATGGTAATATAAGTGTAGCTTCTAATAAAATTGATTATAGAAATAATATAAATAATATATTAAATGATGTTACTACTTATGTGAAAATTGGTAATCCACATATCATTAAGCTACAAAATAATTTGAAATAATTATCAAATAATTGGAAAAGAAATGTATATAGTCATTTGGTATGACTATAAGAAATGTATATAGTCGATGGTAGTACATATAAATATTTAAAATGTGAAAATGGTACTGTAGCAAAATGTTATTGGTTTCTCAAGATTCATAAAGAAAAGGTGACTGTAGGTGAGATGTAGAATAATAATATCTTCTTTTAATTTCCCAACTTATAATATTGCCAAATTTTTATCTAATATATTGAAGATAGTTGGAAAAACTAGTTCTTATATTAAAGATTTTTTGTGTTCACATTGAAGTAAAGTACATTATTATTCCGGAAAACTACAAGATGATTTCATTGGATGTGGTACCTTTGTTTACAAATGTACCTTTAGAATTGTTAAATGATATTATACAAGCAAAATGACATGAAATTAATTTATATACAAAATTAACAATGAATGAGTTTATTAAGGCAATTAATTTAGTTTTTAATAACACAATTTTTTCGGTTGATAATAGTTTTTATGAACAAAAATACGGATGTCCAATGGAGTCGCGTCTGTCGCCGGTTATAGCCAATTTAGTTATGGAAATATTAGAAAGTATTTCTTGGTCAAAATTAATTTTTCAACCAATTATATTTAAGAGATATGTTGATGATATCTTTACAATTGTTCCAGAAATTTTAGTAAATAAAATGGTAGATGTTTTTAATTCTATATATGACAGAATTAAATTTACATAGGAGATTAAAGTCAATAATCAGTTGAGTTTTTTGGACATTAATGTCATTAGATGTAGTAATAAAAAGTGAAGCTTAATTGGTATTGAAAATCTACTTGGTCAAGTACGTTTTTAGATTTTAATTCACATCACCAATTCGGAAACAAAATTGGGACACTGAAAGGTGTCATTGACAGAGCAATAAAATTATCACATAAAGATTTTAGACAAAATAATTTACAGATAGTAAGAGAAACTTTCATTAATAAGGGATATCCAATTGAATTTATTAATAGATTGATTGCTGAGAGATTGTTTGACATTTATAATACCGAAAATAGACATAGTGCAGGAATTGATTTTAACGGAGGCAAAAAAGACAAACATTAAAAAGGAAATTTGAATGTTTAAGAAATAAAAAACAATTTCAAAGCTATCAATTTAACAATGCAAACAATAAAAATTGGTTTCAGAATCTAACTGACAAGGAGATACCAAATGAAGTAATAAACATCATGTCTAAAGGTACCAAACATGGAATATTATATTGTAAAAATAATCTCCCGATCAAAGAAATCATCGCATTTATTTAATCTTAATTTATGAGCATAAATATAGTTTACGTAGCTCACATATTACTTCTGGTTTAAAAGAGCATTGTTTAAAGTTTTTACATTCTTTTGATTTTGTGAATGTGGATATTTTGGAACATGGTATTAATATCACAATTTAACGCTGATCAGAAAAGAGTTTTTAACAAATCAACAGCTTCTATAAAATCAACAGAGAAACTATTAAAAATGTTTGTTAGTAGTCCTGGCGGAACAGGTAAAAGTTTTATGGAATAAAATATATTGTGGTAAAGATACTGCCGTTACAGCTCCCACTGGAAAAGCTGCATATACTATCCAAGGTTTAACAATTCCTAGATTACTACAACTGCCAATAGAACATGGTGGCACATCTATATACTGCCAGTTATCTAACGCAGCTTTAAAACAAATAAGACAAATCATGCAAAATGCTTACCTAATTATTACTGATGATATTTCAATGGTATCAAATATCACTTTCATGTATATACAGGTTTAGTAGAAATATTTGATACATCTAATAAGAATTGTGGGTAGTTTGCAGAAATTAACATACTTATTTTTCACGATTTATTGGAGCGCCCAGTGTTCAAATGGTAATTTTAGATAAGTGAACACATTTTTACTTTCCAAGTCAGTATACAAGAATTTACTTTAATTCTCTCTAGTAGAGAATTTTCATAGAAGATTATTGTAATGGCCACATTATGGCTCCCAAGCCGAGAGAAAGTTCTTATCCATCAAATCAAAACTCTTGAATTTATTAGGAGGCGAACTTAGTTTCCGACTTTCACGTATAGATGGTGATATAAATATTTCGAAAAGTCAGATGTGTCGGATTTAGTACTTATTGTTTAGTTTTGGCATTTACCAATAAAATTCAGTTAACAGGCGCCATCATATCTATAAACATTATAATTTCTGGTTCAATGAAAAATGATAAATCGTTTTTTTGACATGTCCTTTTACACTATTTTGGTTTGGAAAAAAATTTTGTAGAAACTTAAATAACACACTCTTGTTCAGAGTGGTTTTAGCGGTTTAGAACTGAAGATACTGATTTTAATGACAAAGAACGTTCTGGACCCCTGCAAAAGATTGAAGATAGTGAATTGCAAGCATTATTGGACGAAAACTTAGCTCAAACGCAGAACGAACTCGCTAATAAGTTAGGAGTCAGTGACAGAACAGTTAATAAACGTTTACTTGCGATAGGAAAGATTCATAAAGAAGAAAAATGGATGCCACACGATTTGACCGAGTGCCATTATGAATCGATAGAACATTGCACTGTCTTTGCTTGCCAGGCAACCAAGAAGAATCTTCTGTAGCGTATTATAACTGGTGATGAAAAGTGTATCTACTATGACAATCCTAAGTATGAAAAGACATCGGTGAACCCAGGCCAGCCGTCCACATGGATACTAAAATGGAAATTCCACGGCCAAAAGATATTGCTGTGTATTTGATGGGACCAGAGTGTGCTGTACTACGGACTGCTAAAACCGAATGAAGCCGTCACTGCCGAGGTATACAAATGCCAAATGAATGATTTTTAACAAAAATTGAATGAACACATATCAGCAATCGCGAGCAATAGGCGCAAAGTCATTGTCTTGCACAACAACGCTCGGCCTCATGTTGCGAAAACCGTCAAAAACATCCTGTTGGAGCTCGAATGGGAAGTGTTACCGCATCTAGCGTACTCAAAAAAGATAGCGCCTTCTGATTATCGCCTATGTAGATCGATGCAGCACGAACTCATTGATACACACTTCCGACACGTTCAAGAAGAGCAAGAATTTGTCGATGATTGGATCGCCTCGAAACCGCCATCGTTCTTTCGTCACGGAATGGCCATTTCGAGAAAGATGAAAAAAAGTAGCAGAAAATGACAGAAAATATTTTAATTAAGCTAACGTGTTTCCATTTTACATCATAAATGTCCTTTTTCCATTATAAAAGATCGGAAACTAAATTCGCCTTTTAATATATTAACACAAAAAATTTACTAAATTATAATGAAAATCAGGTCACTGATACAGTCAGATGTCCTGCTGATTGTGATAACGGGAAACATAATAATACATGTCCTTAGCATATTAAGAAATTTAAAACTTATAAATCTTATATATATTCTCTAAAAACTTTATATAAAATATTCGGTGTATATCTCTGCTTCCGTCGTTTTGCAATATATGACTGTAGCGGTAAGTGGTAGTTGAAATATATAGATCGTCATACATTAAGCTTAAGTATTTGTAAACATAACGTTATCGAAATATTAGTTGATTTGTGTCTGCATCATAAAGTTATTCGCGATTAAATATGTTGTTTTACGAGCCAAATTTGCATAATTTACGGGAGGTTTTAATTTTCTGCTTGTGATCAACAGTTTACAAGGCAAAGACGAAAAGTATTTTTATATCGCCATGTGACTGGAAACAAAAAATACGTTCATTACTATAATCCCGTGTGCAAAATCATGGGGATATCTCGGCCAAGCTTCCACGTCGATGGCCAAACAGAATATTCAAAGTTGCAAGGACATGTTCAGTATTTGGTAGGATCAGTTCGGCGTAGTATATTATGAGATGTTAATACCGATTCAAACAATAACAGGCGATCGTTATCGAACAGTTAATGTATTTGAGCCGAAAAATATTGAGCCAATACACATGAAAAAGTGATTTTACAGCATGACAATACTGTACCCCACGTTGCGAAAGTGGTCAAGACATACTTGGAATCGTTTAAATAGGAAATTCTACCCCACCCGCCGTATTCTTCAGACATTGCTCCCTCAGACTATCACTTGTTTCGATCAATGGTACACGGCCTGACTGACCAGCACTTCCGGTTTTATGAAGAAGTAAATTTCGTTTGCGGTCCGACAGATGGGACAGGCTACTGACCAGCGATGGAAAATACTTTGAATTATAAATGTATAACCAATTTTTTCCAATAAAGTCTCGAAATTAAAAGAAAACAGCGGACACAAAGTTGTATAGCTTATATTACATAAGGAATTATATATTTTTTATTATATATTATATATTATATATTGAATATAATATTATTGCTCATATTATATAATGAAATTAAAAATCTGATGATTGAAATAGTCAGGTGCTCTGTTTGTGATGAAAGAAAGTAGAGTAATATATTATATTGTAGTAAATTATTATACAGAAAAATAAAAAGAACTTTATACAAAATTTAATTCTTTATCGCTTTTAATTTACGCAATCACAAACAATATTTTATGGACGACACCTCTGCTTCCTCCTGAGAAGACGTTCTGCCAGCCTAAAGGGAAAAAAACAGAAACGAAAGAAATTTTCGGAAGGAAGATTTCGTCGCCGATGCTGCTGCGGTCGTCTAACCGGGTAATGTCCTCAGCGATGTCAAATACAAAGTTCAATTATGAACTAAAATCTCCATCTTTATAGAATACTATATTTAAACATTTCAACCGTATTTCTTAGCATTAACTTTTGACGTATTTTTAACCGTCAAAGCTTTTAACAGAAAATATATTCAAATACACGATACAAAAAATAATTAAGTATTAAGAAAATCAAATTTAATAAATAAGTGTCTTTTTCTCCTTTTATGTAAATACCAATTTTTTACAGTTACTATAACTTAAAATAAAATAAAATAGTAATTTAGAATAAGTCCATTAAAATAATACTTATATAATAAGTTATAGTAACAGGTTCACATTAAATTAAGAGAGAATGTATTATTTTGTTTGGATGTATTATTATTATATATTAGCATTAGAATGTATTATTATTATATTTTATTATTATGTTTCATTTATATTTATCTCACATCCCAATCAACACCTCATAAGGTGTTTTATATCACGGACAAAAGAAAATTTACATTTTTTGTAAATCACCCATTCGTCCCCCTTTTATATTCAGAAAGATTACGGAGAGTAACAATTGTTGAAAAATTGTTTCTATTTTCATTTGATTATTAGCGACAATACATATAAGGTATATGTATATATATATTGTATAATTCAAATTTCTCCCTTCCGCCTTTTTGTCTTATGAATTTCGCGGCTATGTACAAAGCGCTACAGAGCTCGTATCTGGCAATATTATACATCGTTTGAAAGGTCTTGATATAACGTACAAAACTACGCTATGCATGATTAGTTTGGATATTGCGTTCAAAAGTCATAGACGTGTAAACACGGAGTTCATTAACGCCGAAATTCGCGCTATTTTAAAGTTTTCCTTCGTCAAAGGCAAATCCGCTAGAGAAATATTCGGTGAGACTAATGGTGTTTTTGGAGATGGCATGCTATCACTTCGAACCGCAGAGGAATGGTTTCGACGATTCAGAGTCGGTGCAAACGATATCATGGATAACCAGCTGGCGGAAGACCTGTGGCGACTAATACCGATCAAATCATGAAATTTATCGAGATAGATCGGCATGTGGCATCTAGTCACTTCGTCCAGGAGATGAGAGTTAGTCACCAAACCATTTTAAACCATCTGGAGAAGGCTGGATACAAAAAAAGCTTGATATTTGGCTACCGCATGATTTGACGCAAAAAAATCTTCTGGACCATATCCACGCCTGCGATGTGCTGCTGAAACGGAACGAACTCGACCCATTTTTGAAGCGGATGGTGACTCGCGACGAGAAATGGATCACATACGACAATATCAAACGAATACGGTTATTCTCCAAGGCCGGTAGACCATCCCAAACAGTGGCCAAGCCGGGATTGACGGTCAGGAAGGTTTTGCTGTGCGTTTGGTGGGATTAGAAGGGAATCATCCACTACGAGATGCTCCCATATGGCCAGTCGCTTAACTCTACCATCTACTATGAACAACTGGACCGCTTGAAGCAGACTATCTACCAGAAGCGTCCATAATTGGTCAACAGGAAGGGTGTAGTGTTCCACCAGGACAACGCCAGACCACACACTTCGTTGATGACTCGTCAGAAGCTACGGGAGTTCGGATGAGAGGTTTTATCGCATCCACCATGTAGCCCGGAGATACCGCCAAGTGCTTACCACCTGTTCCTGTCCATGTCGAACGCCCTTGTCGGTGTAAAGTTGGACTCAAAAGAGGCTTGTGAAAAGTGGCTGTCCGAGTTCTTCGCAAGTAAGGAGAGGGGTTTCTACGAGAGGGGTATTATGAAGTTGCCGTGTAGATGGAAACAGATTATCGAACAAAACGACGCATATTTGAAGTAAATCCGACCACTGTAACACATTTTATAAAGTATTGAATGAAGAGCAAAAAAGCGGAAGGGAGATAATTGACAACCTAATATATATATATATATATATATATATATATATATATATATATTTACCGATTTAAGACAATCTAGAATTTTATGATAAATAATTATATTACAATCCATAAAAAGAATTCTAAAATACTTGAATTATCAAAGATTAGTTTTGATTACAGATTAAGATATTACAATCCATAAAAAGAATTCTAAAATACTTGAATTATCAAAGATTAGTTGCTTTATAAATAAAATTAAAGAATAATATTTATGTGATGAAACCTTTCCATAAATATTTTAATTTTTAATTATCGATGAATATAGTATGTGATATTTGTTCGTGTACCATTCACAATTCTTAATTTTTTATGATTTTTAAGTCGCTGAATCTCTCTCTAGGGGCTTCATGACCGTGACGGGGTGAGAGGGCTTAAGCCGGGGGAGCAAGAAGGAGCGCTTGCTGGATGTACTAGATCCTTTTTGGATCTGCACAACACACAGTTCTGCATCCTTCTCTGGCTCATGAGTATTTGGATCGGGAATTCGGATCCCATAAACGGGCTCTCCGAACTACCTGATGAGATGATCCCTATAAACGAGTATCCTGAGAATGGTTGTGAGAGTATGGATGTTATGTGTATAGATGTGAGAGTCAGAGAAGAGGGTAAGGCTCCTCAGGTAACTAAAAAGCAGCCTGTGGCTTAGAAATGGCGACTCTCGGTCTGCTAATTCGCCCCTAATCCAAAGTGTTAGATACCGTGCTGAAAGATGAATGGCACAAAGATGATTGTGTCGCAAACGGTTGCTTCGGGAAACCAAGCCGAATCCCGTCGTATTGCAGTCCTTACCCAGTATTGCGGCCCATGTCGGGCGGACTCTATATATCCGCAATACTCGTGGGAACAGAAATGGAAAAATCTGCAAACATCAAAATGGAAGTAGAGGGGGGGGGGCCGAGGTGGAAGAAAGTCGGGCTTTGTTACCGACAGAAACCATCTTGGAGGTACTGAGACCTGTTCAGGCCACTGAACAGGGGGAGACGAGTGCACATGAAGGCGCGGGCATGAACCGGAACCTGAGTGGAGCACAGAGAAGGAAACTCTTAAAACAGAAAGCTATGGAGGAGGGTCTACATGTTCATAGTTCGGGGGCGGGGAGAAAGCGGAGGCAGGCAGAAAAGAGACGGGCACTAACCGTACTGACTGCGACGGCCTCGGCTGCTCCAGCCACTGATTCGGAAAAAAGGGGACCCTCAACCAGCCTTGGGTCTACAGAGCTGGGGCTTAAGAAACCGCTCAGAAGACGCAAGGAAGGTACGTACGCAGGGGCAGCATCTCACCTACCTAGAGTGACACTTACGTGTGGTGAATACCTCGGTGGGGAAATGCCTTCAGAAACCTGCACGTTACTGGAAATAGTAGTGGTTAAGAAAATCTACGAAATTGACGATGACAATTTCGCACCGAGATTTAAAGAATCCTTTCGCAGAAGGGGAACAGTGGTCTTTGTCTGCGAGGACAAGGACTCTGAAACCTGGCTGAGAAAGGAGGCTGAGAATCTGCAGCTGGGGGACTCGAACCTCAATGTCAGAGTAATATCTCCGGAGGATCTGAAGATTACAAAAGTAATCACAAAGATTCCGGCGGAGATAGAATCTGTCCCGGACTTCCTAAAGTTGATCCGAAGACAGAACAAAGGAGTGGATCCATCTAGATGGGCGATCATGAACAGGTCTGCTGATGGTACTCTTGTTCTTGGTCTAGATGAAACATCGGTGCAGGCCCTCCGAAGTAGAAACCTTAGACTCTCGGTGGGCGTTGAGACGGTTACCTTTAAGGTACTGTCTCGGCAAAGTACCGCTGGAGCAAAGGGAGAAATTTCTACGGAAAACGTAGCCAAGAAATAGCATCCTCAATGGCTATTTCGGGGATACGTTTTACCCAAATAAATTTGCACCATATCAAAAGTGTCTCGGCGATTTTAATGAGAAGCCTGGGAAAGGTGCATACACACATAGCCCTAATACAGGAACCCTGGATTTGGAGGGAACGTATTAGGGATATTAACGCGAAAGCGGAACTTTTTGTGGGGTCCAGAGATGGAAACGCGAGAGCTTGCATTTTCATCAAAGGAATTAATGGTTTTCTGTTGCGGGAGCTGAGCTGCAGCGACTGCACCAACATCAAAATAGAAATCGAAAGCAAAGACCGACATGTGCGAAGTATCATAGTTTGCTCAGTCTACCTTGCACACGATGAGGATATACCTATCTCCAGTATGAGAAAGGCGTTTGAGTTCAGCAGACGCTCGAATCTGGACTTGATCATTGGCTGCGACGCTAATGCACATCATGTGACATGGGATAATACCGACATCAACGCCAGAGGGGAGGCCTTGCTGGAGTATTGAATCGGAAGTCATTTGGTTATAGTCAACCGAGGAAATGAACCTACTTTTATAACAGCTAGCAGAAATGAGGTCCTCGACCTCACTATAGCATCTGTTACAGCGAGGATATTATACATACATGGAAGGTGCAAAAAGAACCATCCATGTCGGACCATACGACCATAACATTCCAATTGGAATGTCTTAACACAAGAATCGAACCGAGGAGAAAACCAACAGATACAGATTGGGAACTATTTAAGGATGAACTTCGTCAAAGCATTGCTCATCTTAAAGGAGAATATAGCACTGAGATTCAACTAGACTGGACATTACGTAAAGTTAAGACAGCAATTACCAGAGCGTACAAAAACAACTGTCCATTGAAGCCTGCTAGGAAACCTAACAGCGCATACTGGTGGAATGGGAAACTAGAGTCGCTGAGAAAAAGGGCATGCAAGGCCTTCAATAGGGCAAAGAAGAGGAAAACTCTGAGGGATAGTCCATGTATAAGAAAACAATGGGCGATTTCAAAAGAGAACTACACATTGCTAAAAGAGAAGCATGGAGGAATTTCTGTTCAGGGACCGAGAACCTGTCTGATGTAGCCAAGTTGGCTAAAATCCTAACAAAGGATAAATACTATCGACTGCAGAATCTACGAGACGCAGCAGGTAGTTATGTAAATACAGAAGAGGGCAAGCTTGAAATACTTCTGAAGGCTAACTTTCCTGACTTTATCAGGAACTGCAAAAACGAAACACACCACACCATCACGGAACGGCTGGTAGGCGCGGATTGGAAAACGGCTGTTCAAATTGTGACTCCGGAGAAGATAAAATGGACGATTCACTCCTTTGAACCGTATAAGACACCAGGGCCTGATGGCATCTTCCCTAAGATGTTACAGCACGGGTGTGAAAGTAATTTAAAACTTATTACGGGAATTTTTAGAGGCAGTATCGCAACTGGTATATACCAGAGGTATGGAAGACATCTCGTGTTTCTTTCATTCCCAAACCCGGGAGAGGTAGTTACTCGTCGGTGAAAGACTTCAGACCAGTTTGTCTGACGTCATTCATGCTAAAAACGATGGAGATGGTAGTAGATTTATATATAAGGCAAACAGTGTTGATGAATAGCCCAATCTCAAGTAGGCAACATGCCTACGCGACGGGCAAGTCCACTGAGACAGCTCTTCACTCAGTGGTCAAACACATTGAGAAGGCTTGAAGCTCGAAGGAAACTGTAATAGGTGTCTTCGTAGATATAGAAGGTGCTTTCAATAGCACCACTAGGATTTTCATTGACAACGCTCTATATGCTAAGGGAATAACACCCTCTATTAGAAGGTGGCTTATGAGTTCCTTAAGTAATAGAGAGGTATATAGTGAATGGAAAGGTAAACTCGTAAGAGGTAAAGTCAACGAAGGATGTCCACAAGGAGGGGTACTTTCACCTCTCCTGTGGAATCTTGTAGCTGATGGCTTACTGCGTATGCTTGAAGAGGAAAGAATCTTCGCAGTCGCATACGCAGATGATTTCTAATACTTGTCAGGGGCAAGTACGAAGAGATATTACCTGAAATTCTTCAGGAGGTTCTGGTAAAGGTCAATGACTGGCGTCAAGAGAGATCCCTGGGGATCAATCCAAAGAATACCGAGGTTGTAGCCTTTACTAGGAAATACAAGAGCAAAATAAAATCGTGCGTCAACTTCCGTGGGCAAGGTATACCGTATATGGAAGAAGTTAAATATCTAGGTGTATACCTTGATAAGAAACTATCGTGGAGACAACACCTGCGAATGCAGAGTAAAAAGATCATCAACATACTGATGCAGTGTAGGTCGGCTATTGGCACCGACTGGGGGCTTGAACCGCAGAAAGTTTTATGGATCTATAAAACAATACTGATGCCGGGGCTGACTTATGTTGCCTTGGTGTGGTGGAAAGTGATCGAGAATAAATCCTCTGTGTGAGTCCTGGATCACATACAGGCAATCTCGCTAAGGGGAGCATGTAGATTAAAAAAGGAGTACCCCTACTGCTGCTGTCAGGATGATGCTCGGTCTGGACAGCCTGGACTTGAAATTAACAAGAACAGCTGCCTGATCGGCTTATAGAATGATATGTAGTGGTCAGTGGGATAGTACTGCAACTGGAGACGCTACCATTTGCAGGGAAATACTGGGAGGCCCAACTTTTGATCTCCCTCAGGATCGTATTAACAAAATTCTCTGCTTCGAGCGACGATATAAGATCAGGATACCCAGCAGAGAGGATTGGAACAATGACCTTAATTTGGGAGGTGATATCTGGTTCACAGTAGGATCCAGAACAGATGTTGGTACTGGATTCGGTATATGTGGATCTGAACGCAGCTTAAATTCAGCCTTTAGACTGAATAAATATAATACAGTGTTTCAGGCAGAAATAGCTGCCATTGAAACCTGTGCAAACGGCTTAATACAAAGGAGAATTAAGGGCAGATGCATAACTATATGCACAAACAGCATGGCAACGCTGAAGGCCCTCGATCAATCCTGCACTACGTCGCTACTGGCCAAAGAGGCTGAACTTGGTCTAGACAATCTGGCCAGGGCAAATAAAATGAATATACTATTTTTTAAGTGTAATAAAGGGTAAGTTTCCGAAAAGAGCTCATACCCAATTTTGCTGAAATGTTGTACATTTATGTCTTTTGGTGTACTGCTTATAAATATCATTCTGGCATTTATTCCAAATTTAATTTTTAGAGCAAAATATATAAAAACCCATAGAAATGGTGGCTTTTGGAATTGATCTCGGAAAATAAATTTTTTAACAAACGTTGTAGATTTTCTCCATATACATCTTCTTACTTCTATAAGTTCTTTTCAATACAACCGATATTTTTGAAGCAAAATTTAAACCATTCAGTCTCCGTTCCGTCGCTAAAAATCGACTTGTACATTAAAATTTTTAGAATATCTTAATTGTTTTTGATGGAAATGAAAGTTAAATCGCAAATTGCATAAAATGAACATTAGAATGAAGGTATTCAAACCGATCAGAATAAGTATGAAAAATTTAAAAACATATTTAAAATTAAAATATATATTTATGTGGCTAGACATTTTTAAGTATATATATATAATATAGATTCCTGACGTAAGACACTAATAGAGCTAATGAAGTTTTACGTTCAAACGTATCTCGTTGTATTTTTTTCCCGAAAATAAAAGATCTACAGAGAAAATATCTAACATAAATATATGTTTTAGTACATGTAAAACTTTTACAGAAAAGATCAAATTCTTAAGAATATTCTATATAACATAATGTTTTTCTGCATTTTAGTATTTTTGTCTACTTTATCATGAAAATCTAAATTTGTCAAAAAACAAATTTTGTTATTCATAATCAGCATACCTAAAAATATAAAAACACCAATTTTAAAAAAATCAGGTATAAGCGCTTTTCGGAAGTTCAGCCAAAATCCATCGATCGTCGAAGCAACCCTAATCGAAATTGCTAAATTTTTCTTCAGAAATATCTTTTGTAAAAAAATGAACAGAACAAAAAATATTTTTAAAACTTTTTAATAATATTAAAAAACTTTTTTAAAATATTTTTATTTTCCGAAATAAATACCAAAAAACACCATTTATATGATCGTCGTATTTATTTCGCTATGCAAATTCAATTTCACCAAATAATTAAAAAAATTCCTCATGTTTTTTTAATGGAAGATTTCTTATTTGTAATGGGTTATTATTATATGATTTTATAATAGCTTATTGAGCTATTCCGAAATCCGCAACCAAATGAATATTTTGAAGAAGGCTTAGACGGAAGAAAAGCATTCCAATCTGCTGAGTGTACATATATGTGTGTGTGTGTGTATAGCAATTTTACTCGGGGCCCTTTACGACAGAAATATAAGGCATATAATAAGATGATTTTGTTGGAGTAGAGTGCAAAGCAATAGAACCAGATATAGTAAACACTTTCGCTTTCGGTCTCACTCGGACGCATTACTACTAATAGATAATACTTTAAGAAGAAGGTACATGCTGTGACGCTCCACTCACTGATGGAACGCTGTATATTCTGTGCGTATATACACATGATCTGCGTACTTGCATGTTTCATGTTCTTTTCTTTCTCCAGGGGAGATTGTGCATTATAAATTTACTTCGATGTCTCATTTTATTTATACAATACGTAGAACGGTGAAACAAATTTTATTTGATTAGAATTTTCTTTTGACATAGAAATGGCGACATTCGAATTATGTATGTAATTGGTACCTAAAATTTATAATAATTAGTTCATTTATAGCACTAGCACCACATGGAACAGAAGACAAAATTGTACGTATTCTCTTTAATTTTTGTTATACTTTAATTAGAGAAATGTTATGAAGTTTAAATAAGTTTCACCACTTGTAAATATGTTTAAAGATTTTTTTTAACTTTTTACAATCCAAATTGAGGGAATGAAATGTCACAGTAACTTTACTTCAGTTCTCGTACTTCAGTCTGGTGCTGTGATCGGGGTTAAAAAGTTAAGAATCGACAATATTTGAAAAATAAATGTTCAAGTTCATGAATATTGAGTAAAAATTTCAGAAAAAAATAATATTACTCGACATGAGTAGAATAAACTAACAAATATTTTCATCAGTCTTTAAGTTGTATAAAAAAATTTATTTATAATTAAATAATTAAATAATGCTAGTCAGACTGTCCTTATTTATAGTTATCTCTGTATTATCTGAAATATTAAATAAAAATTATGCTAAATACTACTGTTATTTAGACTAATTTTGTAGAGGACTATAAATCGAATAAAGATACGTGTTAGTATAACCTCCAGCTTGCTTTGATAGCGCACCGTATATTCGGCCGGCGATTACCAAGAAATTGTCCTTTTCATTTTGGGCCTACACTTTACGCATGCGAAATTGGAAATACGCGAGGCAGATCGCGGAATACAATAGTAAACACGGTGCGACGCGGTAAATACACCGTTGAGTGCGGTCATTTCCGAAATGGTTCTTTTCTGAACGGTTCGGATTCGAAGAGGCTCCGATATCCTCTAAAAATAGTAGTGGCGCGAGGCTACTCCGTAGAATACCGCGCTTATTTTCAGCGAAGACTGTAGTACCGAGCGACAATGTCACCTCTGCACAGATACCGTCTCCTGCCCTGAAAACGAGCACGTGTATCGCGGTTTGGAAAATTCAGGAGGATAAAAATTCGCTTTTTAAACATTTACATACGTTTATTAGAAAATATCATTACAAAGATATCGCAAACAGTTAGTAACAAAGTCTCGCAAGTAATTAGCTACGCTCATGATGAATACGATAACCAATCTGCTTTCCGCATATTCCGAAGCTTTTTTGAGTAGAGAGGATCTAGCCTCCGTTCATCTATTACAATTTATTCTAGTTTGTGGAATCTTCATTAATATTACTATTTATTATATTTAACTTATACGTTTAATTTCTTGAAAAAATGACATTATTGATTCTTATAATTAAACTTATGTAATCTTATTTTTTATTATTTATATATTTATTTATGCTTTACTTTTTATTTATCTCTTATTCTTTTGTAATAAATTACTTAATGCTTTAAATCTAAACCTGAGCATGTAATTTTTACACAAAAAACAGCTCGTGCATCAAACAGTTATTATGTATTAAATAATAATAATAACATTAGTAATAATAGTAATAGTAATATTAATAATGATAATAATATTAATAATAAAAATAACAGCAGTAACAGTAGCAGTAGCAGCAGTAATAATAGCAGTGGTAGTAGCAGTAATAGTATTTAGACTAATTGTTATTTTCATTTCAGATTCTACGGGGGTAACTATGAACAGGGATAGTCAATATCAGTACAATTTTCAATTTGAAATAGGTAGAATAGTTTGAATATAAAATATTAAATTTTTTGAATATCTAAGTCGTATCTTTAATGATATCTTTAAACGCTAAAGCTGAAGATCTAGACCGGGATCCATGGGAATTAGGGTGCAGAGTAATTATTGAAAAACTTCGATCTCAGTTTTCAAGAGTGTAGATACTCCGTTTCCTTCCCCTCCCAACAGATCTGATCCAATGTGACTGGAAAGATAAATGATTATCGCACTGTTTAGCGTGGAGGAGCTTCTTAGGACCGAGCCAATCATGCGAAACATAAGGACTTGAAGACTTCCACCGGCGGTGAACTTACAATGCAACGGCATCCAGAACTCCTTTTATCGATGTATATTTTCGTGTCGGAAGGCTGGTATATTTTATCCTTGCTAGAATGTGGTGAAATTTGTGTATATTAATATAGGTAATGGTCCACAGGAGGTACCTTCATCATATCGACCGCTATGCATACTTGATACTGCTGAAAAATTCATAAGATATGACAGAAACCACGCCTTCAGGAAGCCCTAAGGGCTGTCGGTCATCAAGTCAACAAACAGTATGGATTTCGAAGTATCAGAGCGACGATAAATGCAATCCTTCAGATTGTCGATGCCCTAATATGTAAAAAAGGGGTAATAATTTCACTCGACCTGCCTGTCTTCTGACGAATCCTTTACTTTCCGAATCACTTTAACACTATTTAATGGGTTAAGGGTCACGTAGCAAGACTTCTTGCCGTCCTATATACTTCGTATAATGGGCGACTATCTAAGAGATACGAGGGTGGATTAATAAGTTTCCGGCCTGACCAAGAGATGGCGCCACTAGGCCTACCTTCAGGTGGCGTTCTATAGTACCATACAGGACACCTCATTAAGGTCACAACTCCAGATATGATCGAAAAAATCCATCAAGTAGTCCTGAAAGACTGCAGATTAAAAGTGCGTGAGATAGCTGAGACCTGTAAGATGTCATATAAACGTGTACAAAATATTTTGCACCAACATTTGTATATGGAAAAGCTCTGTGCAAGATGGGTGCCGCGTTTGCTAACAGTCGACCAAAAATTGATTCGAAAGAATATTTCTACCGCCAATTTGGCGTTGTATAAGCGCAATCCAAGCGAATTTTTACGGCGATTCGTAACCATTAACGAATCTTGGGTCCACCACTACACTTTTGAAACCAAACAACAGTCTAAACAGTAGATTGGACCAGGGGAACCAACTCCAAAGAAGGCAAAAACAATTTTTCGGCGAACAAGGTTACGGCTACGATTTTTTTGGATACAAGAAGTATTATATATATTGATTACCTTGAAAAGGGTAAAACTATCACTGGTCAATACTACGCAGACTTATTGCAACGTTTAAGCCATGAAGTGAAAATTAAACGACATAATCTGGCGCAGAAAAAAACCTTTTTTCATCACGATAACGCACCAGCGCACACGTTAATCGTTGCGATGGCTAAAATCAACGATCTGAAGTTTGAATTGATACCTCACCCTCCCTACTCTCCAGACCTAGCCCCAAGTGACTATTATCTGTTTCCTAACCTCAAAAAATGGCTTAGCTGTAAGAGATTTGCGGACAATGAAGAAGTAATCGAAGCTGCAATTGGGCATTGTGAGGAGCTTGACGAATCAGTTTATAGAGATGGCATTACTAGACTAGAACACCGCTTTGAGAAATATATCAACCTTGGAGGAGATTATTTGAGAAATAAAAAAAATTCTTAAAAACTTTGTTTTTCTTGGTCAGGCCGGAAACTTATTAATTCACCCTCGTAGACACTTTTCTAGTTGGATACGTAGATAACGTAGCAGCTATCATCATCGGTAAGGATTATGACGCTGCACAGATGTGACTCTATCAAGTTATATGTTGCGTTCAGAGATGGATAGAGAATAATGGGTTAGAACTGGCGGTGGCAGAAACAGAGATCCTGATCCTAACTGAGAAATGTATTCCAAAGATACGTCTTATGCAGATTAGAGACAGAAAGGTGAGTACCAAAGTAGCCGTGAAAAAAGTGAGGCATGATTCCAAACTGACCTTCTGGGATAAAAAATGGCGATAGGACTGCCCGAGTGACAGCGCAACTTAGTAGGTTGAAGACGAACGTTGATGGTTTTACACCCTACCAGCGGCGTCTGCTCATAAGAGGAACTGAATCCATGATGCTGGACAGTGCAGAAGTATAGGTCGATGCAGTGAAAGCCCGGAAGTATAGGAAAGCTATGGCGGCGGTGCAACGAAAATGGGCCCTACGCATCGTGAGCTCCTACCGTACGATTTCTGAATCGACGATGCTAGTTATTACATATGTTATTCCCATTAATCTCCAAGGAAAAGAAAAGAAGGTTATCAACCTACAGAAGAACATTCTCGGCAGAACGAAGGCGCCAAAACAGGCCAGAACTATTATGATAATTGAATGGAAGAAGCTCTGAGAGAGGGATCTCTGTGGCCGATGGACGGGTCGTCTGATTAGTCAGTTAGAGCCATGGATCCAGACGCCACATGGAGAGTTTAATTACCAGCTTACGAAGCTCTTATGGGGCATGGCTGTTTCCAATCCTACATCCACAAGATGGTGCAAATACCGAACCCGGCATGCGCCCACTGTAGCTCTCCCCAAGACGACCCGCTACATACGTTTTTTCAGTGCGAGATGTTTCGTCTTGAAAAGAAGCAAATTTGAAGAGACCTAGACTCCTTTGGGCCGGATGGTATTATCGAGCAGATGCTGGATAGCCCAGAGAAGTAGTTTAGGGTATCTTTCTATTGTAAGAATATCCTAAACCATAAAAGATGGCTCGAGGAAGGAGTGTAAACTCCCATGGACAAACAGGATGGCGCAGTCCAGAAGTAATGTCTCTATAGACGGTTGCTGGACTGCATTCATGCCATCGAAAGAAAAGTGATTTTAGTAATTTCGAATATTGTATACCCTGGGACCAGATCCAGCAGTAGTCTCTAGATGCAAGAGCTCTAGTCCATCAACGAATTGAGTTGTCGGATGAACTTTCCACTATCCAAAAAAAATTTATTATTATTAGTATTATATTTTTTAATTAAATAATTTTTATACTTTTATTACTAAAGTTATCTATAAATTGCAATAGATAATCATTTTTTTCTAATATATTATGATAAAATCATTTTTCTATTATTTTACTGAAGTTAAGATTTAAAAGTGTTATAGCTTTGTCTGTTATTATATATACTGTCGGGTTGCGGGCAAAAGTGTCCGGCCAAAGATGATTTTATGTTTTGATCGTGTATAAAGGATACAAAATGGTAATACAAATATATAATCGTAAAGTACTTTTATTATACACTCAAAGCATGTAATTCAACAATTTATTTTAATGATTAACAAAATTATATAACGATAATAACAATTATGGCTCATTCATAAGTATCCGGCCAACTTTTACGTAGATACAATTCGCGTGGCTTTGTTTACATTATAGGTTGCAAAGGTATGTAAAGACTGGAACTGTATATCTGTTATTGTTATTGGATATCAGTATGATCAGTATTAATCGAGAAACATGCCGAAACGCACGTCTGTAGACATTCGACAAGTCGTAATTAAATTACACAACGAAGAAAAAGTTCTTCATGAAATATCTCAAATTCTAGACATAGGGAAATCGACTGTGAATGATATACTTTAAAAAAATTCAACAGCACTAACACTCTGAACGATAAAAAAATGTTCTTGGAGACCAAGAAAAACCACTAATCGTATTGACAACGTAATCAAAAGAAAAGCTGTTGCAAATGTTAAAAAGAATGCTGCCATTAATGCACGCGAATTACGTGAAAAAAATTTAGCAGATGTCAGTGAAAGTACTGTATCACGCAGACTGGGAGAAGTGGGACTTTTTGGACGTGTTGGTGTGAAAAAACCATTAATCAGTAAGAAAAACAAGAAGGCCTGACTAGAATTTTCTACAGAACATCAAAGCCGGACTGTTCAGGACTGGAAAAGTGTTGTTTTCAGATGAAACTAAAATCAATATATTTGAAAATGATGGTAGAAGGTATGTACGGTGACCGAAAGGTAGTCGATATGATTCTAGATATCAAATACCGACTGTGAAACATGGTGGAGGTAGTATACTGCTATGGGGTGCATTTTCCTGGAAAGGAGTCGGTCCAATCTTTAAAATAGAAAGCAATATGGACTCTGCCATGTACAAGGATATTATATTGGAGCAAATACTACCTTACGCTCGACAAAACATGCCCAGAGGCTGGATATTTCAGCAGGATAATGATCCAAAACACAGGTCACACCTCCTTCAGCAAGTTTTTACCAAGAAAAAAATTCGAATTTTACAGTGTCCGAGTCAGTCTCCGGACTTAAAATCCTATTGAACACTTATGGCAAGAACTAAAAGTGAGATTAGGAACACAAAATTATGCTAATAAAGCTTCTTTGTGGGAAAAAGTGCAAGAAGAGTGGAACAATATCCCTCATGATAGGATTGTGAAATTTATTGAATCGATGCCTCGCCGATGTGCTACCGTGATAGCTTCTAAAGGTTTGGCTACGAAGTTCTAATAAATATGCTACATTTAAAACCTATTCTAGTTTGTTTTGTTTAATACTACTATATTTTTTCTACTTGTAATTGCCAAATTCATAGTTGGCCGAATACTTATGAATAAGCCATAATTGTTATTATCGTTATAAAATTTTGCTAATCGTTAAAATAAATTGTTGAATTACATGCTTTGACTGTATAATAAAAGTACTTTACGATGATATATTTGTGTTACCATTTTGCACCCTTTATACACGATCAAAACATAAAATCATATTTTGCCGGACACTTTTGCCCGCAACTGTATCTATACTATAACAATTTTATGATATATAGGATGAGCAGCATAATACATTTATATAGCAAGCTGAATGTTTGTTATTTATACAACTGTATCATAATTTTAATCTGATCTTTTATTTGGATTTCTAAAAAATTTATTTTTTATATAATCAAATATCTACTTCCAATTGTATGGTAAATCTTACATTTTTATTGTAATTACTAAACTTATTGAGATACTATCGATATAATTTTTTGACACGTCAGCAAGTATGTTATCTATATTGCTATAATAATTCTATAACCTTGTATAACATTTACTTTTTATTTTTTTTAATACTGGATTTTTTAAATCTTCCATGATAATATTCGCCAATCTTCAAGAAATTTTAGAACCCGTACGTAATACCATTCTTTCATTATATATTTTAATTTTAAATTGAAATAATGTATTATTCAACAGAAATTCTACTAATTCTATTAAATAGTTTTGAAGCTATTTATAATGAATTGATTTGTAATATATGTAGAAAGAGAAGGAGATCTAAGGAAGTCATTCTACGAGTAAATGAGATAACTGTATTATCAAATTTAGACTTAAATTACTAAGAGGCTTTTATACATGAAGCAGTCGTAGGTAAAAATTTACTGAAACCAAACTTAACATAGTTTTTCAAAAAAGTAGATATATCATCATTTGAAACTAAAATTCTATCTGCGTTGTTATTCGTGTGTATACAATCCATAACAGAGTACTAACACACTATTATTTATATTAAATCAATATTTGTTGTAAATTTTCATCAAACTGTAGCTACCTAAAATTGCAAGAACAGAAATACAAGGGAAGATGCCCCGAGACTATCTACATTAGTCGAAGGAAAAAGATGACACCACAAAGTAAGTGTTACAACTATGGAAAGTTTGGGAATTTAAGTAGACGATAGGTGCTCGGGAGAACATAGTGCTCGGTAGAATTTCATTTAAGTGTCCAAAACCCCGTCACTTTCCTAACGATTGCACCGAGAAAGAACGTCCGCGTTGCTCAAGAGCCATCAATAAGATTGGAAATGATGAGAGTAACACCGTGATTGTGAGGCGATAATCAGACAGGTCATAATTAGCATACTTATCGACTCTAACACGTTTGTGAATATTATAAAAAATAATTTTTTGAAAGAAAGTAATACTTTATGAAAACAATGTGCCAATCCATGAATATAACATGATATTACACTTACTTCCCTCGAATAGCACAAGCTAATCATTAAACCTATGCTAGAAGCTGCATATATCTCTATATAAAAGATCAGGTGAATTTAATAAATTTCACGTTACAAGAAGTCGCAAGAGAATATTAAAAATATGTACAGGCGCTAATCGAAAATTATCAACAACAAGCAGCTGAAGAGGCACTCGTAAAATTTAAATCCTTCTAAAATAGGAAACCTCAATAGCTCGTACACCACGACGTGTAGTATTGAACGAGATGGTAAAGGTAAATGGACAATTAGAAAAATCGTTGAAACAAGGGATGATAGTATTCAGCTGTTCAGAATTTACGAATGCCATAGTTCCTGTACAAATGAAAGGGCATTCCCTATATTTTATAGAGCTCAAGCATATCAAAAAGGTTAGAATTACCTTTTAAGTAATAGTAAAGAAAAGAATGAATACCATTTATCAAATATGTCCTTGTTAAATTAGCCGAACCTTGTTTTTTTCAACGATAGAACCAGAAAAAGAGATTCTTCCACGCGAAGATGGAAATGGATGTAATAAGTACAGGTTGTTTATAAAACCTATGTGCGCATAAAAATTCAATAACGTCCTATATGACTAGGCAATAACACCGGAGGTGTTTATGGCAGACATATTTTTTATTACATAATTTAAGAAAAGATCATATTAATGTTAACAGACGATGACAGGAAATAACAAGTGAGAGGCATCGGGCAATTTGAATCGAACGCTGAAGACAAGTTCAACATTTGGTCTTAGAATAAATTGGAATAAGAGCAAACTACTAGGAAAGAGAATTGGGCTTTTATGGTAGTAAAATTATAAAATTTAATTTAAATATACTAATGTTTTTGCATCAAACATAACCAAATAAATAATTTTCAACTTCAATTTTACTTATAATAATAATAATTCATAAATCTCACCTCAGATCCTCTATATAGCATATTCCTTAAAATTTCTGTTGTCATTATTAAAATACTTGCAGTTGGGTTGATTGTTACATCACCAGTAACCAGTCCAACATCTTTAAATTCTTCATAAAATTCTCTATATTTTTGGTTACTTAATGCTTTTATAGGTGTTGTATAAATAACTCTTTGCTTATCTCGCAAAGAACAAGCAATAGCATATCTGTAAAATATAGTAATAATAAAAATTTCAATAATACACTAGCTGAAACTTAATTAATATGACTATTCTCAGGCAAATCAATAGTGTTAGTACAAGGGTTGCTATTTATATTTTGAGCCTTGGCATACCAGGTTTTGCAGTCGCCATCTGATGTGTCTAATTGAAAGTTTCACCTTTTCATAACCTTCTTAAAATCGGTTTTTCATTTAAGTATAACTTGTGTTATGTACAGTGACTTTAAAATTTTGTCTTGGCCAAAAAAATGGAACTAGCTTGTGAAAATTTTCGTGCGATGATTGTTTACGACTTTCGACGTGGCTTATCAAGACAAAAGTGCATCGATCAACTTACTTCGACTTTTGATGATGAAGCCTCATCCTTGGCCACTATGAAACGCTGGTATAATGAATTTCATCATGGCCGCTTCACCAAGTGTTCCGTGAAGGTCGTCCGAAATCGGTTATTGTACCAGTAAACATTGATACTGTGCGCGAACAGATAAAGCAAGATCGTCATACGACATACCGTGTGATTGAGAAATCTTTACGCATCAATATGTCGAGCATCCATTATTATTATCATCATAATAATATTATAATCACCAAATGACCATTTAGGTGTTAAAAAGATTTGTTGACATTGGATGCCGCATAATTTGACAAAAGCTCAAAAAGATGATTGTGTCAATTGATGTAAAAAAATGCTCAAAAAATACAATCGCAGTGCATCAAAATCTGTGTATAACATTTATACAGATGACGATTCTAAGATATATACTTTGAGTCCGAAACAAAACAGCACTCTACCAGAGATGAACCGAAATTACCGGGGCCTACTGGGGTATGTGTCCGAACAAAGTCCGTCTGTGATGTCGATTATCGGCAATTGCAATGCACTGCTAAAAAATGACCGAATAGAAAATAATAGAAAGAACACATCTAAACAATCAAGGAGAAACGGCGCGCGCGAATACAGACTGCTATTAAGGGGACAGGCAAGGTGGGAGGCAGGCACGATGTCTAACAGGGGAAGTAGCGGAGGTGAAGGACCGAAGAAAAGAGAAAAGAACTGCGTGTATCGCGTAAAAGAACTGCGACCAAAATCCATTCGACTCTCTCTCTCTCTCTCTCTCTCTCTCTATATATGTATATATATATATATATATATATAGATATATATATATATATAGATATATATTGTAACCGGCTAAATTTGCCGGTTCTCGTGTTCCCCCGCGTTCTCGGTGAAAACCAAGTGTTCGCGCGCGACAGCGAAAACGCACGGAGCACGAGCCGCGAGAGTGCGCGACCATCGCGAAAAAGGAGGAAGTACGAGGAGAAGAAGATCTTCACCGCCCAGCTACCGAATCGAGAGCACGGAAAAATCTAGAGAGACAGCTCCAGCAAAACTAATACCTCCATCTCCAGCACCTATCCCGGCGGTGATCACCAGCTCCCGGTGATTCGAATCGTGCTAAATAAGTATATAGAGTCGCGTACGGATTCCATCGCGACCCGATCGTTGTGCGATCGCCCGTGCTTGAACGAAGCCAGAAAGAAGGAAGGAAGGAAGGAAGGAAGCGATCTGAAAGATAAAGAGAGCTACAGTAAAAGAGAGAGAAGGAAGGAAGGACGAAAGAGAAGACCACCCCGGAACGAGAGGAAGCAACGGCGGAGCGTCGTCCCGGCAAGTACCCTCTATTTTATAGTTGTACGTACCTATTTGTACGCCATGGTTGTACAGCCATGCTTGTACGGCCGTTCCGGGTCCCCGCCAGCTAGAAGCTACGCACCGCGTTGATCCCCCATCCCACTCCCTGCCGTTCGATATTTCCGCGCGCCCGCGGAATCCGCTCCCGTTGTATAAGGTCGTCGCCGCGCGCGCTGAGCTTGTGTATATATATTTCATTACCGAAATTGTAGTGTAAGGAATGTGTAATAAATAACTGTGCATTGATTCCATACGCTTGTCTCGCGTTATTTCGCATTCCCTCATTCCCCCCTTTTCAGGTCCAGCGCAGCCGGCAAGCAACGCACACGACCAAGTAAGTAGAACATAACCGCGCATAAGTATGCGGTTATAAAATGGCGCCCAACGTGGGGCCCGCGGGCATAAACGGTAGGTCGCGGTTGAACTAACTTACGGACGGTTATACCCCGCGCGATCGCGTTATAATACACGCGGAAATATATGTGTCGTTCCGCGCGATCGCGTTAAAATATACGCGAGAATATATATGTATGTAGTAAACCGTCCCCCGCAGTTTCTTCCCTCCGCGCGAATTTAGGGATATCGGCCAGTTAAGGAAAAAAGAAAAATTGCAACAGTGTAATGCATGAGCACGTGGCAACGAGCGAAGTGCGACCATGTCGAAGAGCTGCGCACGAGAATGCGCAGTAGCACCACCGCGAACAACATACAGTAAAGGCATGTATGAGACTCCCCCCTCGCAAACTAGAAAAATTCCCCTGAGGAATTTTTGCTGCACTGAATTTCTAATTGCATATTATTAAAATATTTATGTACATCTTAACTATTATTGGTAGTACCCCTCGAGATTAAAGAATTTTGTTTTATATAAGTTAAAATGAGACTAAAGAAACAAACAAAATTTAATACAGATGCAAAGGCTATGGATAAATGTGTGATTTTGTTTTTTAGTGGATTATAATTATCAATGCTCAACTTGTTGCAAGCTCACATATTCTACTTTCATACTTCTGTCAAAAGTCATAGCATAAGCTATCATTCTTATTCATTATATTCTATACGTTCAGATTATTTTTATTTCTTATTTCATAATTCATAATCTTAAAAGTAATGAATGCATATCTATTTACATTTATTTCTAATCAAAATTTGCTTTAAAAGTATTGTTGTATAAGTACAATTGGTCAAAAGTCATGATATATGCATATGATATATAATATGCATATTGATTCTTAAATTTTAAATATAAAACAGAAAAAAAACTTATTTCAAATTCTTACATTAATAAAATACTGTGTTAAAAATAACAATAAGAATATTAAATTCTTTTAAATAAAATATAGTTGCATATAAAGAAAAGAGATAGATGCAATTCATATTAGTAATAATTCAGATGTCGATCAGCTCCTTCAAGCTCCAGTAATATAGTTATATTATATATGTCACTATAGTGTATTATGCCATACGTATGCAGTATCATATATAAAATCTTTTATATCATACTAATTTATAAAGACAAAGCGTGTTTTTGTTTGTACGCGATAACCGAAAAAACTACTGAACCGATTGTTCTGAAATTTGACATATAGATTCTATATTACCTTGGGAAGGATATAGGCTATGTTTTTTCTTGAAAATAATTTTACTTTTAACAATAAATTAAGTTAACAGTTTTAGTGGTTAGTTTCACCAGCGGCCAGTACGTGGCATCTTGAATCACGAACACCAACTCAATGTAGTCGGCTTAAAGTATTAATACCAGACCAACTCAAACGAATGTTTGTATCCAACTTTGGGATTCGTATCCTAAAGGAGGTGTGACGTATAGTCGGTATTACCTTTTTTGTTCTTCAGGTTAATCTGACATTACTCTCACACCTTATGGATATCTTTTAATTTTTGTAAATTATATTTTCTCTTACGGGGGAAATCTTCTCTCTCTCTCTCTCTCTCTCTCTCTCTCTCTCTCTCTCTCTCTCTCTCTCTCTCTCTCTCTCTCTTTATAAAATGGTTCTGTATGCCAAATCATACTGAATATAGTTTGTGACGACAAATTATATTTTTATTTTTATACATTCTATTAACTTCAGAATTGTGACAAGAGCCTATGCTTTTTTTAGTTTGAACAAAAGAAATAATGGCAAAATAGGTTTCTTTACCAACAACCTCGAAACTATGTAAGATTCATAAGATTCATATATATATATATATATATATATATATAAAATATATCGTCACTTCTGCATAAATGCATAAAAAGGGCAATATCCATCGTCTGCTTAAAAAATACGTTATTCGCATATCAACATTTTGCTTGAATTTCAGTTGACATCGTTACGAAAATATTCACAGTATCTAATTGGAAAAATGAAAACATAGGAAATATGTATATATATGTATGTATGTGTATTGCATATATATTTATATATATATATAGTATTATATTATATTGTATATAAGATATATACACATTTTAAATACGGTTTCTACTGAGAAATATTGTATTGTCGTGTACGGGCGGTCGATTACGATATTCCGTTGCCTCAAGACGATTCCTATAGGCAATTGTGTGTTCGGATGATAGAATGCAATGTCCTGGCGTCTCTAAGCGATTTCTACGGGGAATATTGTATTTAGTTGATAGAAAACGACGTCCAAGTATGAGGAAATCAACTTCTATAGGAAGATTCGTGTATGGACGGTAAAATACGATATCTAGGTCTTTCCGAACGACTTCTACGGGGAGTATTGTGTTTAGTCATTAGGAAGCAATGGTAGCTTTCTCGGGACGACTTCTACTGGGACTATTGTGTTTAGTTGGTAGAAAACGATGTTCAGGTATGTCGGGAAACTTTTACGGGAAATTTCAGGTTCGGACGGTAGAAAACGATGTCTAGCTATGACGGAACAACTTCCACGGGGAATTTCGTGTTCGGACGGTAGAAGACGATGTCCAGGTACGACGAGACGACTCCTACGGGGAATTTCGTGTTCGGATGGTAGAAGATGATGTCCAGGTATGGCGGGACGACTTCTACGGGGAATTTCGTGTTCGGACGGTAGAAGACGATGTCCAGGTATGACGGGACGACTTCCACGGGGAATTTCGTGTTCGGATGGTAGAAGACGATGTCCAGGTGTCTCTAAATGACTTCTATGGGGAGTTTCGTATTTGTATAGTGGGATAAAATGTCCAAGCGCTTCGGGACGATTTCTACGGGGAGTACCGTGTTTAGTTGGTAGAAAATGATGTTCGGGTATGTCGGGACATCTTCTACGGGAAATTTCGTGTTCGGACGGTAGAAGACGATGTCCAGGTGTCTCTAAACGACTTCTATGGGGAATTTCGTGTTTGGATAGTGAGATAAGATGTCCAAGCGCTTCGGGACGACTTCTACGGGGAATTTCGTGTTCGGACGGTAGAAAACGATGTCCAGGTATGACGGAACGACTGCTACGGGGAATTTCGTGTTCGGACGGTAGAAAACGATGTCTAGCTATGACGGGACGACTTCTATGGGGAGCTTCGTGTTTGGATAGTGGGATCAGATGTTGGGATGTTTTGGAACACCCCAAAAGTACAATTTTCCTCATAGAAGCAGTATGTAATATGCATACTTGTGTGTATCAAATACGGTTGTACATTCTGTATATACATATTGTATATACAGAAGCGACGATAGGTAAATTACGGTCAATTATTTATAGTAATATAGATTTTATATATAGAGTACTTTTACTTAGATATTATTGAATTGCTTATGAAATCGGTTAAATTCTTATCTCGGGCGAAGCCGAGACGGGGGATGCTAGTATGTTTATATATATTATTGTTTTTCATTACTATTATGAAATTTATATCAATGTGCTCAGGTCATATATTTTATTTATATATATTTAATTATTATTTAAAATAACGTTTTATCAATTATATATCTTTTATTATCATATAATATCTTATTGAACTTTATATAAATCTATATTTCACACCAATCGTTACATGTCTGAATGATGTACTTATTGCCCTTTCCCCTTGTCGTCCAGCTCACTAACTTTTAGAAGTCAGTGGCAAATACCCTTTTGCATTTTTTCGAGCCATCCCCATACAAAAAAGAGTAAATTCAAAGCATCGAGCCTTTCTAACAGTAAGCATGGATCAGCTAAACAACAGCAACTGACAGCTGATGTGTAAGTGCTATAAAAAGGAAAATAATGCACATTTTGCAAATGTAAGAATTGTATATTGCTCAGGAAAACAAGTGGTATTAAGAATGCAACAATGAAAAGGAGTGTAACAACAATTTATGGTTGTCAATAGAAACAACCTGTTGGAAAAAACAGGCCCTCGACGAGCAATGGGTATATTGCTAACAAGCAAGATTCTTGCTTGAAATCTACTTTCTTGTGGCTAATTGACAGCTTGAGCAACAAGGGAGTAATCAGCACAACAAAAGGAGTCGATATCAAGTACATTTTATTGTTTTATATGGGATTAATGTGTTGTAAGTATTTATTAGTGTATAAATAGTATCAGTTACCCCTGTGCAATTCAGAAAAAAAGAAAGAGAACACCCAGCACGAGACCAGCGAATATACGCCCTGATGAACTAATTGCCCAGCTTACTTATTTAGCACAAAATCAGTGACAGTGCAGTGAATGTGACATATATAAAAAAGTTAATACCTGTCTGCTACATAAGACAGTATAACCTATATGTCAAGTGTGGTACATATAGGGGACAGAAATTGTAAACATAAAGAGTGTGCGAAGGAAAAGGAATTTTCCATCCCAGTAAAGTGCAAAAGACTTGTGTGGACCACAGCAATGGTGGATATTAAGGTAGTGAATATTTACAAATAATTATAAATTTTTGCAAAAATACTTTAAAGTATTTTTATACCATACGCTGTCGCTGCCTTATATAAAGTACAGCCAGACAGAGATAATTCAAAATATCGCACATTCACTGCAAAGTACCTTAACAATAAGCAGAGGAGCCGGATATAAATAAATGAGTAATAGAAGAGTAATAAATAAACAATTTACACTTGCACAGGGTGGAGGCAGTATAACTGTCATACAAAGAAATATATAGGTGAAAGTGCGTTTCTGTTATGAGGTAAGTTTTAAAGAAAAAAAAAACAGAAGGGTGTAATAAAAAGTTAGCACGAACACGAAACAAGGAAAACCTTAATTAATTTATAATAAATAAAAAGGTCAAATAAATAAATAATCAGTTAAACAACTCTGTGACCATCACAATCTGAATATGCAACTTCTGTTGATATAAAACTTAACGATATAGTAAAAATAGACGGTAAGCCATTTACACAACTTCTTTTTGCAGGTAAAGTAGTATTTAAATATATAAGCAATATTAGAAAACATATAATTCATATGGTAAGTCTGCACTTATATAAGGTCAAATAACAACAAGGTACGTTAACACAAGATTGTAAAATCATAGCACTATGAAGCCATAGAAGAGATATAGAGGTGATTTACAAATAAATTAATAAATATTTTTTTATTGATCTTACAGTCCAATCAACTCAATCTAAAAATAAAAATAAAATAAAAATAAAAATAAAAATAAAAAATAAAAATAAAAAATAAAAATAAATAAAAAAAATAATAATAAAATAAAAATTAAAAATAAAAATTAAATTAATAATTAAATTAAAATTATAATGACAGTCAGACTGTCCTTGTTTACATTCACCCCCGTAGACTAATCTGAAAATAAAATATTAGCTGAAAAAATTCTTTGTTAGTAAAGTGCAGTCTGACTGTCCCCAAAACCCTTACCTAATTGAAGACTTGTCCAACGTTTCGAGCTCGCTACGGCTCTTCATCAGGGACTAATCTAAACCTTATATTCTAATCTATATATACCCATCCCCACCACCAAATTTAGTAAATTAAATATAAATTCCCCCTCTACACAAATTGTCCAAAACCAATCAATTTAATAAGGAATGATAAACACTGTCCAATCTACCAGACTTTAACATTAAATTCACATTATTTCGATTCCTGAAAATGTGAATACTTTCAAGACTCCCGTTTATACTTATTATTAATACCATGTTCCAAAATATCCATATTCACAAAATCAAAAGATTGTAAAAACTTTAAACAATGCCCTTTTAAACCGGAAGTAATATGTGAGCTACGTAAACTATATTTATGCTCAGAAATTCTCTTTTTTAAATATCTACCTGTTCGTCCAATATAGTATTTATCACAATCCATGCAATTAATATTGTAAACAACTCCTGATTTTAAGCATAAATCATCCTTATCTTTGCAATTATTAAACAATCTACTCAAATTATTGCTATTTTTAAAGAAAATTTGAATGTTATATTTCCGAAAAAATTTTTTTATTCTTTCAGACAATCCTCGAACATATGGCAAGACAATAATTTTGCCTCCGTTAACAGCAATTCCTGCACTATGTCTATTTTCGGTATTATAAATGTCAAACAATCTCTCAGCATTAATCTATTAATAAATTGAATTGGATAACCATTATTAATGAAAGTCTCTCTTACTATCTGTAAATTATTTTGTGTAAAATCTTTATGTGACAATTTAATTGCTCTGTCAATGACACCTTTTAATGCTCCAATTTTGTTTCCGAATTGGTGGTGTGAATTAAAATTTAAAAACCTACCTGACCAAGTAGGCTTTCTGTACCAATTAAGTTTTACCTTCTTATTACTACATCTAATGACATTAATGTCTAGAAAACTTAACTGACTATTAACTTCAACCTCCCTTGTAAATTTAATTCGGTCATGTACAGAATTGAAAACATCCACCATTTCATCCATAAAAACTTCTGGAACAATTGTAAAGATATCATCAACATATCTCTTAAATATTAAGATATTTTGTGGATGAAATGGTGGATGTTTTCAATTCTGTACATGACAGAATTAAATTTACAAGGGAGGTTGAAGTTAATAGTCAGTTAAGTTTTCTGGACATTAATGTCATTAGATGTAGTAATAATAAGGTAGAACTTAATTGGTACAGAAAGCCTACTTGGTCAGGTAGGTTTTTAGATTTTAATTTAGGGGCCTGATGAGGAGCCGTAGCGAGCTCGAAACGTTGGGCAAGTCTTCAATTAAGTAAGGGTGTTGGGGACAGTCAGACTGCACTTTACTCACAAAGAATTTTTTCAGCTAATATTTTATTTTCAGATTAGTCTATGGGGGTGAATATAAACAAGGACAGTCTGACTGTCATTATAATTTTAATTATTTTAATGTAATTTTTATTTTTAATTTTTAATTATTTTTATTTTTATTTTTTATTTTTATTTTTATTTTATTTTTATTTTTAGATTATTTGTAGATTGAATTGATTGGACTGTAAGACCAATAAAAAAATATTTATTAATTTGTATATGGGCAGTCGACAAAAGTACAATTCAATTGATTTACAAATAGAAGAACAATTAATTAACAATAAAAACAATATCAATAAATTTATTATAAATAAACAAATATCTTAAGCAGTATATACAAAAAAATATATATATCAATCAAACTTCAAGCTCTTTCTTTTTGCCAGCAAGGGATACTGTATATTGTTCAGTGTAATAGCTGACCAACAATTATTAATTAAATAATTAATAAACAATAAATAATAAATCATTTGATAATTTATAATAAATAACCAACATCAGGATATAAAAAACACAAGGAGATTATTGAAGCATCAGCCAAACCGGGTAACGTTAAAGCAATAGGGACTAGAGAAAGGACAAACAATCCAAATAATAATAATAAATAAATAAATAAATAAATAAATAAATAACATACCACGTGGGAAAAGAAGTTTACAATAAAGTTTACATTTAGAATCACCAATCAAAGGCCAACGAGGACATAAAGATCATCTATTTAATAACAGAAATTTATAAACAATACATAAATAATTTTTTCGCATAAACAATCAAAAAAAAAAATTTTTTGAAATTTTCTATGATTATATATCAGGTATGTGAATAAGTCTTTCCCGTTTTTTTTCAAATTTTGAGCCTTTATTGTGAAAAAATGGTTACAAATGAATTATTGAAAGTATTGGCCATCGCTAGCTACAACTTTTTCCCATCTTTCTGGCAACATACGAATCCCGTTGCGAAAAAATTCGACCGGTTTGGCCTCTATCCAGTCATCCACCCATTTTTTGGCTTCCTCGTAGGAATGGAAGTGCTGGTCAGCCAGGCCATGCGTCATCGATCTGAAGAGATGGTAATCAGACGGAGCAACGTCTGGACTATACGGCGGGTGGGGTAGGACTTCCCATTTGAGCGTTTCTAAGTATGTTTTCACCGGCGGTGCAACATGTGGGCGAGCATTGTCATGTTGCAAAATAACTTTGTCGTGCCTGTCGGAGTATTGTGGCCGTTTTTCTCGCAGTGCGCGGCTCAAACGCATCAATTGTCGTCGATAGACCTCGCCTGTGATCCTTTCATTCGGTTTCAGAAGCTCATAGTAAACCACACCTAGCTGGTCCCACCATATACAGAGCATGAGCTTGGCGCCATGAATATTTGGCTTGGCCGTCGATGATGATGCATGGCCGGGTAGTCCCCATGATTTTCTTCGCTTCGGATTATCGTAACGTATCCACTTTTCATCGCCAGTCACCCTTTCTTTTATGTCGCTGAAGCAGCTGTTCGCAAGTGAAAAAACGCCGTTCGACGTCTCTCAGCTTCAGTTCGTACGGCACCCAATTTCATTGCTTTTGGATCATTCCCATGGCTTTCAAACGCTTGGAAATGGTTGTTCGGTCAACTCCCAATGCTTCAGCAAGTTCTTCTTGCGTTTGACAAGAATCTTCATCAAGCAAAGTCGCCAATTCTCGATCTTCAAAGATTTGCGGCCGCCCGGAACGCTCCTCGTCTTCCACGTCGAAATCACCGCTTTTGAAGCGTCGAAACCATCCGCGAACACTTGAATCATCGACACAACCTTCTCCATAAGCCTCCTGAAGCAATCGATGCGTCTCGGCAGCAGATTTCTTCAAATTGAATCAATAAAGTGAAACTTCCCGCAAATGACGTCGACTCGGCTCAAATTTCGACATTTTCACGATATCAAAAATTTATGATGCGAAAAAATTTTAACTAATGTGTTAGTGTGGAATTGTTGACATATGAATAAGCTTTGATTATAAAATATATAACCATTGAATACTCGCACAGTATTGGTGGCGCCATCTCTTACAAAAAACGGGAAAGACTTATTCACACTCCTAATAGAAACAAAAAAGAAAATGCTAAACTAAATTATTTCAAATTTCAACGTTTCTCCGAAATTTTCTCAATATATAGTTAACAACTTTCACAACTCTTCACTACAACAGGACCTAAATAATATACATAATAATATTGCTAATTAATAAAAAACTACTAAATAATTTAAAATAATAATCAACAGAAACAAGATAAACATTTAAGTAAATACTTACCTAACTTAACAATAACTATGAAATTAATTTCAAGAACAGAAATACAGAATTAAATACAAAAAAATTAAGTCTGACAAAAAAAAAAAACTAAACCAACTATTTGATATTTTACCAAAATAACTTAAGAGTTTAAGAAAAATCCTTACATTTAACTTGATAAACTAATTAATATAAAAAAAAGAGAAGACTGATAATCGTAAGCGAACATAAATCGAAATATAAGTAATTTTTTTTTACTTTTATTGAACCCGAACAATTTTAAAATAGACGAGTATATCTACGAACGCAGCAATCACAAACAAAAAAAAAAGAAGAAAGGATTTTAATTTATAATCACACAAACAATTATATATAGAATATATATATAATTACATCAACGATACCGAAGTAATATAAAATTTCTTTTCTCGGAACAAACATACTCGAGTAAGATGGAAGCGAAGCCGTCGACGAGTCAGGCACTGGCCAACGAAGAAAGAAGGCTACATAGCCTCTTCACAGATACGCTGTCAGAAAACCTAATACAAGAAGCGAGACAAAATAATATCAACAGTAAAGATAACGTCGAGGCCCTCTGAGATAGACTAGTTAGATTTGAACTCAGACAGGTTTTCGGAAAAAGCGCTACTGACTGGAACGAGATGAACGATGAGGTACAGCCGGATATTTCCGAGATATCGGAGGTACTAAACTCCACAGAGCTGAAATCAGCAGAGGAAATAAAAATTAAGAAAGCAGCGGCTGTTGATATAGAAACACGGAATACTGCCGCTCAGCAGAGCCCACAACATCAAACAAACACAACAACACCGTGGGGTTTTCCCATCAACACCCCATTTGCAGGTTATGATATGGGCCCATGGCCATCACCACCGGCTTATAGCACAAATCTGCACGGCGCACAGGCAATGCCCGCATCTATGATAAACCCCTGGTATAACCTACTAGGACCATGGAATGATCCACCTAATGCTTGGATGAGACAGTATGCTGCAAATATGCAGCACGCGCAGCAAAAGCCAAAGAACGCCCCAACAGAAGACCCAGTAACACCATCACCACCCCCATCGAACGAAATTCCCCATCCGCCGAGCTGGCAGCAAAACAGATCGTACGACAGCTCGTATCTCAAGGAGACACGAACAGGACAACTACTGAGACAGTGGAATGTAAAATATTCCGGAACGCCGCAAGAGGATGTGGAGGAATTCATAGAGAGATTAGAGGAGACCTGCGAAAGTCTCAATATACCAGCGGAAGACATACTAAAGATGATACCCGGTATTTTATACGGATCTGCTTGTATCTGGGCGAGACCGATATACAAGGGGTGGCACACGTTAGAGCATCTTAAGACGGCGCTTCGTCAGCAGTTCAGGCCGATCGATTATACGTTGAGGTTAGAACAGGAACTGCGAGAGAGGACGCAAGGTCCTAACGAATTGATCGGATCATACCTGATAGGTATGCGAGCGCTACTAGGTGAAGTGTCGCCACCGTTATCATCGGCAGCACAATTAGATAGGGTCTATAGAAATCTACATCTTACATTCCTCGACAAAATCGACCGGAAAGAATTTAACACCATAGATGAGTTACAAGTATTAGGACAAAAGATCGAACTGAAAAGAGAGCTTACTCGTCGATACAAGGAGCTACCAGCCGCAAAGAACTGCCTGGTGAGCAGTGCAGCATGCCCCTCGTCTGGAAGAACGACCAGACGATCAAGAGTATCAGACTTAGACGAGGATCAATCAAAACGAGTTTCGATAACAGAACCACCTACATCGACACTGAGGTCCAGAAAACTAGTTGACACGAGCCCTGTGCCAAGACTTACGAGACCGCGAAGTAGGGACGGAAGTCGTAGCCCACCACTGAGGTACCCACTGGCAGACTGGCGAGATGGGCCACAGCGCTGCAAGCATACAACGTGTCGATCGTCCATCGGAAGGGCGCACTACACAAAGTGCCAGACGCGCTCTCACGTCCACCTACCACTGATAAATCACCAACAGCTACCATCACCGCTATGTAGCGAGACGGCTGGTATGAAAATAAAATGAAAGAGATACAGGAATGCCCAGAAAAACATCCTGACCGGTGCATTAGAAATGACATTCTATTCAAACACCGTCCGAAAGTCTACTCGGACATTCTATGTCCTGAAGAAGACAATTAGAAAATCGCCATCTCTTCCAAAGACAGGGAACGAATCATGTTCAAATGTCATAATACCCCGAGATTCGGACATTTCGGTGTTGAAAAGACGCTACGAAAGGTCTCCAGAGATTACTACTGTCCAGGAATGAGACGAGACGTCTATAGTTACGTAAAATAATGCCCAGAGTATCAGATATACAGGGTTTCCCAGAGGGCACCAGCTGCCCTAATGAAGCACAGAAATATTGAAGGACCATGGACAAGCGTGGCTACTAACATAATGGGCCCATTCCCTGCCAGTAAAGGTCAAAACCGTTACCTGCTAATCTTCGAGGACCTTTTCACTAAATACGTCGAGTTTCGGCCACTGCGAAAGGCAACGGGCCAATCGATACTGAAAGCGCTAGAAGAGCTCGTTATATTTAAATGGGGCTCCCCCAAGTTCCTAATTTCAGACAATGGCACTGAGTTCGCCAATAAATTCGTAAGACAATGGCTCAACGAACTTGGGATAATACATCAGCTCATAGCGCCATACCATGTACAGGCGAATCCGGTAGAGCGAGTAAACCGCACCTTTAAGGGTATGATCTCCATCTTCGTAAAAGAAGATCACAAAGACTGGGACGTACACCTGCCGGAGTTTGCATTCGCCATGAATACATCAGTGCATGCAAGCATACAGGCTTCGCCAGCCTTCTTGAACTTCGGCCGAAATCCAAGAGAAATGCCCATGTATAAAAATACCTACTTAAACAATCAACCACGTCAGCCACTAACAACAGCTGACTGGCTAGTTCGAGTAAAGAGATTACGTGTCATTCACGAACTAGTCAGGAAGAACCTTTGTGCAGTCAGCACCAAGCAGGCGCACTATTACAATAAACATAGACGAGAAGTATCGTTTGAGGAAAACGAGATTGTTTGTAGACGAAAACACGTCTTGTCTTCGGGGCCAGATAAATTTGCAGCCAAACTGGCGCCTAAATTTGTCGCACCATGCCGAATCGTGAGGAAAATATCTCCTGTCATCTTCGAGTTAGTTAATTAAGAAATTCTTTTATGATGCCTCTTTACAGCTTGAAAACCTGACAGAGAGTGGCACGTCGAGTTGTATAAAATTATATTGTCATATAAACGTTATAATTTTATTGTGGAGCACTGGATCAAAGATAGATATGATATTATTTCTAGACTTTTTCATTTAAAATTAAAGAAATTAATGGACCTGATTACTTCAAAGGAAGTATTTAATAAAGTTAATTGCTATTCACTTAGTAGTAAATGGCAAAAACGAGAATTACCTCATAGTTATATTTTGGTGTTGTTAGAAACTAAAATTCGATCAGATGAGATCAATGTTATAATTTCTGCTGAGCTTCCGGACAAAAATATTAATCCAATACTGTATGAAATGGTATGCAGACACATGTGTCACGGTCCATGCGGAGATATTAATAGGGCATTACCATGCACGATGAATGGAAAATGTTCCAAAAAATATCCTCGAGCATTTATTTCTGATACTCAAACTTCAGATGATGTTTATCCCACTTACCGCAGACGAAGTCCTGAAAACGGTGGTCTAACAGCAGCTTTACATATCCGAGATAATTTAATTAATATAGACAATAGATGGATTGTTCCATATTGCCCACTCCTCTTACGTTGTTTCAATGCGCATATAAACGTTGAGTTTTGTAATTCCGTGCAAGCTATCCGATATATATGCAATATATTACCAAAGGTTCTGATCAAGCTATAGTTTCTATTGAAAATGAAAATTATGAATTAAATCAGTATCTTAATGGTTGATGTATATGTTTATCCGAGGCTCACTGAATATTTTTTGATTGTCCAATTCATGTACGATATTGAACTATCATTCATTCAGCAGTTCATTTAGAAAATCATCAACGTATTTATTTCACTAAAGAAATATGCAACATGTTCTTAATGGTCCTCAGCAAACTACATTAACAACTTTCTTTGAACTTTGTCGCTCAGATGAATTTGCTAAAACATTGCTATATCTTGAAGTACCTAGCTATTATATTTGGCGAGGCAATAAATTTATTAGAAGGAAGCGTGGAGTTACTGTTGAAAGATTTCCCGGAGTTAAAAAAGACGATGCTTTGGGTAGAGTATATACTATTCATCCAAATCAAAGTGAATGCTTTTATTTGAGTGTTTTTTGCATAATGTTAAAGATCCTATCTCATTTAATGTTTGAAAGACTGTTAATGGTGTTCTACAACAGATATTCTAAGCTGTGTGTGTTGCGCTTTGCTGAGTAGAAAATGATAGTCATTGGAAGGATACTCTATTCGATGCTTCATTATACCTGTCTTCGTCTAAATTAAGAGAATTCTTCGCAATTGTATTAGTATTTTGTCATCCAGCTCAACCACTTGCATTATGGGAAATGTTCCAGAAAGACGTTTGTCAAGATATTTTATATCAAATTCGTCGGAAAATTCACAATTTCGAAATCAATTTTTCAAATGAAATATTTAATAAAGGTCTTATTGAAATTGAAAATATTGAAATCACTCTTAGTGAAAAATATTTATGTGATTTTAGTTTACCAACTCCTATACGTAAAAAGACCATAAATGCTAATGATACAATGTTGCCACATAATTTTGATAGTGATGAATTAAAAAAATATGTAAAAACAAATATTCCTAAATTAGTAGCGGATCAATGTGAAGCATGTCACATTAAATATAACAGTATAAATAAAAATAATCCTATGATTTTTTTCTTAGATGCTCCTGGAAGTACTGGAAAAACATTTTTGATAAATTTTCTTCTGGCTCAAATTAGGTGAATTGGAAATATTGCAATTGGGGTGGCTTCATAAGATATTGATACGACACTTATCCATGGTAGAAGAACTGCATATTCGACTTCTAAGTTGCCATTAAATGTTCCGTGTAGACAACAATCAGTTTGTTCGATTCATAAAAATGGATCTTTCGGTAGACTTCTACAAAAAACTAAGTTTATAATATGTGATGAATGCACAATGAGGCGTCGAGCTCATATTGAAGCCCTTAATCTAAGTCTTCAAGACATTCTCTCTTGCAGGAATTTAATGGGTGGAATAACTGTTCTTTTTGCAGGAGATTTTCGACAAACATTACCTGTCATTGCAAGAGGAACAAGAGCAGATATTGTTGAAGCATGTCTGAAATCATCGGCAATATAGAAAAACGTTCAAACGCTCAGATGAACGACTAATATGAAAGTTCACCTTGGCGGAGGAAATGCTGACTTTCCTTTTAAGTTATTATCTATTAGAAATGGAACTGTTTTTAATAATCGCGGCTACATTTCTATAGTCAATTCTAATATTGGTACAATTTCAAATACTGTAGATGACCTAATTTCGCACATTTATTCACAAGTTGATAATCTATTAGAAAAACGTTTAAGTGGCTTTACGATAGATTGATAATTACGCCTCGAAATATTCCTGCTTTAGAAATTAATAATATTCTTATAGAAAAAGTTCGAAGTACATTTAAGGAATATACATCCATTGATACTACTGTTAATACTGACGATGCTATTCATTTTCCAACAGAGTTCTTAAATTCTTTAAATACTGCAGGATTTCCACCACATATTCTTCGACTTAAATTAGGAGTTCCAATTATTTTACTACGAAATCTTAATCCTCCAAGGTTATTTAATGGCACGAGATTGCGAGTGAAGCATATGAGGAATCACATTATTGAAGCGAATATTTTAACTGGCCCAACTGCAGGAGAGACGACTCTAATACCCCGAATCCCAATGAGCCACAACAGATTTACCATTTCAGTTTAAAAGATTGCAGTTTCCAAAAAAAAAAAAATGATTTTTGCGCTTACAATTAATAAAGCCCACGGACAGACATTTAAACATATCGGCATAGATTTATGATCAGATTGTTTATTGTTTTTCACATGGTAATTTGTATGTTGCACTTTCTAGAACTGGTAAATCTGAGAATCAATATATTTTGTTACCACAAAATCTAACTGTTACAAAAAATATTATATATCCAGAAGTATTATAATTTTAATATTAAAAGAAATCAATCACATGGAATCTCTGGCGATGCCGAGACGGGGGATGCTAGTGTATATGTACATATATATATATATACTAGCATCCCCCGTCTCGGCTTCGCCCGAGATAATAATTTAACCGACTTCTTAAACAATTTAATAATATCTAAGTAGAAAATACTCCATATATAAAAATCTATATTACGATAAATGATTTAAACGTAATTTACCTATCGTCGCTTCTGTATATACAGTATGTATATTGAGAATGTACAAACGTATTTAATACACACATATATGCATATTACATACGGTTTATATGGGAAAAATAATTCTTTTGATTTCGGACGGTTGAAAAAGATGTCCAAGTTCTCGAGACGACGTTTACGGAGAGTATCGTGTTCAAAGTTTAGTCTACAAGTTTCAGATTTTTCCCTTGAATTGTCAAACATAAATCAAATTATTTTAATATTATAAGAGGTTTTCAGTATATATGTAGAGTTGCGGTCTTATCGATTTTTATTTCAAAAAATTAATTTTAAAAAATAGTTAAAATTATTTGAATTAAAAGATATCTATATATACTATTTCATATAACCAAAAATGTAAATTTCAATACAAATTGTTAGAAGCGGTATCCAATATAAATTGTGTTTTGTTTTTTTTATTAATATACATTTGTGAATTATTAATTATTTAAGCAAACAAATTAAAGTTAATGTCCATTGGGGTCTCTCTTTGATACGTCAACAAGCACAGCGTCTTTAAAACTATTATTTATTTAACCTATTTAAATCATGATAAAATTTCGAAATTTCAAATCAAATCTTAATGTTAATTTATCATTATAAAAATTGATATATTTATTTTGGCTATTAATTCCATCAGCTATTCTTCTTCTTCTATATTAATTTATACTTTTATTTATATAAATTAAATTTTCTACTATGTTACATCAATGTTGTAGTTCTTTTGTTTCGAATCTAAAACAAACTTATTTCTTTGGTTTTTTTAAAATTATCTAATGGGTTTTGGCAGTACAGGGTGTAATTGAAAATTTTATTTTAAAAAAGCGCTACATGTCAAAAAATCACATTTCGTTTTTAAATGTTGTTTTTAATTGTATTAAACTGGTGACTCCAATAACTTTTTCTACCATTCAAAAATGGATTTCAAGATTGCAATTTCAAGATTTTTCAATTCTGAAGGATTTGGCAAACTGTACAACTAGGAGAAGTTAATTTTTGAAACCGAACATAGATTTGCTTACAATCATATTGATTAAATTGTTATAGTTAAATGTATTATATCATATCATAGCATACTTCATATCATATCATACTTCATATCATACCATATCATACTTCGTATCATATCATATCATACTTCATACATGCGGCATAGACTGCGAAACTTAAGAGCGGAGATTCGAGAAAATCTGGTAAGTAGGCTACGAGAGCTGCGCCTCAACCCGAGGATCCGGTATTAGCGGAGAGGCTACTACGATATGCATATAGAGCGCTCGGAACTCGTGAGGACGTAGCATGGTACCCCGAATGGGATAAAAACACGGGGGATGATATAGCTGATGAGATGCTGCCAGCTCTCAAAACATCGGACATTGAAGAGGTAGAGGAGATGCCATTATTAGGAGCGAGCTCGTCCACCACCATCGCTAAGCCCATGAGCACGTCACCAGCTATGTTTGGTCGAACGGAAGTGACGACGACGATCACGACGTCATTCTCAACGGCATTCAGTGAAATGCCTGTGACAACGATCACCCGGCCCATCATGTCGACGTTGGCCGGAGCAGTCTCAGGCGTGCCGATGCAAAGAGGATTGTCACCATGGGGACCATACCGAAGCCGTGACGCGTATTGGCCATCCGGATGGGTATCGACATACAGGCAAGACCCGCGATCAATGGGATGGTAAACAAGTGTAGCCCGCGAGATCCAGATGCCGCGAATACCGATGGAGATTCCAACGCCAGGAGGTACGGACCAGGGGGCACGATTGGTGCATCCGCCAGCATCACAGTATAATGTAATGGAACATAGTCTCAGCCAGACTGGAAGTATATTAGGGGGCAACAAGCACCGTACCAGCGAGAAGCGAGGGAGGGGTTACAGAATCAAGACGGGCCACAGGAACACCTGACAACGACGAACGACAAATGGATGCACCTGGAACTAGCGGAGCAACGGAACGGAAAAAAAAAATTGGGAAGGAAAGAACGCCCTTGAACGAGCCCGCGACAACGAATAAAGACGCAGCCAACACGGAGCATAGACGGGAAAGTAGGAAATCGAAAGGTAAAGCAGTATACTCGAGAGGGCGAGTGCATCAAAGGCATCATTCCGAGTCACCATCCGGCCAACAATTTCGAGGCTATAGCTCGTCCGAGGAGTCATAGGACAGCCACAGCGAGGCATTTCAACCTGCAGACAATAGCACGGAAAAGAGCCAGACTGATGGGAGTCACTCTGAATGTAGGTCTGCACGTAGCACGTTGAGAGAAAGGCCGCAGGAGAGAAAGCAGCGATCACCTCAAACGGTGCACAGCGGTATAAGAACGCTGCAAAGCTGGAAGATTAAATTTGCAAGGGAATACTACGATGATCCGGAGGAGTACTTAGAACAGCTGATCGACTGTCAAAGGAGTTTACGCATATCGGAAGAAGCGCTATTCAGAGCTATGCCATGCACCTTACGCCGCGGAGCTCGCAGCTGGTTCAGGAGCATTCGGGACGAAGTGCATACATGGAAAGAGTTCAAATGTCGTCTGCGGCACCAGTACTCGAAGCCACTGGATCGGGACGAGCTGTGGAGCGAATTAAAGGTACAGACGCAAGGTGATGGCGAAACCATCACGCAGTATCTGTCAAGATTACACATTATCATTCGCCGTTTCAAGAGGAAACCTTCGGTGCGACGGCTTCTAAAGATAGTTTATAGTAATCTACGGCCAATATATCGAAAATATTTGCGAGGAAAAGACAATATATACAATGAATCCATTAGAAAAGTATGGTCGTAGATTAGAGAGGGAAATAGACTACGACAAAAGGTACGCTCCGCCTCCACCAAAAGACAAGTGCAAGATACCACAGGCCGTCTATTATGCATCTAGAGGTAGGTCCAAGAAAACTACGCCGGCAAGAACCGATCAGATGGACGAGAGAATACACACCGCGATCGAGTAATAAGCCACAGATGAGGCCAAGGGCGCAATTCGTGAATGCGTCCGAGAGAAGACTGACCTCAACGCCAAAGGAAATAATGTTCACCGACGTATGCTATATACGTATCGGAGCACCGAGCGGCAGAATGCCCACGCCGACAGTGCTTCACGTGCCACCAAGTTGGGCATAGTTCAGCACAGTTCCGACAGAAGCCATGGCCAAAACCACAAACATTAGGTGAAGAAACTTGTCAAGTCTGCCAAGCGCGTGGCGTGACTTTTTCAACGTGTACGAACTGTGCGACCAGACGTGCGCAGTAGGAAAACGAAAGCGCGGACAGTCTGCGCAGTCCCCAGTCGCCCGCAGGAAATCAGGGACTCTCGGCGAACAAATAGATGAGAGAGCATCAAGCCAAGTGCGCGAGGGAGTTGAGTCTACCCTGAGCGCTAGAGCCCGCGAATTTTATCCGGCCCGTGAGCGAGACGTCGTGGCTCCGCCACAGCTTGCTGTCAAGTGGACTGATAAGCTGCTGCAACCACCTTCTGCAGTCCAGGAGGGGGGAGAGACTGTACTTGATACAGTCAAAAACAAGAGTCAAGAGTTGAATTACTGGGAAGAAGCTGGGCCATCGTGGAGAGATTGCCCGAGAGCTTTGCAGCCGGTGAAAACAACGGAGCCGTGTCTAGACGAGAGCAGCGATTACTAGGAGGAAATTAGGTCAGCGGAAGTCGAGGAGCCGATTAGCCCTGCCCAGCCCGTGAGGGACAAGATAGCCGGAAATCGGACGGAGAATCGACGCTACATTAGAATATGCATTGGAGGAGAAATATACCGTGCATTATTCGATCCAGGCACTATGTGCACACTCTTTGGACCTGCACTGACAGCCAGATACAGAGATCGGCTCGAGAGGTCGTGCACAACCGTCAAAGGAGCGACAGGAGACCGAGTTACAATAGCAGGAGAGATAAAGATGCGAATGGACATCGAGGGCCACGAGGATTACGTGAGGGTAAAAGTACTTAACGCTCTCGACCACGATGTCATACTCGGCATGGACTTCTGCTACGCATGGGATATCGAAGCCAAGTTAGGCCGTGAATTATGGCGTGCTCGAGAAGGATAGTGGAGAGAATTTGACCGAGAAGCTGACGATGAGAGAGCACAAATTATAGCAGAGTGTGCAGGCATCTCAGAACTGAAGCCCGCAGAGCAACAAGAGATAGAGAGATAGAGAGGCGAGTGGAGAAGATACTCCAGAGCCAACGAGAGACTGGCATGACGAACCTCACCGAGCACCATATCATCGTAGAAGATGAAACACCGGTAAAGCACCATCCGAGGCGCAGGTCACTGAAAATGTGGCAGGTAGCGCAAGAACAGGTCGAAAGGATGTACCGAGAAGGCATCATAGAAAAGTCCACGAGTGATTGGAGCGTGCCCGTGATAGTCAAGAAGTCAGACGGAAGTTGTAGGTTCTGTATCAACTACAGAGACCTAAACAAACGGACGAAGAAGGACGCCTATCCGATACCGAGCATCGACGCAATTCTGGACAAACTACGGAAAGCTCGATATATTTCAACCATCGACTTGAAGCAGGCGTACTTCCAAGTTCCGATGGCCGAAAGCAGCAAACGCTATACCGCCTTTGCCGTACCAGGATCGGGGCTGTGGCAATTTAAGAGGATGCCATTCGGGCTGACGAACGCGCCGATGACATTCCAGCGACTTGTAGATGCGTTGTTCGGGCCCGAATACGAGCCTTGGGTGTTCGCGTACCTAGACGACATCATCGTCGTGACCGACAGTTTTGAGGACCACATCAAGTAGCTGGAGGCAGTACTGCGGAAATTGGTTGATGCGGGGCTGCAAATCAACCGCAAGAAATGTGAGTTTGGCTGCACCAAAGTCGCGTACTTGGGATACGTCCTAGACCGAGACGGGTTGCGAACGAACCCGGAGAAAGTCACGCCCGTTCTAGAATACCCAGCACCCAAGAATAAGCGGCAGTTCCGGCGATTCCTAGGGATGGTAGGGTGGTAGGTCCGTTTCATTGGGCACGATTCGCAGATCAAAGTGCCGCTTTGTAAACTGCTGAAAAACAATCAAGCGTGGATATGGGGCGAGGATCAGGAGGAGGCGTTGCAGACATTGAAGACAGCCTTAATACGAGCGCCGGTGCTAGCGCGACCTGACTTTGCCCGTGAGTTCACCGTCGAGAGTGATGCAAGTGACTATGCGATTGGGGCTGATGGACGCAAGAGTTCGAGGACGGAGAGCACCCCATCGTATACGTCAGCCGAGTGTTAACGTTCGCGGAGAGAAATTACACGACGTCCGAGAAGGGGTGCCTAGCACTCATTTAGGCCATCAAGAAACTGCGTCCGTATCTTGAAGGTTACCATTTTAAACCCATAACGGATCACAGCACCTTGCGACGGCTCAGAATTTAAGAGAGCCAACGGGACGCTTAGCGAGGTGGACACTAGAGATGCAACAATGGAACTTCCAAATACTACATCGCAAAGGAGCCATGCACCACGCCCCTTATCAGGTGGAGTAGGGCAAGAGGAAGAGATTGCCGCGTTCGAGAAGACTGATGAATCCTGGTACCTGCAGAGAGCACAGGAGGTGCAGAGTAACCCCAGCAAGTTCGTCAGCTGGAGGGTCGAGAATGGATTACTCTACAAACATCATAAAGATCGGCTACTCGACCCCATCCAATTCCCTCAGGAAGGATGGCGGCTCGTAGTACCTGTCGAAGCCCAGAGAAGAGCACTGGAATATGCGCATAGCATAGCCTCATCAAGTCAGTTGGGAGTTGAGAAAACTTATGACAGAGTAGCCCGCGAGTATTACTGGCCAGGAGTATGGCACGATGTCTAGACAACGTCGGCAGCTGTGAAGAGTGCAAAAGATATAAAGTGTCGCTGACCGGCCCGGTAGGCTTGATCGGTCAGAGAATTGTAGAGCGCCCGTGGGCGGTCGTGGCAGCAGATATGATGGAATTCCCCAAGAGTAAAAGACAATACCGCTATATCTTGGTGTTCCAAGACTTATTCACCAGATGGATAGAGATAAAGCCACTGCGGACGGTACGACAGTCGCGCGAGCCTTGGAAGAACTCATGCTCTTCCGGTGGGAGACTCCAAATTATCTGCTGACCGACAACGAAAAAGAGTTCGAGAACAAGGTGCTAAAACGGGTATTAGAGGAATATGGTGTCAAGCACGTGACCCCACCGCCGTATCACCCTCAGGCGGTTGAAAGGAGCAACCGGACCCTAAAGACGATGATCGCCACGTTCGTCGGGAGCGAGTTGGGATCAACACCTGCACGAACTACGCCACGCGCTCAACACGGCAGTGCAGTCAAGCACCAAGGTGACGCCTGCGTTCCTGAATTACGGGAGACATCCTAGCCCGGTGAAGAGCCTACGCCGCGAGGTAGAGACGGGAGGCCCGTTAGTGAAATTGAGCCCTGAGGTATGGCAGGACCGCATGAGGAGCCTCGATGCTCTGCGCGACCTCGTAGCACGCCATATCGACGAAGCCAAAGAGGAGCAAGTTTAGCACTACAACAAAGGCCGACGCGATGTCAGATACGCAGTAGGCGACCTCGTACTGCGCAGAGCACATGTGCTGTCGAACGCAGCACAAGGGTTTTCATCGAAATTGGCGCCGAAGTACGAAGGACCATACGAGATCACGGAGGTGAAATCGGCGACGGTATATGTCCTAGGCACGGGAGACGCGAGAAGAATAGCGACGGCTCACATGAAAGAACTTAAGAAATACAGAGCGCAGCGCAGATAGGCGGGATGGATCATGGATCGGCATGTTTGTCTAATAGTTATCTCTTCTGATTTCAGGTCCAGCCATGAGACGATGCGGAGCAGCGAGAGGCCGAGTGAGATGTGAAGGGCGCCGCCACCAGCCGGAATGGGAGTACTCCCCCCCCCCCCCACAGGGGGCGACGTCTGGTGAAGGCCTGATCGGGGGAGGCGCCTGAAGGCGACGCCGAAGATATGCCCGCGAGGAGCACGGAGGGGTGAGGGCCCGCAATACAATTGGCCCACCCCGCCGCGGTCACCTTCGCCCGTGAGGGAAATGGAGGGGATAGAGATCACCGGAGGGCACCGGCCGATACAAGTCCTGCCGGCCTCTGAGGTCCACGAATGGGAAGTAAACGGGGACGTGGGGTTATCCCCGATCGAGATTGGCCTGGAGGAGGTCACCCCGCACGGAGCGGAGGGCCCAGTGGTAGGGCCACCAGACCTAGTAGGTGCCGAGCCCGAAAGGGGGGAATTCGAGTTCCGCGAACCCCCAAGTTCGCCACCCGCGACGGACGCAGAACGCGGAGAGGAGCGTGGGACAAGGGCCCAGCCAGAGGGACTGGCAGCCCCACCACCGGAGCCGGAGACAACGAGCGCGACGACAGCCATGCCGGCAGAAGAGGCCATGCCACGGCATATCCCTATGTGGCAACCATTGCCCCGCGAGCCAAAAGCGGCCTCCAACTCCGACACCTACCCCCGATGAGGGGCCCGAACGGTCGACGGCACCGTTACAACCCGAACAGGCATTTGGAGGAGGGGAACTATGAGTTTCCCCGAATTGCCCGAGAAGAGACGACGACGTCACCCCCACTGGAGCATCACCGCGAAAGAGGTCAACGATGGGCCAACCCGTTCGCCGGGGAGACTTCGCGCCCCGAGGGACGACCACGGAAGAAGCCGTACATGCCAGTACAGCTACGAGAAACGATGTTCGGCGGGCTCCCACCGATGCCAACTGCTGGCAAGGGGGGCACTTCAGCGGCCAATGTCCCCGACCGCTGCAACCACACTGCGCAAAGTGCGGACGGAGGGGAGCTCCAGTGGACGAGTGCTCCCGTTACGCGGAGGTCTACCGCGTACGAACGGGAGCGGATGAATCACGGCCCATCCAAGCGATGCGACAGTCCGCCAGAGAGCCAGAGAGGGCCGCAGTAGATCGCGAGCCGCCGACCAACCCCCGAGGAAACCGCCAACCAAGGACCGAGGGAGGAAACCGCAAGCGTGCAACCGGCGGAGCAACAGCGCGCACTTCTGCGTAGCACCCGGCACTTACCGGCATCACTGCGCAGCCGCCTGATGGCTGTGTAGACCGGGGTCGACCGGACCGTGACCATGGCACAACGGCGGCGGCTGATCGAAGCATGGTAGGAACTGGAGAACCTGCCGACGGAGATACAGTGCGCCATGATGGAGGCGAGCCTGGCGGAACTGATGCCACGGCACCATTAGACCGCTGCCCCCAATTAGCTCTAGAGTAGAGTCAGGAGAGAGCGGAGACATCGCCCCGCCCGAGATAGAAAGAAGGTAAGGACGATGGGGTAAGGTAGTTGATCGTAACTGGTCGCTTAGAGTAGATATAAAAAGGAAAATAATAAGGATATATAAATGTATATTATGATACGTGTAAATAGTAGTAATAAATGGTCCGCGAACGGCATGGATTCCGACCGCGTAGCCCGGGGCGGGACGATGAACAAGTCGCGAATCGTAGTATAAGTAGGCCGTAGGTTAATCGCATGTCCTAACTTCATAATAGCAATATTATTAATTGATTTTATAGTACCTTTGTTCCGCAAGATCCGGGGCCTGGGCCGATTGATATTGGATGATGTAAGCCGTCGGTTCTCCTGCGGAGTACCTCCGGATTAGGAGGGGGTATTTGTGACGAAGGTCACAATGAACGACGGCCTCGGCCCCGGGTGTCTCGGAAGTAGTATGTTGCGACTAAGCGACATGTTTTCTTTTGAGGTACATCAAGTCGAAGCCGCGCCCGAAGAGAGAAGTTGCAAATACAACCGAATCGATACGCGCGCACGCGCAGAGCGAGGACCAGACGCGTATGCCGCCGCCGCGCAAATGAGCAAGGGAATAGCAAAGGCCCTGTAAAGAGAGAGGGAAGGGGAAGACGCGGCGCGAAGAGCAGAGGAGTATTGTATGTTTGACAGCCGAGTGAGAACCATCGTTCTAAGATCTCTCCGCGCTTCTTCGCTTCAAAAAAACTCTGAGTGTTAGCTAACGATAATCGTGAATGTTTCGACGCGGTGCGCAAGTGCTATCCGGATATTTGTCTACGGAGACGAGGTGTCGTGGGAGTGTGACACGGAGGAGACGTATCGTGTGGTGTGCACGGGAGCCTCACGCAGACGAGGCGCACCTTGGGGATACCACGCCAAACGACCGCCCGCCGAGGATCAAGGGCCCGACGAGGAGGAGGATCAGCGAAGCACCCTTCGAGCGAGCTACGGCCAGAACTGGGGAGAGGAAGAGCAGCAGCCACGCCTTCCACTGACAGCGTTACGACAGCACGGTTGGTGCCGACGGCAGCGGCCGCATAGATTGTAAGCCCGGGTCACGGATCGCGTAGCGACGGCGGTGTATATGCGAAGGCGGGAACGTGCGCGCGCGTGAGCGAGAGTCGATCCAGGAGGAGAGCCAGCAGCCCGAAGACAATAACCACGAGACAGCGAGTGTGCGTATGTGTGTGAGAGGGAGAGAGAGAAGCGAGTGTGTGCGCCGCGTAGACGAGGTGCGTGTGTACCTTGTGCCCGAGAGTGTATGCGCGCGATACCGTGTGTGTGTGCGAGTGAGAGAGAGAGAAGATAACCGAGAAATTGTAATGTACGGGAAAATAAAGGAATTTATAGTAGCCTACTCGGTGCTGTTATTCATTGCCGCCGCCCCTCCCCCCCCCCCCATTCTAATTTAGCGTTGCCCCGCTTTTTCTCAGCAGACCCCCTCGTGGAGAGAGAACAAGGATCATCGTCGGAGACAGCAGTAGGTAGGTGCTGATAGTGTGATTACTTTCTGTGACAGCGGCCAGGGCAATAAAGGCTGCAACGTCACAATATATATATATATATATATATATATATATATATATATATATTGTATATATATTATATTGTACATGTTATATATACATATTTTAAATACGGTTTCTACTAAGTAATATTGTATTGGCATGTACGGGCGGTTGATTACGATATTCCGTTGCCTCAAGACGATTTCTATACGCAGTTGTGTGTTCGGATCATAGAATGCGATGTCCAAGTGTCTCTGGGCGATTTCTAAGGAGAATATTGTATTTAGTTGATGGAAAACGAGATCCAGGTATGAGGAAATCAACTGCTATGGAAAGATTCCTGTTGGGACGGTAAAATACAGTATCTAGGTCTTTCCAAACGACTTCTAAGGGGAGTATTGTGTTTAGTCGTTAAGAAGCGATGCTAGCTTTCTCGGGCGGACTTCTACTGGGACTATCGTGTTTAGTTGGTAGGAAACGATGTTTAGGTATGTAGGGACAACTTCTAGGGGGAGTTTCATGTTCGGATCATAGAATGCGATTTCCAGGTATTTTGGAACGACTTCTATGTAGAATTTCGTGTATAGCTGGTGGGAAACAAAATCCAGGTATGCCAGTACGACTTCTATGAAGAGATTCGTATTCTATCATTCGAACACGCATACTCCCAGTAAGAGTCATCCCGGGATACCTGGACATTGTATTCTACCTCCCCAACACAATACTCTATATAGGAGGCGTCTCGAGAAATTTCCTATAGTCCGAACATTATACTTTCCGAAAACGTAGTCTCGAGAGACTTGGACATTTTGCTCTACCGCTTCAACTCGAAAGTACAATTTTTCCCATAAAAGTCGTATGTAATATGCATGTATGCGTGACTGTATAAAATAGTCGGCAAAATATTATCTTTTTGAAGTGGGTGCTACATGGAAGCAGCTTTTTATACAGAACTGACGGCAGGTAAATTACGGTCAATTATTTAGAGAAATATAGATTTGTATATATAACAGTACTTTTTACTTAAATATTATTCAATTCTTTATGAAATTATTATCTCTGGCGAAGCCGAGACGGGGGATGCTAGTATATTGATATATATATATATATATATTAGGTTGTCAAATATATCCCTTCCGCTTTTTTGCTCTTCATTCAATGCTTTATAAAAAGGGTTAAAGTGGTCAGATTTACTTCAAATATGCGCCGATTCTTTCGATAATCTGTTTCAATCTAGACGGCAACATCATAATACCCCTCTCGTAGAAACCCCTCTCCTTATTTGCGAAGAATTCGGACAGCTACTTTTCACAAGCCTCTTTGAGTCCAACTTTACACCACGCACATATTCGTGCGCTAGATTTCGTATATACGTATATATATATACGCGGAATTAAGCGCACGAATATGTGTATTTATTTTAGTTATTTTAGGTAATAAAAATAATTTAAATTAATTTACATATGGGAGATTTGATTGATATGAGAGAATCTTTGATATTGACAGTAAATAAATAAAATCAGCAATATATAACGCACCAAACGTTAAATTTTTTTTAATAACAATTATGCATACATGTTTGTATTTCTTTTAACTTTTTGAGATAATAAAAACAATAATTAAATACAGATACAGATATTTTTAATTTAAAGATAAAGTTTTTAGAAAATATAATAATTTGAGTAAGATATTTCAAGAAAATTCCAATCGAATATGAGTAAGATATTTCAAGAAAATTCCAATATTATTACACAAAATACTCATGTGTTATAACATCCTTTTTCAGGACGATTGAACGAAAATTAAGAAGTCTGAGTGGCCCTATCTATCTAGAAAATAAATGATTTTACAAAAATTATTCTCATATAAAATTATCATCATGATTGTCACTCACGTTCGTTGACTGTATAATTAGGCTCATCCGCAATCAACGTACGACTAGCATAGGAAAGCACGCGCTCCACGCCATCAACTGTTTGATTCAAAGTCATTCAAAGTCCCGAGACTTTGGCGTCCGTTTGTATGACGAACTTTCTCCCAACGACGGTCAAGAGAGGACTGGTGCAGATGCGACGAGCGCTCGGATTTTCTCAAAGGCTTACTTCTGCTCTTTTCCCCAATGATACTTGATGTTCTTCTTGGTCAATCGGGTGAGAGGCTCAGCCAGCATTGCAAAGTTCTCCAAAAACTTCCAGACCCTTGGTACCGAGGGTGGCAAGGGGCCGAGAACATAGGCTCGCCGGTCGACCTTAGAACTCTATTGCTATTAGAATGCTCGTCACTTTCCAAGAAGTGAAGATTGTATGTGTCTTGGAAAGTGACGCGATCGCGTCACGGTGATTTATGCAGCCGTTGCTGAATGCTAGTCAATGTAGCATGCATTTCATTCTACCTCTGCTGCAGATCTTGGACAGTGCTGTTCTGTTGTCGCATCCAAGTTTGCACCACATTCCGCAGGCTGTCTAATGCAGGACTAATTACCAGATTATATCGCTTTTATTTATTATTCATTTTATTGATTATTAAATAATGTAATATTTGTTGTTTTCATTGAGCAAAAAGAAAAAAAATAAAGAACAAAACACATTTATTTGACAAATGATGAAAGTCTGTAATGTCAAAAACCAATGAATAGCGAGATTGACATCGCAAAAATCGAAATCGCAAAAATTATAGGCGACTAACGCAAAAAAATTAATAAAACTATATCTCACAACAAAAGTAAAAAATGTGAAAATAGTTTATTTTTAATGACCATGTATTTTGAAAGAATTTTGTTTTTCAAAATTTTCAAAAATGTTCACTTTCAAATTTTTGGTTTTCCAAAAAAAAAGTAGTTCCTCAAAAAAAATAATTTTGAAAATATAACAAAATTTTGTTTTTTTCGAAAAATACAAAAATACAAAAATACAAAAAAAAGAAAACCAAAAGCGTAAACGCACAAGAAAAAAAATAGATTTTGATTTTATTATTTTAGAAAAAAAAAGAAAAGTTTTGCGTCAGTCGTAAGTACGCCTGTAAGTACACCCGTACGTATCTATAGAGTAGATTTGCAGTGGCATGTGTGTGTGTGTGTGTGTTTAATAGGCATAGGCAGAGCAAGCTCTGCACAAGTGGCCTCTCGAAACCAGTATCCCGCCGGAACTATCAGAGAATATTACTTCGGTGGGGCTGTTAATTAGCCTATACGGCTCCTCTTCCTATGACATTATCCTACGTCCCCCATCCACACAAGTGATCAGGGGTTCAGTATTCATCCTCTGCAAATTAAAAAGAGAATCAGCTAGCCTAATTCATCTTGGGCCATTCGCCTAATTCTATCGGCATTTCTAAGTTTGGTCATCACCTCTTTTGCGAAACTGGCTACTGCCTTGCAGTTTTCTGGAGATTCCAGCATTATTGATATAATGCTCTCTGGTCTTATCGGCTTATTAATGGTGTTAATCAATTGCGCCCGTTGTGTTCTAAAACGGGGGCAGCTCAATAATATGTGCTCTGCATCCTCAACCAATGTCGAACAGATGCAGCAGAAGTCATTATTATCCAGGTGAAAACGGTGGAAATAGAACCTAAAACAACAATATCCAGTCAGCAACTGCGTTAGGTGGAAATCTAGTTCTCCATGTTTCCTGTTGATCCATCTTTGTATGTCTGGGAGGATACGATAAGTCTATCGGCCTTTGTTAGTATCATTCCATCGTTTTTGGCATATTTATATAGAACGATGACGTTCCACGTTTTTAGCACCTTGTAGAGAATCCACTGCGGCCTTACATATGTTGTGCAGCCTAGCCAGCTCATCTGCAGCTAAATCGAAAGGAAGAATTCCGGTAAGTACCTCAGCAGCGTCGGTGGATACTGTCCTGTAACCACTAATAATACGTATACAGGAGCGACGACGGGTCGCAATGGCCAGCTCACAATACGATTTAATTCCACATGCATGTTGTCAGATTGGCGCTGCATACATGCTCACAGAATTAACAACATAAGCTAATAGCTTCCTCTGGGGTGGGCGTGGGCCACCAATATTAGGCATGGGCCGACACAAGGCAACTGCAACTCATTATACAATTTTTATATTTGTCGTGTGGCGACTATACAGTTTGATTTGTCGCGATATACTTTTTATGTGAAACATTTATCGTATTTATATAAAATAAATATTACCGATATTTATATTTATATTCGTAAATTAATATAAGCATACATTTACGATAATAAAGTGTATACAGAAGTAATAGAAAATACTTTACAATGTTATGTATAAGTGTATATATTAGACTATCGAATCGAAAGTTACGTGTTAGATTAATATGAAAATGTTATTATTAATTATATTAGTTTTATTTTATTATTCAACATTAACGCCATTATTATATATCATATATTAAATTAAATTAATAATTAATTCCAAATTAATATCTACATATTTCTATAATCTATATAAGTATCTAAATTAATATAATTATCCGCATTAATTCAGCTTATCATATTATATATTAAATTAATATAATTATTACTTGAAAAGCAGCACAATAAATTTACTTTCGTGTTTCGTTGTAGATTAAATTTGTGCTGCTTTTCTCCCAGTTTCACCAAACTGTCAGTGGCCATGATCGCGAATGTTTACGTTGCTCGCTCGGAGACGTAAACACTCTCGACGCGCAGTGCTTTCGCACTCTTTAATACAACTATGTTCCATAATAAATAATTATATTATATGGAACATAATTATATCCTGCATACAAAAAGTAATATGTAATTATTTTTACGCATCCGCGTAAATTATATTGCGAATTTTCGCCGGGGCACTAGGTATTTAAAAAAATATATATATATAATAAAATATATGTATATCTGTTTTGTTTACAACATTTTTATAAACATTTTTTATAAACACAATAACAGATTTGCGATCCCGAGATCGCGCTGGGCGCCATGTAAAGATGCGCGTATTCGCCTCCACCGCGAGGACGGCGGACACGGCCGTTGCAAAACATGTGCCCAGCTGGGCTTAGCTCCGAATCATTTCGGCGAGGGAGAGGAGCGGTCCGTGAGGGGCAAAGTGTCGCGTGCACGAAGACGCATTAGGTAAAGAAGAAATAATAAAAAGAAGGACGAGTAAAATCGTATGTACCTTTAATTACATTCATAGTTGAAAGGTGACAGGCACGCGGAGTCGCGAGACGCAGCGCGCAGGCCGAGGGCCGTCGATGCGACGGCGCGCGCGGAGGCAGGGAAAAGAGAGAGATTAACGGGCTGCCACTTACAATAGAGGTACCGATATCGTCGGTGTCGTCCGTCGGTAACAGGGAGAAAAACCTAAGTTTCTTAAATTTAGTAATCATATACATAAACACAATACTTTTGATTCTCTAAAAAAAGGTTTACAGAATCAAACTGATATTTTCTAGAAATTAGTATTACTAATACATATATAAATAAATATATTCTTAATCTAAGAAAACAAAATTTTGAATCACGAAGTTATTATATTAAAACAAAAAAGCAATGCATCGAATTCAGAAAATCTAATAGCTATAATTGCAAATGATCAAAATACTTAAATTATAGATTGATCAAATCTGTGATCAAAGACAAGATTTTTCTGATACTATCAAAAAAACAATATTATCGAATTAATTAAATAAAAATTTTCTTAGTTTAAGAAATAGTTTTTTCGAAATAATTCATTACAATGATACACTGGAAAAAATTCTAATATGAAGTAAATACTACTTGATTCAAGAAATTCATGCGCTTGTTCTGTACCAAGTAAATATTATCTTTTACCAAGCAATCTTATAAACTTGAACCAAGTAAGTAGTTACTAAAATAAAGCTTATATTTTCTAAACAGCAGAACACAAATATGGGGAATTAAATGAATATTTTCTTATTTTTAGAAAATATATCCTTAAACCAATAAATTCAAATTTAATATCAGGAAAATAAATAATTCGATTAATTAATTATCTCCTAGATTTTAGTCCAGATTGTCTAGAAAATGGGTGGCTGAGATTGTAAATTAAATAAATATTTTCTTATGTTAAGAAAATATATCCTTGAATCAATAACTGAAGAATTTGAATCAAAAAGTTTAATTATTTGATTTAAGTCTACAAAATAAGTAAATATGTGTTTGGATTCAGAATTTCAATACTTCACTCGAGAAATTTAATTTAAAATAAAGAATTTAATTCCTATCTGTAAAACAATATTTACTTGAAATACGTTTTTCTTTTCTAGAAATATGAAATTTCAAGTATGTTAAATTTTTAAAAGTAGTGCATAATTTCTTGATTCAAAACATTATTTTCTTGACTTTAAAAATCAAAAGTTTAAACTAAGCGAATAATTTCTTGATTTTTACAATGTATACATTAATTTACTTTTATTACATTTATTTCATAACTTTTAACTTGAAATTAAAATTTAATTAATTGATTAAAGTATTTATTATAATTAATTTCTTTCGTTTGAAAAACTTCGACCGAACCGGAATTCTATCCGCAGACCGTTGGTAATATACACAGTTTCGAGGTACAGTTGCGGGCAAAAATGTCCGGCCAAATATGATTTTATGTTTTGATCGTGTATAAAGGGTGCAAAATGGTAACACAAATATATCATCGTAAAGTACTTTTATTATACAGTCAAAGCATGTAATTCAACAATTTATTTTAACGATTAACAAAATTTTATAACGATAAGAACAATTATGGCTTATTCATAAGTATCCGGCCAACTATGAATTTGGCAATTACAAGTAGAAAAAATATAGTAGTATTAAACAAAACAAAGTAGAATAGGTTTTAATGTAAGTAGCATATTTATTAGAACTTCGTAGCCATACCCTTAGAAGCTATCACGGCAGCACATCGGCGAGACATCGATTCAATAAGTTTCACAATCCTATCATGAGAGATATTGTTCCACTCTTCTTGCACTTTTTCCCACAGGGAAGCTTTATTAGCATAATTTTGTGTTCCTAATCTCACTTTTAGTTCTTGCCATAAGTGTTCAATAGGATTTAAGTCCGGAGACTGACTCGGCCACTGTAAAACTCGAATTTTTTTCTTAGTAAAAACTTGCTGAAGGAGGTGTGACCTGTGTTTTGGATCATTATCCTGCTGAAATATCCATCCTCTGGGCATGTTTTATCGAGCGTAAGGTAGCATTTGCTCCAATATAATATCCTTGTACATGGCAGAGTCCATATTGCTTTCTATTTTAATGATTGGATCGACTCCTTTCCAGGAAAATGCACCCCATAGCAGTATACTACCTCCACCATGTTTCACAGTCGGTATTTGATATCTAGAATTATATCTACTACCTTTCGGTCGTCGAAAATACGTTCTACCATCATTTCTAAATAAATTGATTTTAGTTCCATCTGAAAACAGCACTTTTTTCCACTTCTCAATAGTCCAGCTTGGATTTTCTGTAGCAAATTCTAGTCTGACCTTCTTGTTTTTCTTACTGATTAATGATTTTTTCACACCAACACGTCCAAAAAGTCCCACTTCTGTCAGTCTGCCTGATACAGTACTTTCACTGACGTCTGCTAAATTTTCTTCGCGTAATTCGCGTGCAATAATTACAGCATTCTTTTTAACATTTACGACAGCTTTTCTTTTGATTACTTTGTCAACACGATTAGTGGTTTTTCTTGGTCTCACAGAACATTTTTTATCGTTCAGAGTGTTAGTGCTGTAGAATTTATTAATTATATCATTCACAGTCGATTTTCCTATGTCTAGAATTTGAGATATTGCACGAAGAACTTTTTCTTCATTGTGTAATTTAATTACGACTTGTCGAATGTCTACAGACGTGCGTTTCGGCATGTTTATCGATTAATACTGATCATACTGATATCCAATAACAATAACAGATATACAGTTCCAGTCTTTACATACCTTTGCAACCTATAATGTAAACAAAGCCACGCGAATTGTATCTACGTAAAAGTTGGCCGGATACTTATGAATAAGCCATAATTGTTATTATCGTTATAAAATTTTGTTAATCGTTAAAATAAATTGTAGAATTACATGCTTTGAGTGTATAATAAAAGTACATTACGATCATATATTTGTGTTACCATTTTGTACCCTTTAGACACGATCAAATCATCTTTGACCGGACACTTTTGCCCGCAACTGTAGTTCGTAAAGAACCCTATTTTGCCATCTTTTGTTCAAACTAAAAAAACATAGTCTCTTGTCACAATTCTGAAATTAATATAATGTATAAAATAAAAATTTAATTTGTCGTCACAAACTATATTCAGTATGATTTGGCATACGGAACCATTTTATAAGAGAAGGTGGAAAGAAAGACAAAAACAGCGAGAGAGAGAGAGAAAGAGAAGAAAAATAAAGTTTACAGAAGTAAGATATCCATAATGTGTGATAATAGTGTCAGATTAACCTGAAGAACAAAAAGGTTAATACCGTTGTTGAATCGTGAACGAAAATATTATAAATTTGAACAATAAATTGTCAAGTATCGCTCACTCCACCCGGACACTTAAGGACAAGTGGAATAGTTGTTTAATAAATTAATGTACGAAATTATGTAGATAACATGTGTTTATTCATATATCTATAATATATACAAATATCAAACTGAATATAACAAAGTGCGGCCTTCTACTAGTACTCGGTGCAGCTCGATCTGCACTATAACGTGTCTCGAATAATTCTGATTCTGTTTTCCTTTCGTCGTTACAAAGATACCTTGCATTTACATGTATTTGCTACAAAATCTATTTCTTCTGATACAACGTTGGTATTGGGTGACGCTAAACGACGCGATATCGGATTGGACAGCAGCGGAGTGGGAGCTAGTTAAGCCAGAAAGAACAATAGCACGCGACGCATCAGGTATGTATCGACTCCGGCATAATGCGCCTTAATTACTGTGAATTCCGAAAGGACAAAGGCGGTGGCGAACCATCTTGCTGGTATACATACGCTCATGATTATTATAACATCAACTTACTCTATAATTCTAAGCGAGAGCACTTAACACACTCCCGACCTTGAAAACTCGCATTTCAACATAATTTGATTAATCTAATATTATATAGAGATTATACAGTTTTTCTAAATATATTAATAGTAAAATTTCTCATATGCCGCGGACGATCAACCTTATATGTTGTTGCGTTTTACGCTATATCTAATACATGATTTGCAAAGATAAAAACAGAATACAGTAAATTTTAAATAAATATGTATAAATTTGACCTTGTAATATAATAATAGACAATATAAGGATATATACATATACTATCATACAATACTTCCTAAATATCTTTATTTTCCATGACATCAATTGGAAGAGGCGCTAGTTTCTTTATACATCTCTTAAATATACCATCTTTCATCATGACTGTTGCAACTCTTGGAATGTTGTCTGCTCCAGGATGTATTTCTACAATAAGACAGCGGCTCCAGTGCATCGGCGGCATATTGTCTTCATTTATGGTAACAAGTGTACCTACTTTCATACCTGAAGCATCCTCCAGATGTCATTTGCTGCAAGTACGCAACTCATTTAAATACTCCTTGTGCCAGCGCACCCAGAAATGTTGCTTGATAGATTGCACGAGCTGCCATAATGACAGTCTATTACTTGGTATTTCCTGATAGTCATAATCTGGTAATCCCTTCGAGTCATCTCCAGTTAAGAAGTGGGAGGGAATGAGAGCTATAAGATCGTTGGGATCAGAGGAGAGGGGAGTCAATGGACGGGAATTTAGGATTGCTTCTATTTCAATAATGCAGGTATTAAACTGTTCGTACGAGAGTAAAGCTTGTCCTACTGTTCGATATAAATGTCGCTTAAACGACTGTTACGAACAGAATAATTTAACAGAATAAGTTTAAGTATGTAGAAACTAAATATAATATAAAGAATAAATTATTTAGGTTTAATGTTTAAGTTTTTTTGAAATAAGATATAAAGATTAAGCGGTATTGTAAAACGATATTGTGAACAAAGTCATAAATGTAAACATGTGAAGTGACCGATGATTCTAATACTACATGAAACTTGATGGCTAAAAGAAAAAAGAAAATTTATGTATTTCTGTATTAATAATGTAAGAATGAGTCAGAGTTCGGGAAATCTTAATTTATAGTTTTAAATAAATTTAAGTAATTAAGTTTAAATAGTTAGTTTTAAATAATTAAGAATTTGTGAAATAGAATTGATATTATTAATCTATTAAATACTTTAAGATTTTCTGGCAAATTAAAATTATGCACCTCCAGTCTCTATATAATAGCGACTTAGTGTACAGGTTCGCCTGTAGCCTAGAAACCATAATTTACGTGCTCAAATATGTTCGAGGCTGTGATTTTCTGAAAGAAAATATAACGAAAATTTTCATTTTCTCATACCCGCACTGTTACTACAGTAGCCGTAAGGCTGCGTTGCTAGCTTATAGAGTTTGGAAGTAATGCACGCGCGCGATACAATTTATCTTTCGTATAAATTCGATATATGGGAAGGGACGGCGCTATATAAACGATCGCTCGCCCGATAAATGAGGCTTTTTGACTCCGACCCTTTCAAAGGTAAAATCGTCGTGTTATTAATTATTAATTAATAATTAATAATTAATTGTTTTAAAATAAACGAAGCATTTAAAATTAAACCCCAGTTTTTTTCCTTTTCAACGACTTTACTGCGGCTTCCCATAATCCTCCGAAATTTGGGGATCTTGGTGGTATAAAATGCCACTCGATACCCTCGTTTTGCAAGTAACTAACTATAGAATCATTACATTGTTGCGAAATAAGAAATAATCTAATTTCTCTTAATTCTCTTTTCGCTCCAACAAAATTTGTTGCATTGTCTGAATATATATGCGTAGGCATTCCGCGACAAGCAATAAATCTTTTAATTGCCTTTAAGCATGTTTCAGTCGTTAGATCAGTAACCAACTCTACATAAACTGCCCTTGTCACAAAGCATACAAATACAGCAACGTAAGATTTTACCTTCTGCTTGTTTCTAAACTTTTTTTCCTTGATCATAAAAGGTCCGCAATAATATATCCCCGTGGCACTAAATAGACGTCCTTCCGTTACTCGGCTTTTTGGCAGATCGCCCATTTTGTAATTCGGTAACAATGGATTGAGTTTTCGACAACGAACACATTTATGGGTTACTGATCTTGTTACATTTTTTCCGTCAATAGGTCAATATTGGCTTCTTATTGCGCTAAGAGTCGCTTGTATGCCGGCATGCCAAAATCTCTCATGTGTATCCCGAATAATGAAATTTGTTACGTGCTCGCTGCGCGGTAGTAATATTGGGTACTTTTTCGAGAATGTTATATCTGCATTCGTCAATCGCCCGCCTACACGTAAAATACGTTCCTCTTCAATAAATGGACTAAGACATAGTAAAGCACTTGTTGCGTCGAGGGCTTGTTGCCCTTAAAGTTTTTTAATAACTTTTGCAAAATATTGCGCTTAAATTTTCTTGATTATACACTGACGAGCATCATTTAGTTCGCTTCTTGAAAAGCTGAGTTTCAAACTCACGATCTCGATTCCTTTTTTGATCTAACGTCGACATAATGCTACAAATTTTACTAAACGTGTCCACAACAAAAAATATTCTAGTGTATCATTTGATATTTGATTTGTAGTACTCACTAACGCAATTTTTGCTTTTTGCTCCCGATAACAATCTTGGATAATTGTAGCATCTTCCAGTACTTTTCATTTTCTAACAACCATACTGGACCATTCCACCAAAGCGAATTCTTTATCAGAACAGATGGGGCCTGGCCTCTTGACAAGACGTCTGCAGGATTTTCCTCACTCGCAATGTGATACCAGTGATTCTTACTAGTTAATTCTTGAATTTTAGCTACTCGATTAGAAACAAACGTTGTTAGTAGGTATGGAAATGACTTAAACCAGTGTAGCGTAACAGTCGAATTAGACTAGTAGCATATATTTGAAACCGATACCCATAGCGCTTCAATTACTTCACTTCCTAATTCTGCCAATAACAATACTGCACACAGCTCTAACCTCGGGAGGCTAGTTGTTTTACGTAGATCAATGCGTGATTTTGTACACACTAGCTGTACACTTGTGTTAGCAGTATTGATTGAGCGCAGATATATACACGCTCCGTACGCACTTTCGCTCGCGTCGCAAAATCCGTGTAGTTAAAATTCTTGAGTAATGATTAAACTTATTTGGCGGTGTATCGTTAAGCTATTTATCGTCGGCATTTTAAACTTAAATTCGCTCCATTTATGATGTAGGTATTGAGGCGCCGACTCATCCCAATCTAGTTTTGCCTTCCACAGATCTTGCATTATAAATTTGGCCGTGACTATTATGGGGCCTAATAAACCGAGCGGATCAAACAACTGTGCGATTTGTGATAAAATTGACCTCTTCGTAACGCATTTTTCTCGTGACCAATCATTAACACGATAGCTTATTGTATCAGCCTTTGAATCCCAGTACACTCCCAAGAATGTTCGAGAGTTATCATTCAGAGAAATATTTTGTGCTCTCTCGCCTACAGTATCATCGCATAATCCGAACTTGTTTGATACCCACTTATGTAATTCGAAGCCGCCCGAACGCAAAAGTTTAGTTAGTTGTTCTTTTATTTCCCTTGCCTCTTCAATGGAATGTGCTCCTAATAAGCAATCATCAACATAAAAATCATTCTTCAAAACTTGAGCGAATAGAGGAAATTGAGGGCCCTCATCGATCGTTAGTTGTTGTAGTGTTTTCGCATCTAAATATGGAGCACATGCGGTACCTTGAGTTACAGTCTGTAAACTATATACCTTTATCTCTTCTTATTTATCTTCACGCCAAAGTATTTTCTGAAATTTAACATCTTCGCTGCTAACCCGAATTTGCCGAAACATTTTTTGTAGATCCGCAGAAAATACGATATTATAGAATCGAAAACGCATTATACAATGGCTTAACTCATCTTGAACAGTTGGGCCCGTTTGAAGCACATCATTTAAAGAAATTCTTGTCGCGCTTTTTGCTGACGCATCGAAGACAACCCGCAACCTTGTCGTTACATTCTGCTCCTTGACAACTGCATGATGAGATATATCGTAACCCTCTTGCAATAGATTTTGTTGCATAATATCCTCCATATGCCCGAGTTCTAGATATTCTCTTAATAATGTCGCGTATTCTGCCTTTAAAACTGGATCTCTCTCTAATTTCTTTTCCAAAAAATGAAATCGTTTGAGGGCCATAGTATACGATTCTCCAATTTGTCCTTTTTCTCATTGAAAGGCAACTCAACAACGTAGCGTCCGGTCTGATCGCGCTTAGTGGTTTCATAGTATATTTTCTCACACTTTTCTTCTTCAGTAGCGAAGTGCCGCTTAACTGGAACATCCTGGACTTCCCAAAAACATGATAGTTGTTTTTCTAAACTTCTAACTAAATGACAACGTTGCGGTTTTTTATTACTTTACGCTGACAGTTCACCAGCTATGATCCATCCAAAAAGTGTTTTTTGGCAAATTAGCTGGGAACATGGCTTTAATTAGAACTGGCCGTTACTAAGTAGTTTATAAAATATCGTCGCGCTTATAACTGTATCTATTTTCGCAGGCTTATCGAAGTCGGGATCGGCGAGTGCGATAGATTTGGAAATATTTAAAGTAATTGAATCGTACTTTTGTCGACTGCCCATATACAAATTAATAAATATTTTTTTATTGGTCTTACAGTCCAATCAATTCAATCCAAAAATAAAATAAAAATAAAAATAAAAATAAAAAATAATAAAAAATAAAAATAAAATAAAAATTAAAAATAAAAATTAAATTAAAAATTAAATTAAAATTATAATGACAGTCAGACTGTCCTTGTTTACATTCACCCCCGTAGACTAATCTGAAAATAAAATATTAGCTGAAAAAATTCTTTGTTAGTAAAGTGCAGTCTGACTGTCCCCAACACCCTTACCTAATTGAAGATTTGTCCAACGTTTCGAGCTCGCTACGGCTCCTCCTAGTGGAGGATATTTTATTTTCAGATTAGTCTACGGGGGTGAATGTAAACAAGGACAGTCTGACTGTCATTATAATTTTAATTTAATTTTTAATTTAATTTTTATTTTTTTATTTTTTATTATTTTTTATTTTATTTTTATTTTTTTATTTTTTATTATTTTTTATTTTATTTTTATTTTTTATTTTTATTTTTATTTTTATTTTATTTTTGGATTGAATTGATTGGACTGTAAGACCAATAAAAAAATATTTATTAATTAATATTTAAAGTACTCTTATCAATACAACGCGACGGAAGAAAACTGGTTATACTAGGCAACGTCACGAATTCTAATTTATTTTCATAGGCATTCACTCAAGACCTTACTGTTGCCGAAACCTTAGATTTTGCTCTTATTATTATTTCACCAAGCCCGGCCATTGGCAAGTCAATTTCTTTGCCTTCTAAATGCAATTCTGCCGCTAACTCCTCCGAAATAAAATTAGTCTGAGAGCCTCCATCCAATAATACTCGACATTTATGAGACTTTTTAAACTGGTCCAGAATATAAATAGACGCTGTTCCTAATAAAACTTCCGACTCGCTTGTAGCTGTTAACGCGGTACAGAATGTTGCACACGTAGTAGTTGATGCTTGAGATTCTATATGCTGACTACTAGAATTACCTTGTGTTACCGAGTTTGAGGACAGCGGCGTTACAGAAGTATAATCGACGTGTAATAGAGAATTATGCTTCTTATGACACTTTTTACAACCCGATAAACGACATTAATTAGTGCTGTGGTTTTCTCTCAAATAATTTGTGCATAAATTATTTATTTTCGCAGCTAAGCCTCGTTCACGCGGAGATAACCTTAAGAACACTTCGCACGCGTATATGCTATGATTCGCTTTACAATAATTGCATGCAAATACTCGCTGTGTGCTGACAAACGAGTGACTGCGCGACGAATTACTCTGCTTAACGTGCCTAAAGCCATGTGATACGTTTTTACTTGTAACAAAGGTGCTCGACTCGAACTCATCCCCACGCTCGCGCATACCAATAAGCTCATAGAATCCCAATATCCGATTGACTCTTTTAACAGTTTGAGTGAACTCACGTGTTTTTGTGTAGCTTCCTTTAATTTTTTCAAATTTACTCGAGATTCCTTCGTAATATTATTCAATTCGAACAATGCTTGCAAGTGGGCACTCATTATTTTACGCGGTTTGTTGCATCGTTCCCGGAGAAGTTGCCATGCTACCTCATAATCTTCGTCTGATCCTTCCAAACGGTCAAGAATTGATACTAATTCACCGCGCAATAAATCTCGCAAAAGACAGAATTTTTGCGCGATAGGAATCGTACTAACATTTTGAACTAACGACTGAAACGCGTTATATAATGCTTTCCATACTAATGGATTTCCATCATACAGTGTAATATTTAATTTAGGTAATAGCCAACTAGATTGTTGAATAGTTATCGTTTGGGGTACCGCACTTACATTTACGATTGTTATATTGCTAGATTTAAGAGCATGTGTTCGTTCACTAATCATTCGCACGCACTTAAAATATTGCTCATCAAATTGCTCTCGTTCAGCTTCTTGCTGAGCTTCCAATGTTTCCCTATCTCTAGCATGCAAAACGAGCACATCAATTTTCCCTTGAACCTTGTTAAATGAAGTCTGATACTCTTCCAACTTTAATTTTCGCGGCTCTACATCGTGAACATCCGCCTCCGGATTATTCAAAAAAAAGTTTATTAATTTTTTAAGATTTTTCTTTATTGTACCGCGTGATTTTATAAGGGTCGCGTACTGTATATCAGTCATGATTTCTGCACTGCCTTATTGAAATATTATCTTACTTTAAGGAATTGAAAGACGACACGAGGAAAAGGTTTTACTGGAGACGCTCTTACTTGCTGGATAGAAGTCGTGTTTAATACTTTTCGCAATGGCTCCTTTCTTGATAACTCGAACCTTCGACTTCCTTGTCTATTATGAATAAGTCGTGTTGCTGCTGGTTACTACGTATCACACTAATTCAGTCGCTTGCCTTCTCGATATTTCTTGATCTTATTACTGTAGACTAACCATGGCCACTATTTTGCTCGAAGACCGTTGTACTGTTTGTACGTTGCTTGCAGTAACGCGTAACTTTCCGCACCAAAACTTGCTTGTCGATCGGTAATGTTGAATGCTAGATTCCGCTGTACTCGTACTATAAGTTTGTTAATTTCTCTAGAGACACACGTGATCACTGCTTCCTTGAATTGTCTTGAGCTAGAATAAACTTGATGCCGGTTACGATCCGGCTCGAAGGACCATATTTTGAATCGTGAACGAAAATATTATAAATTTGAACAATAAATTGTCAAGTATCGCTCACTCCACCCGGACACTTAAGGACAAGTGGAATAGTTGTTTAATAAATTAATGTACGAAATTATGTAGATAACATGTGTTTATTCATATATCTATAATATATACAAATATTAAACTGAATATAACAAAGTGCGGACTTCTACTAGTACTCAGTGTAGCTCGATCTGCACTATAACGTGTCTCGAATAATTCTGATTCTGTTTTCCTTTCGTCTTTACAAAGATACCTCGCATTTACATTTATTTGCTACAAACTACTATTTATTCTGATACAACGTTGGTATTGGGTGACGCTAAACGACGCGATATCAGATTGGACAGCAGCAGAGTGGGAGTTAGTTAATCCAGAAAGAACAATAGCGCGCGACGCATCAGGTATGTGTCGACTCCGGTGTAATGCGCCTTAATTACGGGAAATTTCGAAAAGACAGAGTCGCTAGCGAACCATCTTGCTGGTACACGTACGCTCACGATTATTATAACATCAACTTACTATATTTCTATAATTCTAAGCGAAAGTACTGAACAACCGACTTACGTCACACCTTGTCTAGGATATGAATCCTAAAGTTGGATATGAACATTCCTTTGAGCTGGCCTGGTATTAATACTTTAAGCGGACTAATTTGAGTTGATGTTCGTGATTCAAGACGCCACCTAGTGAAAATGTAATGTGTGCTGAAATGTAAACTAAATTTGAGCTGATTCGAAGCTCGAAATGCTCATCATTCATATAATTTTTCTCGATAATTATTAGTTTTAGAGTAAAAAGAGATAAGGTATAAAAAATTGATTTCAATAAGGTTTGCAACATTTGTTTGAAAGTTTTTTCGAAACTAAGAATTGTTCCATACGTAATGATTTCTATAATTTCTTTATCCATTTAATTTTATAATTTAATCAATTTAATTTATGAATTATTTTTTTATAATTTAACTTTGCAATTAAATGTTTTATTTCGTCTCGACAATTTTTTCCATTATATTTGTCTGGAAATACATACATAAAATTTCTTTTATGGTTTTTATCCGACATTTTTTTTCTCGATAATATGGTATTTTCTACTATTAAGGTGAGCAGTAAATGTATAATCCAGATATTTAAAATCGACGAATTTTTAAAGTGCACTTTTTCAATATTTTCATAACTTTGATTACTTGTAAATTCTATGTAAACTTATTCTACTTCTTGCTGAAATCTTATTTAGCAATTTTTAATTATTTAAACCTAAATTTTTTTTTAAATAAACAATAATTTGAACAATAAAAGTTGAACATTTTTTAATAGGCAAATCCTATAGCTTAAAATAAAATAATTGACGTGTAAACACAGTGTAATGTCGAATTTTTCAAAACTATTAATTAATTGCCATTTAACATTCATTTTTGGAAGATAAACCTTAAGAGCTTTTTTACTTAATATTAACTATATTTTTAGTAAAAAATTTATCCAGTATCAAATTAGTATGTGAAAATATAATAAATACTAATAGGCTGTCGATTGTCATTATCATATAAATATATTCCATAAAGAATGTTCAGATTTGTTAAATGATATTTTTGAAAAATTTAAGTTCATTGTAAAGTTCAAAGTTGCCTCGAAAAATTCTGAAAAACTTGGAGGATATCTTTTTATCAATTCTAAGACATTGTTTTTCTTGTATAATTTATGTTAACCTTAATATTTCTTAGGATAAAATTATGAAAAATTTTTTAAATATTTTCAAATATAATGGTACATAAAATATCACAACTGAAATGCTATCAAGGCAATATTTGAAGTTTATGTAAAATATATTTATCTAAGATTACGCTTGACAAATTTCATATTTTATCTATGTTATACTTGAAATAATAGATTTTTTATATATATTACAGTTGCAATATAACAGATACATGATATATTACATCTGATATATCTTAATTCGTTTCCCTCATATGTCAATAATATTAATTTATATTGCAATTGAAATATTTCAAATGTAGATTTACAAAAATATTTCGACCACAGAAATAATTCTGTTGAAGGTTATATAATTTTCAAATATATATGTAATATTTATCTAACATTGCATTTCAAATATCATACATATCTACAATATTTCAGTTGTAATATTTCTGCACTTGAACATAATTTTGCTCTATTACTAAAAATAATTACTTTTCATAGTTCATTGGTAACATCACATAATATTGCAATTATCATATTTCAAATTTCATGTTTGAGACATATGAAGAGACATGTTTTATTTGAAATGTTTGTAAACAAAACTTATTGAAATATATAGGTAACATATTACTGTTGCATTACTTTTATCTACATATTGCATAAAAATATATTGCGTATAATAATAACAATATTTCTAATAATACAGAAATATTTATCTACCATATCCGAAAATTTGTAATACGTATAACATGTCGGCTGTGACATATAAATATATTTTATTTTATACAAATAGAATAAAAATTCAATAATTTATTTAGTTTATATGTTATTATTATGACAATCGACAATCTAAAATAGCAATAATTAATTAAATTCGAAAAAAATTAAATAGAGCAATTATTTATATTCTTTCATGAATTTTTGAAATAGTTAATAATTTAGGTTTTCTATAATTATGCATAGTAATTTCTATTCAAAATTATAGAAAGATTATTCAAAAAACGTGTAATTGTTTTAACTAAGAAAACATTTCATTTTATCTTTTACAACAAAGGCAATTTTATAATAATAGATTATCTGGTTTTAATTAAAAACTTTTGTTGCAAATTGATAAAATTAATATTTAAAAAAATATGAAAAATTGAAAATGAATAACAACATTAACGAAATAGCCTGGCAGGTGTATTAGAATACATAAGGAACTTTTATAAAGAATTTAGTGACGAATGATGGTATACTATGAGAAAAGCAGCATTTTCAATTTTCTTGCGTTAGTAAAATAAAATCGATCCATAAACCGAGCGACGAGTGAAAAAAAAAGAAGAAAAAAAAGTACCTCAGAAAAAACTGATATACTGTGCACGGGTAAGGGTAATAAAACTGAAGAGAACTGCAGTCCTTTGGAGCACGGGTGTGTGGTGCCACGGACAGTTTTTGTTTTGCGCATGTAGTACACAGGGGTTACTTATCTCTCCCTCATCACTGGTCACACAATGTGACATAGATAATTGGTCACTAATTTATTTCATATAGTTTTTGTAATGTAATGTGAATGCATTTTCACATTGCTGAAAATTTATCTTGCCTTTTGTGGATGAGATCAGAAATCTCTCCATATTGTTTTTATTAAATTCTCATCAAAATCAACAAAAAAGTGTTTTTTTTTTTTTAATTATTTTTCTGTATCTTATTATATGTAAAATGTTCTCAAAAAAATTTGTCTAAAAAAAAAGATTAATTTAGCTTAATAGACATATTGTATTTCTACATTATATATAAATATAAGTGTTCAAACTATGAGTTGTAGTTACTTTTAGCTTTCAAAAAAATTAATAATATTTGTCTTATTGATAGATTGTTTAGTAAGAACTTGAACATAATTGTAAAATATTAAATTAATTAATACATTTCATTTAGTTAATACATCTAGATTAGTAATTCAATTTATAGATACTATTATTGTATAACTAAAAATTGATAATTTCAATAACTAATTTGAGATTTAAAATTATAAAAAAATTTAGTGTTACATTGCAATAGAAATAATCTTATATTAAATAATACAATATTCTCATCACATAAGAAACTCAGATTTAACTAATATACTCGGAAGAAATAAACTAGATTTTAATTAAACAAAATTTAAGATACTGTTTACAAATTGAACAATAAAAATATTACATTAAAATTTCATATTTTATAGATTATAGTGAATTTCTTTTTGATAAGAATATAAAAAAATTTTAAATAATTTTCTTACTCAGCTACTACTGTTTTTCCTGCAGATGTGTGTGCCGACACTAATACAGATTGATTATTTTCAATACATAAAATTGCTTCCTTCTGAAAAGGATCTAAAACAAATTTGTATTCTTTGGCTGATTTTTTAGTATTTAATTTTTCAAGCTGAATGTATTCTTGATCTGGTGGTACAGCAACTTCATGTGTGCAAGACTCTATTGTTTGAATACCATGGACTGTTATTCTAGATTGAATTTCATCAAAACTATAGATAAAAAATATTTTATAAGAGAAATATTTGATATTAAATATTATAATGCTCATTCCTATTAGAAATATAGAAAAAGCTTACTTTATATCTTCAAGTATAGCTTCAGTTTTTAATTTTTTCAGATTGTTTTCTTTAATTTCTTCATTTTCTCGTTTACATTTAGTCAACAACCTGCAATAATCAATACAGTTATTCAACTAAAACATAAGTATTACATATCTTCTCAATCAAATTCTTGATTATTATTGTTGATTACAATTGTTGATTACTATTTTGTAGTAATAGATATTTTTATTCATAAATTATGTAGACAAATAATAAGATGATTCCTTACCTATCAGTTGTTATATTATCATTTGTTTCTTCAAAAACATTAAACAAATCTTCGGCAACATAATGTTCCATTGTTAACAATTTAATTAATTACGTCTTATTCTTTTCCTTATTTATCAAATAAAAAAATTTCCAAACTCCAACCTATATAAGAAGGATAAAAGTATAAGTGGCAGAAAGGAGTGGAAACTCCGCTTGCTTTACATATGAGAAAAGCTTATTAAAGATTAGCCGGAGATAATAGTTTATATTTGTCCGGAAGACGTCGCTGTTTTTGAAACCTCTCGATGGTTCTGCGTGCAACAGAAAGAGAAAGCAGAAGTCAAAGCGAGTAAGGGGAAGAAAAGAAGCAGAAGTAGAGGAGCAGAGATTTAACATTCCTCTCTTTCCATGCCCATTGCATATCCCCACTCTCTTTTCTTAAAAATACATGCATTTGAACGAGCAACCTCATAGGGTGTCGCGGCGTTGCGGCCAATTCTGTCCCGAAGTCCTGTCGTGTAATTGGATAGGATTATAGCGGAGTTATCAGTCCTTCTCTCTACCCTACATATTTCAATCTATGAAAAAAAATTATTTCAATTATTTATCGATAATTTTCCAAAGCATATCTACAATGTATGACCTAAAGAATCGTTTCCCGCCGGTATTTTTTACTAAAAAGCAGTTTTCAACATTAAACTCCGTGTATGACTATAGCAAATGATTAGAAACATTTATATATATATATATATAGTAGTAAATACATAGCAAAAAGTTCAGCCAATTTTTTTGATAAGGCCTAAAGATGCCGGTCGGTGTCGACAACACGAGTATGCGCGTTAGAGGATTTACTCCTTGCATTGATTGACTGAAACTCGATATATATATATATATATATATATATATATATATATATATATATATTGTGACGAGAGTCACAAAGCGCCCAAGCCGACTTGTCCAGAAAAAGACGACGCGCGCGCCATCCCGCGGAGAAGAAAACCTTAAGGCACTCGCGCGCGCTGTCGCGCCTTGTGCTCGACACGGTCCCTTCCCCTTTCCTTTCCGAGCCACGAGCCGCGGGTAACGGTCGACTGATGGAACGACGAGGAAGCCTAACCTATACCGCGGCACGGACGCGTGCCGAGAGGCACTAATAGAGAACGAAAAAAAAGAAAAGTTATATAAGTAGTAATAAATAGGAATAGTGATAAAAATAAATAATGGTAAAATAGTGTCATAAATAAGATAAATAGTCTAGTGATGAATGTAAAGGTAAAACATAAATGACAAAGATAAAAAAAATTGAGTGAGGAATGAGTGTTGATAATAAGGAATAGTGGTTAAATAAAGATAAGAGATAAAGGAATAAATAAGGAGGACAAAGTGAAAGAGAATAAAATGAATAAAGGGACAAAGTGGAAAAAAACATTGAGATAATAAATAAGAGGGGGAAGAAAGTTGATAATAAATAAGAAAATGGACGTAGAGGTAAATGATAAAATAATGACAGACAATAACAAATGATGATAAAGGAAATAAAAGTTTGATGAAAAAAAAAGGAAAGGGAAATGAATAATTATAAATTAAAAGGGATGATGATCATAATGACTAATGCCAAGGTGAGAGTAAAAATAATAGATGAAAAGGACAAAGTGAAAGTAAAGATGAAGTAATACATAAGAGATTTAAGTGAACATAAATAGATAATAAAGGACACAAAATGAATAGTGATAGTAACGAGTAGTGGTGAAATAAAGATAATAAAATGCGAATGATAAAGTAATGAGATAAAATAAGAAATAAGAGATTTAAGTGAACATAAATAGATAATAAAGGACACAAAATGAATAGTGGTAATACGAGGATAAGGATAATAAGGATAATGACGAATGGTGGTATTGGTACAAAGGAAAATTACAATTGCAGATCAAAGTGAGAGAGCCTCGAATAAGGTATTGAAGTGCGTTATTCAGAATTAGGGGTAATTGTAAACAGGGACAGTCTGACTGTCGTTATTTAGTTTAAAATATTATAGTACAAAGACTGTAATATTAATAAAAATGTTTAGTAATTTAATTCAGAACAGGCGACAACATGTACAATTCTTAATTTTAATAAAAGAAGAGAAACAAGTTTTTTTTGGAAATAATAAAAGAAATGTTTATGCAAACATCATCTTAAATGTACTTGTGTAAACGTATTTTCAAAGTATAAAAAATCATTTAAATAACGTGAAAAATGAATGATAAAACTGTAAACTTGCACATAACAGCTGATTTCGGACCAATATATTTAATATGTATAATCAATATATAGGTTCCATACTTAATATTTACTTGTGTTTTTTTTAAAGGTAAATCAGTATTTATTACAATTTTCTTTACTATTTGCTGACTTGATATTTTCATTTTTTTTTGTTATTTTTATAGATAAAGTCTTGTATTATTTTCAAGACATGATTGAAAAAAAAACTAATATTTCAGATCAGTTTTTAATTGCATTTATATATTAATTAGAGTAAGTAGAATTGAGGTATTTTCACTTAGAGTTTAATTTTCAATGATTAAAAAAATGAGTTATAAACTCAGTATTACTAAAACAGCAACTTATCTTAGAAACATGAAGGCAAACAGCTGTTATGTCGAGTACTTTGTGCAATTTTCAACTTCCTCATTATTCTAAAAGCACTTACTGCTATAAATTGATTGTAATTCACAACTTGAAAATTTTTCATGAGCACATCAATATTTTAATAGAATATTACGTTTCAACATTCAGTAAATAAGAAAAAATTTAAATATGACGTGTTAATCAGTACTCCTAAATAAAATTTATTATTTATAAAGTAAAATAGGAATTGACTCATGCGTCGAAAAAAAGACTGGATATTTATTAATTGAACTAGAACAAGTCGAAAGATAAGAGTATGACAAGTAAGTTAATTTGGTCGTTTGTATTTTACAGAGAAACTAATAAATGAATGCAACCGTAAATATACTGTGAAGAGTACCAAAAAGCGATTCTTAAAATTTGTAAGAGGAGAAAAAAAGCAGTAGAACTTAATCAGGTGAATAAAATACTTTATATGTATATACCCTTTAAAAGGGCTGAAGATCCCAGTTGCTAATTTTCTGAGCGCTTGTACTTTTTTTTCTTTGAAAATCTAATAATATAGTTGTTTTTTGTTTATAATGATTATTTATCAATTTTCAAATTTACTAAAGAGATTAAGAAAACCTCTGGTATTAGATACATGAAATTTAATTAAAATTTTTTTCTTGCCTCTGATTAAAGAAAAAAAACTTGCGCTCAGTTAACAACAAATACTAAGCGTCCATGTAATAACAGAAACAAGCGTCGGTTTAGAAACTTTATTGTGTACGAAAATTTATTGTTTCTTAAAGTGTAATAAGAATCAAGAAAATAATTCTTTTTGAACTATTGTAAGCATTAAAATTCTCTACGATTACATCGTCTCATTGTGATTGTAAAATAACATTTTTTTCTCTCCTCATAATTTTTGTTACAAACGGATAATGTTATTTAGTCGTTAATATTTACACGCACCACCCTAATAAAATTTTGTATTACAATGAATTGATCTTGCCTTTCTAGGAATATATTTGAATATTTAAAAAGGAAAGCATTTAATTTGCTATTCAAAAAAAAAGGAAAAAAAACAAGAAACAAAATTATACTTATTTCTAAGTTGCTTTCTACATTATTTACTATTTGCTCAAGTTTTAAACTATTATTATAATTTAAGCCAACTCCATTCAATATTATCAGCTAAATTAAATTTAATAATTATGTATTATTTCAACATTTGTACATACAGGGGGCCGTATACGGTACGTCACAATCGCGGTCGGCCGTCGTCGGTCGCCGCCGTACCTCCCCCCCCTTATCCCGTCCTTCTTCCCCGGGGGAGAAAGATGCAGAGCAGTCGGCGGTGAGGAGTCGGTCATGCAAGTCGGAGAGGAGGAGTAGTAGAGTGGAGAAAAGAGTAGATAATGAAGAAGGTAAAGTCGGAAGAGAGAGAGTCCGTGTTGCAGTCCGAGGAGAGTGGATATTGGAAGTGTGAGCTGGAGAGAGAGAGAGAGAGAGGGAGATAGCAGGGAGAGTAAGTAGGAAAGGAGGTAAGCAAGGAAGAAGAAGGAAAGAAGAGCCACGTGACTCGCTGAGGAGTCACAGACCAATAAGTGGGCGACGGTCGCTCGACGAACGCCGATCACCTCCCGGGGCTCTCTTCAACGACACCTGCTCAGAAATAGATCGAGTGAGAATCGATCACCCGGTGCCGAGTCGTGCGTGTGCGCGGCGAGCAGATTCTGCCTCCTTTCCCCCCTTCCTTTTTCCCTGTGTGGCTTTGAATTTTTTTCTCCTTTGTGCATGTTAAATTGGACCTTAAAATTTTCTCTTTTTTTGCGAGCGCATTTTATCAATTTTGTGTTCGGAAATTTTGGTAAATTAAACCAAATCGAAATTAAAAATTTCCGACCGCATCACTATATATATATATATATATATATATATATATATATATATATATATTGTATAAAATGGTCGGCGAAATATCAGCTATTGGAAGTGGACGCTACTTCGAGTCAGCTTTTTATACAGAAGCGACGATAGGTAAATTACGGTAAATTAGTTAAGTAATATAGATTTTTATATATAAAGTACTTTTTACTTATTAGGCGTATAACTCTGCTTGCGCCATTTTGCAATAGATGGATGTAGCGATAAGTGGTAGCCAAAATTAATAGATCGTAAATGTCGTACAATAAGCTTAGGTATTTGTAAACATAACGTCATGTAATACCAATCGATTTGTGTCTGCATCATAAAATTATTCTCGATTAAACATGTCAGCTTATGAACAAAATTCTCGTAATTTGCGGGAGGTTTTCTTTTTCCGCTTCTATATGAAGAAATCTAGCGCTGAGGCTCATCGAATACTCTCAAATACCTATGGTGAGGCCGCTATTAGTGAAGGAACGTGCCGAGAGTGATGTTAACGCTTCAAGATCAAGGATTTTCACGTCGAAGACCAGCATGGCGGTGGAAAAGAGAAGGTTTTCGAAGATGCAGAATTGGAGGCACTACTTTGTCAAGACTGGTGTAAAACGCAACAACAATGGCTGGATTATTGGGAGTGACGCAACAAGCCGTTTTAAAACGCCTGAAAGTCATGGAAATGATTCAGAAACAAGGAAATTGGGTACTGTAGAAGTTGAAGCCGAAAGATGTTGTAAGGCGTTTATTTGCTTCTGAACATCTGTGTGCAAGGCAAAGACGGAAGGGATTTTTGCATCGTATTGTGACTAGGGACGAAAAATGGGCTCATTACGATCATTCCAAGCGCAGAAAATCATGGAGATATCCCGGCCATGCTTCCACGTCGACAATCAAACCGAATATTCATGATTCTAGGATCATACTCAGTATTTAGTGGGACCAGCTAGGGGTACTGTATTATAAGTTGTTAAAACCAACTGAAATAATCGCAGGCGATCGTTATTGAATACAATTAATGCGTTTGAGCCGAGCATTGAAAGACAAACGGCCGCAATACAACGATAGACATGAAAAAGTGATTTTACAGCATGATAATTCTCGACCCCATGTTGCAAAAGTGATCAAGACATACTTAGAATCATTGAAATGGGAAGTTCTACCCCACCCGCCGTATTCTCCAGACATTGCTCCATCGGACTCCATCACTTGTTTCATCCAATGGCACACGGCATAGCTGACCAGCACTTCAGGTCTTATGAAGAAGTAAAAAGGTAGATCGATTCGTGGGTCATTTCAAAAGATGACCAGTGATTTCAACGTGGGATTCGTATGCTACCCGAAAGATGGGAGAAAGTAGTGACCAGCGATGGACAATATTTTGAATTATATATGTATAACTAGTTCTTTACAATAAAGCCTCGAAATTCGGAAAAAAACGGCGGAAACAAAGTTGTATACCTTTATCCAAAATTTAATAAATTATATATAAATTCAAATTTAATAATAAAATAAAATCACAAATAATTAATAAATTATTAATAAACTAAAAAATTATTTTAATAATTTTTTAAAATAATGTAGCTGATTCTACTTGGCTAAGTCGCGCTACATTTATATTATACTATAGTCGATATTCAAAATAATCATACATACTGTTTGCGTGTATATATGTAAATATGTGGTTGTCAGATGGTTGGGGAAGGGATAATGATGGTTCGAATGTGCGACTGTTGATAGATCCTAGCGAGGAGGCCTATAGTTGAGAGCTCCAACGCTCATGCGATTAAACGTATAACCTGCATGAGGATACCTACATAGAGGTTCCTACACGCCGTCGTGATTCATATTCGAGTTAACATAAGATTAAATTATAATTAACCCGGAAGAGGTAAGTGTATAAAGTAAATCATGTAAAAAATATTATACAGAACAATGTATTTAATATTGCGCGTGTACGTTTTTTGTTTAATCATAAAAAGTAATAGTTGACGAAGCTCCTGGTCGATTGTAACTCGAAGCCTACAGCCGTCAATAACGACGAGTTTTGCCAAAACGGTTGATATAATTCCATCATTGACTACGACGAACTTTAGGAAAGCATAATATTCCGAGAATTTCTAATATATGAAATGTTATACATTGTAAAAATCTGAAATTGACGGGGATTGTGTGATCCCGAATCGCCTGACTTCGTTCTCGTTCCTGCACGATACATGCAATTATTTTTTTTGTACTACCGAAATATTTATTTATCTACAAGATTATTTAAATAAATTAATACATAACTAAATAATCTTACTATTACATTAGTTAAGTTATAATAATAGTAATACAAAAATAAATAAAAGTAAAAGAATTTTTTTTAAATATCGTTACAGTGTAATCTATAGAAAATTAAAATTTCAAATTTTATAAAGTAATATTCGCCCAATGTCTATAATGAAAAGGTCGCCAAACAAAACAATGGTATTAAAAAGGACAAGGATAATGACAGAAGAAGACCATAAGAACGACATTGAGAAGCTACAAACAGAATTGGAGAAAGTAACGGTAGAATAAACACGTGTACAAAATACGAAAAAGCAATTGAGTAAACAAATCGGTCAACTAATGAAGAATAATAATGAATTCATGGCTAAACTTTTGAAGAAAGACAATGTTACTAATAGACTTATAGAATCAACCAGTAGCGATGAGTATTATTTATCAATTGTTAGTGAAGGTAATATTAATATAAATTGTAACGTTCCTGTCCCCCTCGGGATAGCCTACGCGGTATCTTCCCAGGGTAGTGTGAGAGGGGAGGAAGTTTTTTTGGGATCGGACGGCGGTTTCAGGAAAATAATTTTACAAGAATACAGTATAGTTTTTTATAACAGTAAAATATTAATTTATTTGTGAAAATAAGTCAGCTCCTCTATTTACAGGATTCTGTAACAAATAAATATAAACACGAAAATAATTAATAACGGTAATCTACAGCTAGATCTATATTTATTTAAACTATATAATAATTAAGTTCATAATTATCCATGGGAGGGTCGAAGTATTTCGCTATACGCCTTTGTTCGAAAAAATATTCCAGTAAAGCTCCATCGGTCGACCAAAGTTTACCCATACTTCATAAGTTTTTTATTTTCACCTGAGCCTCAACAGAATAAAATTTCTTTACGAATACATTTTTAAAATGACCGAAATCGGTAAAAGGTCTTGAACGTGCCTCGCACCACGCAAGAGCGCTGCCTCTTAACGTATCTTCTATTATAATTAACTAGTAATCTATATCGATTCACTTACGTCAAAAATACTTTTTTAATTTCTCCATAAATTCTGCAGGGTTTCCTTTTTTCCTTCAAATAATGGTAAATTCACTTGGACTTGCAATGCTTGAAAATTATTGAGAATTATTCTCACGTAATTACAATTGAAACTTTCTACCGAACTAACCGTTCAAACTAAGCTCTAATCGTTGAATCGCATCAATTCGCAAATTTGCACGGCCAAAAACATGGCCGCGCAAATTTCGTTCGAAACAGAGAATTTACTACACGCATTAAAATTAAAGTGCTTAAGATGATGTTACATCTAATTTGGCGGATGTACTTTACATACATACACGGACTTAGATATATAAACGCCACAAGAAATAATATCGAACATCACTAGAAATAATATATTAAATATATTATTTCTACAATTATAAAATTAAAACTCGCGTATACACAGAATAAATACCGAAAACCGGGCAAAGGTCGCGACGACTACTGGAGAAGGTAGTCGTCGCAACTGCCGAAACTCAAACAAGTAGAGAGAGAACGCGATTTCTAGTCTCTCTCTCTCTACCACTAAGTTCAGTACAGAGTATGCCGTAGAGGGGATACACTGCGCGCGGCAAGAGAGAGCGCGTTCAATGTATTAGACCGACGGCCGATATCCCGTCTAATACGTGCCGCACGCACACTACTGTACGCTCTCACTAAACAGCCTGAGCCGCAACGAATGTAGCGAACGCGCGAATTCTAGTATATACAACGGGTGTCCGAAAATGAATGCACCCGCTGTATTTAATTAAATTAATTAATGCAAACGACTTAATGTACGCATAATATATAAATATATGTATATAAATGTTTAAACTTGTATACATGTATACTATTACTGTGCGCAGCACACCGGCTGCAAATAATAACAAAATATAAAGCAATAATTATTATAATTATTATTGATTATTATTATTGTAATTATTATTATTATTAATATAATTATTATAATTCGGCGCCTCGTCCGAAATTAAACGAGCGGCGACGGAATTATCCGATTATTTTATTATAAAAGGGCCTGCAAAAGGCAAAATCGACAGTTCGCCCGGTGAACCAACTGCTCCGAAGTTGTTTCACACGAACTCCTCCCGGAGCTAGAACCTTTCCAGAGCTCGAATTAATCCTGACTTTCAAATCCTCTCCGAAATTATTAACTTGATCTCTGTTGCGAGGCACTCCTCAAAAGACAGACGGTTAATAATTTTACCTTTCCTAAGTAAACGTGATCCTGGTTGCGAGGCGCTCCTCAAAAGAGCAGCAGTTTACTTATCCTTACATTTACTTATTTTTCCGAAGTTATTAGCTTGATCTCTGTTACGAGGCGCTCCTCAAAAGACAGATGGCTAATAATTTTACCTATCCTTAAGTAAAAGTGATCCTGGTTGCGAGGCGCTCCTCAAAAGACCAGCAGTTTACTTATCCCGACTAGAAACCCCCCCCTTAGCTCTTGATTCTGGTTGCGAGGCGCTCCTCAAAAGACCAGCGGAGTTAAGTTTTCCTTATTTTTATCCCATTTAAAATCAACCTGTCTCGTTTCATTAGTTTCCCGCGTAGAAAATAACACCGGGTATTCGCGCGGTAATTAGCGTCGGATATTAGAGACATTGCGGAAAATAGCGCAAAATTATTAGGAGTGTGAATAAGTCTTTCCCGTTTTTTGTAAGAGATGGCGCCACCAATACTGTGCGAGTATTCAATGGTTACATATGTCATAATCAAAGCTTATTCATATGTCAAGAATTCCATACTAACACATTAGTTAAAATTTTTTCGCATCATAAATTTTTGATATCGTGAAAATGTCGAAATTTGAGCCGAGTCGACGTCATTTGCGGGAAGTTTCACTTTATTGGTTCAATTTGAAGAAATCTGCTGCCGAGACGCATCGATTGCTTCAGGAGGCTTATGGAGAAGGTTGTGTCGATGATTCAAGTGTTCGCGGATGGTTTCGACGCTTCAAAAGCGGTGATTTCGACGTGGAAGACAAGGAGCGTTCCGGGCGGCCGCAAATCTTTGAAGATCGAGAATTGGCGACTTTGCTTGATGAAGATTCTTTTCGAACGCAAGAAGAACTTGCTGAAGCATTGGGAGTTGACCGAATAACCATTTCCAAGCGTTTGAAAGCCATGGGAATGATCCAAAAGCAAGGAAATTGGGTGCCTTACGAACTGAAGCTGAGAGACGTCGAACGGCGTTTTTTCACTTGCGAACAGCTGCTTCAGCGACATAAAAGAAAGGGTTTTCTGCATCGTATCGTGACTCGCTATGAAAAGTGGATACGTTACGATAATCCGAAGCGAAGAAAATCATGAGGACTACCCGGCCATGCATCATCATCGACGGCCAAGCCAAATATTCATGGCGCCAAGCTCATGCTCTGTATATGGTGGGACCAGCTAGGTGTGGTTTACTATGAGCTTCTGAAACCGAATGAAAGGATCACAGGCGAGGTCTATCGACGACAATTGATGCGTTTGAGCCACGCACTGCGAGAAAAACGGCCACAATACTCCGACAGGCACGACAAAGTTATTTTGCAACATGACAATGCTCGACCACATGTTGCACCGCCGGTGAAAACATACTTAGAAACGCTCAAATGGGAAGTCCTACCCCACCCGCCGTATAGTCCAGACGTTGCTCCGTCTGATTACCATCTCTTCAGATCGATGACGCATGGCCTGGCTGACCAGCACTTCCATTCCTACGAGGAAGCCAAAAAATGGGTGGATGACTGGATAGAGGCCAAACCGGTCGAATTTTTTCGCAACGGGATTCGTATGTTGCCAGAAAGATGGGAAAAAGTTGTAGCTAGCGATGGCCAATACTTTCAATAATTCATTTGTAACCATTTTTTCACAATAAAGGCTCAAAATTTGAAAAAAAACGGGAAAGACTTATTCACATACCTGATATAATAAAACAGTTACAAGTATTCTCCATTTTAATCTATGCAAACAGAGAAAGTATTTATAAATCTTTATGAAGTTTAGATAGTTCGCACAAGCAAAGACTAGAAAATGCAAATAAAACATACTATTAAAAGGAGGACAGATTGGCGTACCTTATAGACAAGCGACGTAATGAATTTAAATCAAAATTTCAAGCTAATGAGAATAAACAAAATATATATAACAATAATTTTAGAAACCCACAATAGAGAACGTAAAATTAGCGTGATTCAAATACAGGCGACAAAAAGTATACGCGAATGTTTACAACGCAATGGAATCCAGATAGAAATTCAATTCCGGCGACTCAAGCATAATTAATAGAACAATCAGTTTATGAACAAAATAGTATGGAAAAATCTATAAACTCTGTTCAAACGATGCAGAAATCTGAATTTATTAAATAATTGTGTTGGGGTGTCGACACAAATGAAAATGTTAATGAAACTCGAGGTAGTATATATGAAAAAAATTCCCGCGTTCAAGCAGAAGCATATTCACATACGCTAGAAGTATTAATTGACACCGGTAGTGAGGTTACTTGTATTTCTGAAATTGTACACAACAGTTTAAAAACAAATAACGTCATTCCAGAACTACTTGTGAGTAATTTAGTAGTTTGCGTAACAGCAGGTCGTCAAATGATTAGTATAAGTCGCTAAGTATGCTTGTCTATAAAAATAAAAAAGTTTAAAATTGATTATTCGATTCTTGTTGCTCTGTTTGTCAGCAGAGTGTATTCTGAGTATAAATTTCCTAAAGGAGGATGGAGTTGTCATCAATTTTGTCAAGTAAAATTAAAACTTTATGACAAGATGGTGGATTGGTGCATTTAAACTCCGTGCGTAAACTGAATTCGAAAAATTTTTTTTCCCTATATTGGTACAACCTTTCTCGATGTCCGTGTGGATTTTGAGCGCCATAACTCCATTAGTATGTGTTTGTCAGCTGTTTGTTTACGACGTAAAAAGTTTGTCTGGCGATATTGACTATCGATACATGGTGCGCTCCCGGAAGCAAATTTCTGAGTTTCGAAAAGAGGAAAAAGGTGGCTAAGCGATGACTTCATTTCGTGTTTAGCCAAAAAATCAGACACAATCATGCTGAAATATACCGGCACATTATCGTGCTGAAAGAACCATCAATTGTCTGCCCGTAAATCCGGTCGTTTACGACGAATTGCTTCACGTAGCCACCTTAAAACGGGCAAGTAGTACTCCTTATTGATCGTTTGATCTCCTGGAACAAATTCATCGTGAACCACCCTATGGTGATAAAAAAAAGATGAGCCTCATCTTCATTTTTGATGGATGGGCGATTTGCATGAGGCAAGTTTTCGACGACTTCTTGGAATAACCGAAATCATTTATGAAGAAAATGATTTGAAATCATTTTAAAATCAGTTGAAAACCAGATTTCAGTTTCCATAAATTTTGTACCTTCTATCAAATCACTAGCAGAATTTTGTGAAAATCCTGAAAATTTATCTGGTAAAATAATTGTAATGTTATAAAAATGTAATTGAGGATCTGAGTAATGATGAGTTTGCAAACATTAATAATTTTGCTCTCAAGCACAGAACATAGTGATCTTAAAAGTAATAGTTTACATTAAGTACAAGATATCGAAATACAAAAATTTAAGAAAAATAATGTAAATTTATTTCCTGACAATAAATTCATTTATTAAAAAAATAGAAGGAAATATATGTCAAAAATTGGTATATATTTAAAAATCACGATGAAAACAAACATTACTAAAGCTATGTTTTTTGTTTCGTAATTTAAATGGACTTACTTATACACGTTTGCAATATTTAAACAATGCTGCATTGATAGGTAGAAATTCTAAAGACATCGATGTTTTATAGTTTAGACCGTAGGTAAATATAATAATTTTATGTTACTAAATTTTGAGCTATTTATCTACAATTATTAATTCCAAACCCATATTGTAGTATTTTTAAGTTTGTTCGATAAAATAAAGCATTTACGTAGACGAAAATAAATTAAATTGTTCAATGTTTTTTCACAAACATTCCTAAATATCCAACCTATAATTAATTAATTTTAATTCAATCAATGGACTGGGAACTATAGTTTATTTTGCGTACTCTTCTTCAAAAGATACTATTCCTCAACATTTCTTAACTATTTAAATTACCACGAGACGAATCCGCAAGTACATTTAAAAATAATTTTTAAATTATATTTTCATAGTACTGTATTCCCATGTTCTGAATAAGTGAGTGCATGGGCACACTTTAAATAGGCATCTTTTTTATTGAATAATAATAAGTAATCATATCGAAACTTACACAAATCAGTAGTCATACATATTTACATCGAATTGACTATGTTAAAATCGATTTCAATACTTTCTTTTGTTTAAATTAAAAATATTTACAATTAATACAACTATAACTTGTTTTTTACGCATCGCACTTTTATTTGTAATTGACTGAAGAGTCTAATTAAGAAAACATTTCATTTATATAAATAAATACAGTACATTGATTATATTGCTAAATGTATTACATTCAGGAGAAGTTTCAAATGACAAGCAATTTGAATACACCATACTTGCCTTATTTTATACTATCGTAGAAAGTAATTTATATATATATATATATATATATAATAACCTCATAAATGCAGTTATTCTTACCTTACAAACAAGCATACGTGTGTGCGTCTCTCTCTCTCTCTCTCTCTTTCTCTCTCTCTCTCTCTCTCTCTCTCTCTCTCTCTCTCTCTCTCTCTCTGTGTGTGTGTGTGTGTGTTTTCATAGGCGTGTGAACGTGAAGTTGAAGAGAATTAAGACCATCAAGCAGCATACTACCTCTGTTATTTGTTGAAGCGCTTCCCCAGGCTGTGGACCACGCGATAAAATCGCCAGCAATTAATAATGGTTTCTTGTCCATAGCCTCATTAACTAATTCATTTACAAGGATTTGAAACTGCTTGTCCGTCAAACTTGGAGGAGCATATATACTAAAGACGTATATTTCTTGTATTTTAGCCCAGGATATCAATTCGCTCTGATGACTAGACTGCTTTAGTACCTGCCTATTTTGACCAATCCAGAGGGCCGCTCGATTGCTTATATTACTTATCCAGCGCTGTGGTCTGTCCCTGTCACAATATGATTCGGAGATTACAGCAATGTCTATTCTTAGCTGCTTTATTGTCTGTATCAGCAGGTCATGGGCGGCTACGCAATGGTTAGTATTCAGTTGGAATATTCTCATGTTTTATGTCTGTTTAAAAACTCCACAGTGATCGGGCACTTATAGCTGTATGCTGGATGGTTAATCTCCTTTTTTCCTACACATTTACAGAGTAAACAGCAGGGCTCGTTTACGCACAGCTTGGATAGATGGTCTTTTCCACCACAGTGCCTGCAAAGATTAGTTCTGTCAGGGCCCGAGCACACGGCCGCTAAATGGCCAGTCTGCCATTACCTGAAGCAACGCCTTATTTCTTTTTTTTTCGAACTCTGCAGCTGACCCATCCGATGCAAACATGCCATGCACGTAGTAACTCAGCTGCGTGACTATATGGTACAGACACCACCGCCGTCTGAGTACTCCCATAAGCTTGCCGCAAGGAACCAGTGATTAGCATGTTAGTCTTTTTTAGTTCGAGGTGTGATTTCAGAGCCTCTAAGACTTCATCCTTTGTAGTAACCTCATCTATATCTTTAATCTCCAAAGTAATAAGATTAGTCAGGACCGAAGTGGATGCGCTATGGCCAACCTTAGTTTCAACAATGCGAGCCAACTCATGTGCATCTTTGGCTGTCCGTCCTAACTGAAGTACCAGGGCACCGTTTGCATTTCTGCGTATCCTTTTAACTTCATTCTTCACATGAGATAACTCCGGGTCATTCTTTAGTTGACGCAGTACCTCTGTATATATAACTCCTTCATTGGCCTTAATCAAGATGGAATTAGGTCTATTTCGTCCACTAAGCCTGCGTGCACTAGGTAATTTTTTATCTTTACCTTTGGGCTTCTTGCGCTTGATGATCTGCCATTGAATTTCCTTGGTCTCCGACTTCCTTGTAGGTACTCCAACTGATTCTGATGGTCTCCTTAAGCCCAGTGATGGTTCTTTTGTTCTTTTGCTACCTACTGTTTTAGGAGTGGAATCTATCCTTTCGGCTGCGCTTCGTGTGGTATCAGAGCGTAGACTTGGCGTAGTCCGAGTCACCATTTCATGAGTACCAGGACGGTGATACTGCAACAGATCATCCTCTGCCATACTGATGCATTTGTATGAGGTATTAATAGAACGAGTAAGATGCTTAATGGACTTGTGCACGTTATACCTATCTTTCACAAAATCCAACAGTTGGCTGATCTTCTCATCAAGTCGCTCCAGATGATTGTTTCTGCGCGTGATGGAAATTTTCGTCATTTGTTGATCCGTCATGACATTTCCCTTAGTACTCAATATATTGTCTATGATGATGTTTGATTTGCCCTCCCCAGAATCCGAGGGGCTACCACCGACCATAGAGGCATGCACTCTATCGGAGTCGGTGAGGAGATTGACCGGTCTTGCCGGAGTTACTCCCTGGGGTATACTCCCTGGGGTATATATATATTAATGTTTATACCAAACATTAATCATAATTGCCCTTAGATTCGGGAGGCCCTCCCTATTAGCTTTTTCTGTCCGCCCTGAGTATTTTATTTCCTCAGTGCCCTCTAAAAATTGCAGCGAGCCATCCCCTATCCGTAACCTGGGGAGGCGCCTGATGGGAGAAAGCAACAAAACTCCACACTGGTGTGTGTGTGTGTGTGTGTGTGTGTGTGTGTGTGTGTGTGTGTGTATGTGTGTGTGGGTGGGTGGGTGTGGGTGTCTGTGTGCGCGTGTTCACCGCAACGTACACGCTGAACTCGTCGGCTGCTGAAACGGAGAATGGAGGAAACGGACAGGGGGACACGTGTTCAATAAATAACCGAGTATTTAATTATAACTTACATAACATTTATTTACACGCATATATACATACATTACAACGGAGTACTATGGCTCGCATGTCAATAACTCCTGGCAGCTTCCACGACGATAATCGGTACAAAGACATTGACATGCGATTGTTCACCGGAAACGTAGGAGCTATACTGCGACGGCGGGGCCTGACTCTAGCAAACGTCTCTCTCGTTTTTGGGAGAAAGATACACATAATATTCAATACATGAGGCTACTTGCCGGTACTAAACGCTGAGCTGTCCTCTCTCGATGATGCGTGAGCAGCGTCCTCGTCGCCACTCGGTCTTCTGCCTCTCTCTTTCTCTCTCTCCGTCTCTCTCGTTAGTACATATGGCCGCTCAGCGTCCGTGATATACGGGACACGGACGTGTCTCACAGACAGGTTGCTGGATGTCGGGAGGCTAACAGGGGAGTCGTCTAGCCTTGGCGGCGCTCGTAGACTCGGGAGTACCTACTAGCCACTCGTTCTCGAGACTGGATTTTGTAGATGAGAGAGATGTTGAAGGTCGGGATGGTGTCTTTTCTACAGCTGCAAGCGTCTACTCTGTCTGAAGGGCAAGATGAGAAGAAGGAATGCGCTCGTTCCTTTTCAGTTCTTTCTCTTACTCCTTCCTACTCTTACACTCGCGGTTTTGTACGAATACGTAATGCGCGCCACCAAATTGACGGTTATAAACTCTCCATCGCAAAACCGACGTGGAGAAGAGGTGGTCGCGATTCCTTTCGGTGTCGTGTACCGATGATGCGTAGAAGTTGCGACAGTAACTGCTAGACAACGCGTATCGGGGAAAAATGTGGAAATTAAATTACCTGCGAAAAGTGGTTTGTACCGTTAATGAAAAGTCATTGTTAATTAACACCCGTTGGTATTTTGCATGAGTCGTAAATTTTTTTCTGCTGGCTCTGTATAACTTTATGTATTCAAATTACTGTTTTCTTTTTGTATCTTAGTCCTACTAACGAATAAATGTATCAGTAAACGCTAAAAGCATTATTTATAACTAACCTGCTTATCACTATTAATTCTGAAACTAATTACTAACCTACTGAAACTATCGTTACGACTTAATTAAACTATTGTAATTCAACTCAACCTATCCTACTTTTGAATATCGCTGATTTAAATCTAACGTATCTAATATATCGTCTTCGTCTTGTGCTCTCGCTGACTCGGCTGCTCGCACGTTCTGACCTTTCTAGGTATGTACTCGGTGAGTACATTACGCTGGTTTCATCTTCTTCTTTCTTCTCTCTGTGTTTGATGCTGAAACAATTTGGGTGCTTGGATACTGTATCAGTCTTTAGAATCGGGTACAGCGTTGGTGGAATGGGCAAGTAGCCTACTATGGTTTTGAGCTATTGTTCGCTCTTCTATTGCCTTTGTCCTCGCCCACCGACGCTGTGCATCGCGATATTCCTTTGCTCACGAAAAGAAATAAAATGGTTATCATTGCTCTAATTTGCTTTTAAGTTTCCCGTTCATCCCGCACATGATTTTATTTTACTTCGCGATCTACAGGTATTTGACATTACTTTTCCCTTAGAATTGTACTATTTTCGCGGTAGGGGAAAAATAGGGAAAAACAAGGACCTGATAGGGGGAAACGCTGGATAACCTTGTCTGGGCCATTTATATATCCGGACCCAGATATATCTCGCATCCGGATCTGCTTTCTACTTGCTCAGATAGACTGTTGAGCCTCCTATATTAATTATGATCGGCTGCTGGCCTCGTACTGCGCCAGCTACTTCCTGTAACATATGGGCTACAGTGAGGCATTCCATTTGCTGACATACATCTCCTTTTTTTGCCATTTTACGCGATATCTTCTAACGTATCGTCTTTCGATCCTCCGCCGACTGAGTCCCGCGGTCGCCCCCCTTTCAAAACGATACGGCAGAGACCGATCGCTCTGGGCTATTCGTATACGTGTGTACATCGCTACTTGCTTTGCCACACCTGAAACAGAAAAGTCTGTTTCGAGCATGAGGGCATGCGGCGAATCGTTGTCTCCGCTCCACAGTTCCAGCAACCGACTAAAGTTGCTGCCTTAGTCTTGTTTGGTACACTACCTGGCCCTGATAGTGGTCCTGCTAGTGGTGATGGATGTAGCCGTAGTGGGGGTACAAAGTTGGGGGTCGGCGTGACTTTTAAAACCGTCAGGTCTGGTATTGCTTTTTCTGAGCTGGCACTGTAGGTCGTCGCCTATGACTCGTGGAGTGGCTCGTCTAAACCCGCTATGGGAGCAATTTCAGATTTATCTTCGGGGTCTGGTACCTTAAAGGGGTTGAATCTTTTTCGCTGGGGATCTTCCTGGCTAGTTAGGGATTTTTCTTGGTGTGTCGGGGTATGAGGGGATTCTTCGTTTTCGCTGGCCTTTTTGTCGCCGGAGGTTTTGTACTTAGACGGTACAATAGTTTTCTCTTCACCTTCTGTTTCTATGAATCACTACATTCCTGCGACATGCCTCCAGTGGTCCCGTTCTATGAGAGTCGACACTATCCGACAAGTCGTCTACCTTTATCTTTTCCCCGAGATCCTCATACCTTTGCATAGACGGATTGTAGATCCAGTCGGTCTCCTTCTCTTTTCGTCTTTCTTCTTTTTCTTCAGCTCGTCTATCTTCTCTTCTATCTTCTCTTCTACCTTTTCTTCTTTCTTCTTCTGCTTCCATATCTTCTTCTTTAGCTACCTTTTCCTCTTCTTCGTCCGCACTTTTATAATTTCTTCTTATTTCTTCCGATGTTATAGTGATTGTTTTACGTCGTTCCGGATGCTCCTCTTCTATTACCTCTACTGACGTTGAGGTAGTTTTACGTCTTTCCGGACGGGCCTCTTCTACCTCTTCTCCTGATGTTATTGTGGTAGTTTGATGTCTTTCCGGACAGTCCTCTTCTATCTCTCTGCGGCTTTCTAGATTGTTAGCGATAGGGATTAATGGGGGGAATCATCGTACTGCCGCTGTGCGAGTTTTTCTCTAGGGGAGGGGGGCTGGGAATTTCGTGTCCGGGATCTGCTAACCGGACACGTCACTGTCCATCGAGAATAGTTTTAAGGATGTTTAGTCGACAGCTTGCACACCGGTCGCACTCCCAAGCTGCTCTATGACCTCCTGTGTCGAGTCTGGACTGAACTCTATGAGGTCGAATTTTTTCATTGTACCATCTGTCTCTTTCTATATCGCTAAGGGTGGCGGTAGGCACTTCAGCTGGCAAGGGGGGTCTAGAAAGAGCGTCAGGTACGTGATGTAGATCTCCCTTACGATGGACAATATCCATGTTATACGCCTGGAGTGCTGTTGCCCATCTCGCTAGACGGCCTTTGGGGTGCTTTAATTTGTGCAAACACTTGAGGCTGCTGTGATCCGTCATCATAGTAAATTACTTGCCAAGAAAATACCCGAGGAATTTTTCCACAGCCAACAGGATGGCTAGGCACTCTTTCTTGGTCACGGTGTAGTTCGATTCTGCCGTTGTTAACGGTCTGCTCGCGTAGGCGATCGCATGTTACTCGCTTTAATGCTCTTAGTTAAGCACTGCGCCTAAGGCGCAATTGCCTGCATCCGTCTGCAGAACGTATGGCTTATGCTGGATGGGGCGCGCAAGTACTGGCGCTCGCGTCAGCAGGATCTTGAGTTTGTCGAAAGCTTCCTGCCACGCTTGTCCCCAGTGCCATTTGATGGTTTTCTTAAGTAGTTTTGTAAGTGGCAGCTTAATTTTCGCCAAATCTTGTATGAATCTAGCGTACCACCCGGCCATGCCTAAAAAGGCCCGTAATTGCTGCAGGTTGGTAGACCTCGAATATTTGCTCACCGCGCGAATCTTCTCTGGGTCGGTGTCCAAACCGCTTTCGTTTACTATGTATCCAAGGTACTTGACTTCCGGGCAGCAGAACTCGGATTTCTCTGGATTTATTTGTAAACCAACCTCATTAAGGCGAGTGAGCACCGTTTTAAGTTCACGAGTGTGCTGCAGGAAAGTCTTCGTCGCGACAATGATGTCATCCATGTAGACGAAAACATGCGGTTGCCATTCTGGCCCGAAGACGAGGTCCATACCTCTCCGGAAAGTGGACGGGGTGTTCATTAGTCCGTGCGGCAGCCTTGTATATTGGAAGAAGCCTTTTTGCGGGACCGCGAAGGCGGTGACCTCTTTGCTACTCTCATGTAACGGTATTTGAAGGTAAGCCTGACTCAAGTCGATCTTGGACAGGTACCGTGTGTCACTTAAGTTATCCAGGAAGACATCCATGTGCGGCAGGGGATACGCGTCTGTTCTGCTGATGGCATTGACTGCCCGGTAACTTTTCCTTTTAACCCCGGAATTTTTCCGTTCTTTTTCGGGACTATTACCGGACAGCTACTCCAGGAGCTTTCAGACGGCTCAATGATGACTTCGGATAGTAGCCTGTCAATCACCTCGTGAGCCTGCATCCGCAGCCGATCAGGAATGCGGCGCAAACGCTGCTTTATTGGGCGATGCCCCTGTGTATCTATATGATGCGGCTGCATCCGCGCCAGCTGAAGCTGTCCATTAGCTGAGGGTATAAGATAGTCCAATACCCGATCGAACTCATCGCGTTCAGCGCTATCGAACCGAGTTACTCCGTTTGTGGCAGCTATTGCAGTGATTGACCCTGCAGGCCGTTCTATTGCGTCACGAAACGCCTGATGATCCATTTCGGCGTATTCCATGTCGCGTCAGTAAAATTAATAGTTATTTTTATTTTGCTACCTTGAACTTGTGTTAAGTTACCGGTCGTCGATGTTAAGTAGCAGATCGATTTTGCCATCATTTTGGCATACTTTGCCATCCGGCAGTTGTATGTAGAAGATCAACGGTATTATTGCAGATCTCACCAATTTTCCTGGGACTGGGCATCAAACACTTTCCCCATCAACTCAATGTTGAGGAAAAATCGGTTTTCCTCATTATGAGTTTTGAGGTTCAGATAGGTATTCGGGACATCCTTTGCCTCAGGGTATTAATTATCGCTGTTTCCAGCGAGTGGAGTCACGTCATGAGAGATGTCAAGGTTGACTCCGAGGTCCTCTCCCTTCATGCGTTTCTCGGCTTACTACGTGGGCCGCATCATGGACAGTTCTTTGTTGTTACATTTTTTTCGGCGCAATTGTAACAACACTGGTCTTCCCGATCGGGGCACCTATCAGCTCAGTGTCCCAGCTGTTTGCAGGTCCAACAAGACCTTATGTCCTCACCTTGCTGTCTGCTTTCATCGCTCTGATCGCGTTGTCGTGGCGAACAATAACCGTGGTCATCGCGTCTATAATCGCCCCGTCCAACTGATGATTGCCGTCTATTGTGTTGTCTTCGGTCATTCCAGTTGTCTTGTTGTATTGATGGCTTGGGCATTCACTCTTCTGGATATTTGTGATCCTTTCAGTTGCCGTCACGTCTTGGTGATTGATAATCGCGGTGGGGCGTTTGTTGTCGACGTCGTCGATCGTGGTTGTGGAAATCATGCTCGCTAGTTTGATACCGAGGGGGACTTGGGGATATGAAACGATGTGGCGAGTATTTGGGACCTTTGGCTAATTGATATCTATTGCGTGAGGGTGATGGGGACTGATATTGTGATGATGGCGGGGGATCGCGGTATCTAGGTGCCGTGTTTCTTCTTTCATCCATTCGTCTCGGCAACGGACTCCTGGTGTTTCGTTGGACTGTGGTTCCTCCTTGGTTCTTCATGGTCATTATGTTGCCGTGATTCATTCTTTTCAGGTCCGTGCTATGACCAGGTGATAGTGCCACGATCCATGAAAATATCATAATCCCGCGGCTGTTAGTTGTAGCGGTGGGCCCTGTGATATCGTGGGAGCTGTATGTGATGGTCCCATCGGGTTTTGATCTCCTTCTTTGTTGATTAGTTGTGTTGATGGGCCGGCGGGTGTCTGTGGTAAGTGACGTGTCTCGAGGGCTGATGAATTCAAGGCATCCGAGATCTCAGTGACGTCGGGATGGTCCTATCCCGGCCTTCCATCATACTCCTGCACGGCGTGAGCCATCAGCTGTTGTTCCATTTAAAAGGGTCAAGTGATGTACACAACTATTTTCTTTAAAATTAGGGAGTTCTCTTCTAAGTTCTTGAAGATCTGCCCTTGTACGGTTTTTTCTATGTCACTTCTATGATTACTTGTCTATCTATTCAAAATGCGTATTAAAATTCGTCCGTATATAGTTTCTAATTATTTAAATTTTTCTTATATTGTTTATTAACAATAGTCGTAGTGTCGTTTATTTATTCGGTGTTATCATTGAGTTTCCTATTTCCAGTATATGGTGTTGTAGCAATGTATCAGTTCTATAAGTCTTCTCTTCAAGAGAAAGAACGAAGTCGTTATTTATTTTTTGTTTGTTAAAAAGAAAGAAAAATTTTTTTTGCCTACAGAGTATATATTTTCTCCCTTTTCGTTTATTTATACCAATATTTTATGTGATTTATATTATTTGTATTATTTGTTATTAATAATTAATTATAATTATATTAATTAATAATTTATAATATTTATTAACGACAATGGTGTGGTTATTCCTATGCTACTACTCCTGCATCAAATAAAAAGAAACACGAATTGGTTGAATTTAAAATTATCTGTGTTAAAATCTTAATATTCTTCGAGTCGTTATTATTATTAGTTTATATTATTTTTATTGTTGTCTTTTATGTTATTATTATTGATATAAAAACAGAATCTCTGTGGGATTTGTACGAACAGCTGCTGGTGAATATTTCTCGTTAATATTATATTTGTAAAATTGTTTTTTTTAATTTATTATTAATATTGTTTATTGATGTCGTCACTATTTCAATTGTTTATTCATGCCATTAGTTTGGCTTTATGCCTCTAGACTGATCTTACTTGTGCTATCCTTTGTGCTAGAAATATTTGATAACGCTATTGTATAAGGTTGATAATGTTCCTTATGTCAATTATATCTACAATTTACAACATTTATTAAGAATATTAATGTTACTGGTTCAGTAATATTCTATATCGCCTGGTGGTTGGTTTATGGTGTATATGCTATAATATGTTATTACGTATGTTATCCTTGTTTATGTTATTATTTATTTATATTTTGTTTAACGTATATTGTTTACAGTAATGTATTATTTATACTACTTAATATTACATACTATTTATAATTTATTTATAGTAATATATTATTTTTATTAATTAATCTTATGGTTTATTTTACTTATGTGAATATTATTTAGCTATGCTGCTTCTATGATGTACTGTTGTTGTATCTAATTCAGATTATTTTGGTTATAATTATAATTATTAATTACAATTTATTGTAATAATTAATCAAGTTGTTGTTATTCCTGTTATGAGTCTATGTTCAGTTATACTTCACACTTTATAATAGATGGTATTATGTATTTGAGGTTATTATATGATATATATATAGTATATACAGTATATTGTATTATTTGTAATTATTAGGTTTAGTGTCTGTCATATCATAATAATAAGTGTATTATACCACATATATTTTATATTATATATTACTTTGTATATGATTGAATCATTTATATTATATAATATTTTGTACATTTATTAATTTACCTGTATGTTATTAGATGCCGCCTTCACATAGGCTGACTATGTGTAGTTAGCCATCAATAAGTTCAATCTTTGCTAAGTGTCCGTTCAATAGTTCGAAAATCTTCAGCTATTCATATCTCTCTCTTTTTTTGGTTGTATATATAATTAATAAATATTAACTGTCACAATTATGTGTTTCAAATTATACAATGGTACAAAAATATATAATAATATAAATTATATAATAATCTATTACGTGGTGGTCTATTATAATATACCTTGGATATATGATCTAGTCATAAAATCCAGTAATTTGATGATTACTTGTTAGTTACTTATACATTCAATAGTATTTATTTATTTATCTATTTATAGTGTATCTATATCTATATATTTGTGCTTGTTACCGTTGCAGTTATTTAGTTTGTAGTTTATTGTTAAGAATTCTGCTAATGTTCAGTTACTTTTAAATTATTCAATATTTATTATTTAATCATTTATGAGAAATTTGTTTAATTAATGTTGTGATTAGTAATGCACAACCTGTTAGTATTTATGTATTTTAAGTTGTTAGTTTCCTCTTATTACAAATACTTGTCTCCTCAAATAACTACTCCGTAGATGGTGTTATGTTTTGAGGTTACCTGTCAAGCACTGAATTTAAGTTGAATGGTTGTATTATTTAGGAAATAGTATCACCTGTAATTTTTCTAATCTTAGTATGTATTAATTATTAGATGCAGCACGTATTCGCATCGAGTTATTGTAAATATCAAAAGTGAGAATGAGTATATATGTTATAATGACAAAGCTGAAAGAAAAGTTTATCGGTTTTTAATAATTATTAAAATTTATCTATAAAATGTTTTTAGTCTTTTTATTGTAAAATTTGACTTGTCATGGTTTATTAGTCTATATCACACGTTTTACTTTATTTGTAAAAGATAACATTGTTAAGTTTTTCATGTCCTCTTGATGGAATTTTGTAATTAATGTTAATATTATTTATTTAGGTTTATTTTTTAGTAAATATTTATATCAATTTCCCTGCTTGTTTATTTTCTATATTTATTTTCCTTCTCTCTCCCGTCAGTGTACAAGTTGTCTACAAATAGATGAGAGGAAAACGTAGAATCCTCACTCAGTATGATCACCTTCAGCTTTATTTATTAATAAATTATTAATAATTATTCAATAGTGCTGAACTTAATTTCCATAAATGTACAGCTTTTCACTATTCAATGAGATTTACAGATCATGGAAATTCCCATTATTTCCTATCTTTCTGCTCTTTTCAATTTTTCTGTACTTGTCAGCATATGGTGTACAGGTTATATACACATCATTTTGCTTCTATGAGTGTTGTGACGAGCCATAAGCCCGCACATATTTATTAAAATATAAATAATAATAAATTGAAAAGTATAAAGAATAATAAGTGTTATATAATGTATAATAATGAATTACGTAAAGTAATGGAATTATATATTGTACTATAATACAATATATAATTACTTTAATTGTGTTTTTGTCGACTGCTTATATAAAAATTAATAAATATTTTCATTGGTCTTACAGTTCAATTAAATCAATCGAAAATAATACCTAATAATATCAATATATATTTATATTAATATTAATACATTAATATACAAAAATAATAGAAATAAAAATAAAAATAAAAAATTATAAGGATAGTCACACTGTCCTTGTACACAATTACCCATTAGACTAATCTGAAAATAAAATATTAACTAAAAAAATTTATGTTAGTAAAATGCAATCTGATTGATTTTGATTCTTAGAAATGTGAATACTTTCAAGACTCTCCCTTTTATACTTATTATTAATACCATGCTCCAAAATATCCACATTCACGAAATCAAAAGAATGCAAAAACTTTAAACAATGCTCTTATAAACCGGAAATAATATGTGAGCTACGCAAACTATATTTATGTTCATAAATTCTCTTTTTTAAATATCTGCCTGTTTATCCAATATAGTATTTATTACAATCCATACCATGAATTTTGTAACGAAACTCCTGATTTTAAACATAAATAATCCCTATCTTTGCAATTATTAAACAACTTACTTAAATTATTGCTATTTTTAATAAAAATTTGAATGTTATATTTCTCAAAATTTCATTTAATTCTTTCAGATAATCCTCTAACATATGGTAAGACAATAATTTTGCCTCAAGTTAACATCAACTCGTGCATTATGTCTATTTTCGGTATTATAAATGTCAAACAATCTCACAGTAATTAATTTATTAATAAATTCAATCGAATATCCGTTATTAATGAAAATTTCTCTTACTATCTGTAAATTATTTTGTCTAAAATCTTAATATGACAACTTTATTGCTCTGTCAATAACACCTTTCATTGTTCCAATTTTGTTTCCGAATTGGTGGTCTGAATTAAAATCTAAAAATCTACCTGACCAAGTAGGTTTTCTGTGCCAATTAAGCTTCATATTATTATTACTACATCTAATGACATTAATGTCCAGAAAATACAACTGATTATTGATTTCAATCTCCCTTGTAAATTTAATTCTGTCATGTACAGAATTAAACAAATCCACCATTTCATCCACAAAAACTTCTGGAACAATTGTAAAGATATCATGAACATATCACAAGGTGACCCCATTGGACATCCGTATTTTTATTCATAAAATTTATCATCAAAATTTATGATCATTCATTGTTAATTTTGTATGTAAATGAATTTCATGCCATTTTTCTTATATAATATCATTAACAATTCTAAAGGAACATTTGTAAATAAAGATATCACATCCAATGAAATTATCTTGTAGTTTTTCGGAATAATAATATCTTTTATTTTATTGTAAAAACACCACCCAGATAGTATTGTTCGTAGCTACGACGTTGCAGCGACATAGTTTTGGCAACGTGGCTACGAGTTGACAGTAGTGGAAACGTCATTGCTACGTTATTGCAACGTGAAAAATGTCCGCATTGGTGCCAAAACATACGTAGCTGCTGCCTAAAAATCCCGATACGAAAGCATTTGCAGCTACGTAGCTTAACGTGATTCGCTCATAAAAAAACTTTTTATGAGCGAATTTGGTGCCGTAATGTAGACGTTGCAGCTTCGTAGTGTAAACATGACTCGCGTATTCAAAAATTTCTGTGATTGAAATTGGTATGATAATTGAGACGTTGCAACTACGTAGCAAACGTGCATTTGCTGGCTACGTAGCTGAAACATCTGCATAAAATATCTGTAAGGTTATATATAAAATTATTATATGATGCAAATTTTGTATTTTAGGAAAAAATAATTTACATATTCTTTTAATCACAGTTATTTTATTTGTATTATGTTATTCATATAACAATAAAAGTATACTCGAACGCGAACATTTGTATTTTATCAATCCCTTATGCCCTTAACGCGAAATTGGCGCCAAAAGTTGTAGGACCGTTCACAATACATAAACAAATATCACCGGTTATCTTTGACCTAATAGATAACCACAAAAGGGTAATCTGCCATATTCATATTAAAGATATAAAGCCCGCCAAAGATAATCTGATGAAAGGTGATTTCCCGCCCTGAGAACTTATATAAAGGAAGAAAATTCACAGGTTCAAAGCAGTAATCATGCAGCACCCTAACGATCAGGAGCTCTGCCAGCAAATGTTGGAACTTAGTGTAAAAATCCAGTGCTATGGACGAACATTTTACGCGTTTATAAACACTGGAGTGCTCATGTCTACAGTTTCGAGAAAGATAGGCAGGATACTCCAGGCCATGGGTGGTGAAGTGACACCTTCTCTGTACTCAGAATCACTATCAAAAATGTCAACCAACCACACAATAAATATACATTTGCAATTCAAGAATAAAAGGTTTGAAGAATGTTTCCCCGTTGTAGATGAGCAGCCAGTAGATATAATTTTTGGTATGGGAACCATTTCATGAATAGGGTACCGTACCCTACTACATGTACGATTACCAGCAGCACGAGAAAGGCGTGCAGAAAAAAGAAAGAAAAGAAGACTTGGGATTAAATGAGTCTTGAATAGGGTGGATGACGAGGGCATTAACGATCTTAGCGATTTTGAAGGGATGAGCGAGGACGAATAAAAGGAAGAAAGTTAATAGTACCATCACAGACCTCTGTGCTAATAATAATTCAAATAAATCAAATTATTTATTAGTTCATCGACCTACCGTCCTTAGAAGGAGAAAGATACACAGTCTCCGTAAATAATCAAAGCAAGGTAAAAGGAACTTAATAGGTACTGAATATATTTAATATTAAGCAAAAATCAGTATTATTGTAACCGTGTAAGCGAAAAGATTAGAAAATGTTCCGTGAACAAGTGATCCTTTTGCGTCGCGATGTTTTGGCCGCTGAAGCCGAGTATAATAATATTATACGTCGACCGACGCGACCTAGGCTCGTAACGAGTACGGGAAAATTGCGAGTAAAAAATCTCGAAACACTGGCGGGATTTCGTGTTGTAATAAGAAAAAGGGGCCCCGATGCGTCCCTGAACGTTATTTCTGCCCCTGAAGGGCCTGCCACCGAGCCCGCACCGTCTACCGTCGATTGCAAGGTGATTTGTCAATCACCACCATTCCCTCCTGGTGTGGTGGTGTTCGGAGAAAGAAGGGCAGTAGGCCTACCTATGAGGCCTGCTCCCGAATATATGCCTGGCGATAATAAGCACCCAAATGATACCCGGCCGAGGATGGCTCACCGGTATGACGAGGAGGCAACGTTATACTTCAAGCTGGGCGCAACGCCACATATCTAGACCATCAGTGGCAGACGCTTTAAGATGCGGATGGATGCCGAAACGGGGCAAGTAAAATCTATGTCATCCTATGGTTCAAAATAAAGTAAGGAAAAAAAAATAAAATATATAAATTCCGTTTTATTCTGATCGCGTGAATTATAGATGTTCGCGTAAATTACAAGAATAAAATTTTCACTCCGTAAACGAGGGGGAAATGCGACGATCAAGCTGTATTCCCGATGCAGCCTAATACATGCAAAATTTTAACTCGAATTAATAAAGTTCCCGAAATTCAAATAATCGGCTTAATGCTCTCGATAGCGGTCAAACAGTCAATCTTCAAAACAAGACGATTGCGCATATTAAATATACCTGCCTCGCGAACGTAGAACAAGGGAGAGCGGAGGGGAACTCACGCGCGTCGCGAGAGAGCCGCAGCCGCGCGACAGACAGCGTCGAAAAGATGTCCTGCGCCTCCCCGATCCCCGCGCCGAGGAACTCAGGAGGCGGTAAGTACATTCGTCGCTGCATTTCTAAATACCTCATTTTAGTAATATATTAAGAGAATACGTAAATAATTAGACATATGCGAACGTTCTAAAGGACAAAAGATATAATTAATTATATATAAAATAATCGTAATTATTATGCGCAATTAGAATATTTAATTATTATATGTTTTATAATTAAATATTCAGAGTCGGCGAATATTAAATTAATTATTATCTGATATTAAAATAACTATTCTTGTTTATTATTAGGATAATTACTAGTATTATAATTATTATTATTTTCTAATCATAATTACTATTATCGTTATTTTGCATTAATTAAATTAATTTGTTATCATAATATTATCATCCTAGGTATTATAATGATGAAATATCATTTATATACGAGCGTCGCCAAGGACGCAAATGTCAACTCAATTATTGTTCTAACAATTATTATCATTATTATAATTTGTTATAATAATGATTATTCTTATTATTTTAATAAGCAAATACCGGAGAGAACTAAATTATGCCGAAATGATTAAAACAATACGAGCACTCTCAAGGGCACAGTCGCAAATTAGCTGTATAATTAATATAATTTTAATGCGATTATTGTTATTTTAATATTGTAAAATTATTATTATTATTTTTCGGCGGCTGGATACGAAATTAGTCAAACGGTGGCGTAAACACCTTATCAACTAATTTTTTGTGTATAAAAGGGCGAGTTTTCCGCCCCAAAAGCAGTTCTCTCGGCGATACGGCCAAAAGAAGCTTCTTAGAGCTATCCTGACTCCAGAGCTCTAGTAAATCCCGACCGTCCGAAAATCCTGAATATTTGAGTCGCGATCCTGGTTCCGCGGCCTTATTGTCTTTCAAAGAGACTTAAAAATATAAATATAGTGCACGACGTTAATAGATTAACATAAAATTCTGTCTTGTCTGTTGCAGATCGGAGGGCTCGAAGCCAGAAAAGATTATTCCTATTTACTTTGAAATATTTTATTCTTTGTATGTTCTTTTAGTATAATATATTTGTTCTTTTTTTTACATATGAACACAATTGTGTACATGTGATTTTTCCCGATCTTGTCTAAATTCCCTTTCCTTTCCAAACGATCCTGGTGTTACCGCGTAAGCTATCCCGAAGAGAAAAGGGAAAAGTTACAAGTTTAACAAAAACACGTCCGACATAAGTACGAGGTCAGACAAATAATGCGGACAAATTGATTTCTCGGCCTGAGGTAACACTGCAAACCTGTAACTCTGCCAATGTAATAGTAGATCCTTACTCTCTCGATTGAGATCTTCACGACCCTTATATGATCATTTCTTCACCAGCTGTTTAGTGTTTCGTAATAACGCGGGGGTAGTGCATTGCGCGAACATAGAACAGAGAAATTTAGAGCAACGGTGTGCGATAAAATTTTGTGCGAAACTCGGCAAAACCGAGAGAGAAACTTACGAAAAGGTGCTTAAAGTGTATGTTAGTGATGCCCTGTGTCGTAGTCATACGCAGCGCATTCGCGCCCTGGTTCGTCAAGACCGGCAACTAACCATTGTAATGTTTGCTGATGAGTTGCATATTAACCGGGAAACATCTGGAAATACTTTAACCTAAGCGTTCGCCATGAAAAAGCATTGCACGAACGTACGACAGCAAAAGAGTGGTTCACTAAAAGTTTGTACCACCTGAACAATACGTAAATCATGTATTCTACCGCAATGTGCTCGAAAAATAATGAAAAAGGCTGCTATTCTCTCTTTGCAACACGAAACTTTCTGTGAAGTCGTCCCAACACACCTGCAAATCGTGTTCTACAATGCGAACATGAAACTCCCCGTAGAAGTCGTCGCGACATATCGGAACAACGCATTCTCTCTTTCTAACACGAAACACCCTGTAGAAGACGTCCCGACACACCTACATAGCGTGTGCTGCAGTACGAACATGAAACTCTAGGTAGAATTCGTCGCAACAAACCTGGACATCATGTTCTACCGTACAATACGAATCTTCCAGTAGAAATCGCTTATACACCAATAAATACACCAGGACATGCTATTCTTCGTCCAAATACAAAACTCTCCGTAGAAGTCCTCGCGAAATAACTAAATATGATGTTCTAGCGTTCAGGTACGAAACTCCCCGTAGAAGTCATCCCCACACACTTTGACATCTGTTTCTATCACCTGAAAACGAAACTCCCCGTATAAATCATACTGTTCAAATACAAAACTACCCGTAGGAGTCGTTTCGATAGATCTGGACATCATATGCTACTGTGCGAACACAAAACTCCCCGTAGGACTTGTTTCAGTACACCTGGATATCGTATTTTACAGCCCGAACACGAAACTTCCCGTAGAAGTCGTCCCGAAACATCTATACATCGTATTCTACAGTGCGATCACGAAACTTCACATGGAAGTCGTCGCCAAAAACCTGAACATCGTATTCTACCGTCCAAACACGAAAATCTCCGTAGGAATTGTTTTGATACACTTGGACATCGTATTCTACCGCCCGAACATGAAACTGTCCGTAAAAACCGTGCCGACACACCTAGAGATGGTATTATCCGTCCGAATACGAGACTGCCCCTAGAAGTCGTCACGACAAAACTGGAAATCTGTTTCTACCACCAGAACTCGATATTATGAGCTGTGTAGCCGAGTGTATTATATACATTATGGTATTGCAATAAAAAGCTAAATGATAATAAACTAAACCTTATATTCTAATCTATATACCCTATCCCCACTACCAAATTTAGTAAATTAAATAAAAAATCCTCCTCTACACAAATTTTCAAAACCTATCAATTTAATAAGGAATGATAAATGAGCGCAGCGAGCTCGAAACGTTGGACTACTACAGTAAGTTTTCAATTAGGTAAGGGTAGTGGGGACAGTCAGGGGTAGTCAGATTGTACTTTACTAACATAAAATTTTTTTTCAGCTAATATTTTTATTTTTAAATTAGTATATTTGTAATTATTATTATTATTATTTTTTATATATTGATGTATTAATATTAATATAAATATATATTGATATTATTACGTATTATTTTTGATTTATTATTTGGACTGTAAAACCAAGGCAAATATTTATTAATTTGTATATAAATAATCGACAAAAGCACAATTAAAGTACGCATATAGTATATGCATGGATATATATGGTATGTATATACACATATATATATATATATATATATATATATATATATATATATATATATAAATTGAACTCTCCTTCGTGGCGGTATCGGTCTACATGATATAATTATTTAGTGCCCGAAATTACGGGAATCTAGTGAGTATTTATCGGTTGGAGAAAATTAAATAACTATTAAATAAGAAGGATATGAAAAACGGAGTAAAAATTCATTGTTAATAACTTAAATATAACAAAAGTTTTTTGGATAAAAAGTATAATGGTACAGCTTCCTTTCAAAATAATATAATGGTTTAATATTGACGCAATAATTATTTGAAAATTTCGAAACTCAATAACACTGTTATATATAGCACGGTCGTCAGAAGACGGTAGTACTCATACTTGCCTTTGGAGCACAATTGCGCTCCTTGATATTGTAAAAAGAAAATACAAATATAAAGTATTGAATGCATAAAACAAAACTGGAAGATTCGATACTGTACTATATATTTATATCGATATATACAATTATATTCCTGTAGCCGAACATTTTTCTTTTCATAGCGTACACGCATTAGGCGTATAACTATAACTTATAATGGCTTATATATATTATAAGTATAATGCATAATGATATAATGTATAATATTATGATATATAATCATAACGAAAATTCTAGCAGTCCGTTACAAATCTAATTAAAAATAAAATAATTATTAATATGAAACGGAAGAGATATTCTGAAAATACAGGATTTATTCTTTTTATGAAATATTAGTAGGCGAACTAAGTTTCCGACCTTCTTTTAACAGAAAAGGGACATTTATGATGGTAAATGGATACACGTTAGCTTAATAAAAATATTTTCTGTCATTTTCTACGATTTTTTTCTATCTTTTTAGCAATATTGCGATGTGTTGGCGAAAGAACGATGGCGTTTTCCAGGTGATCCCATCATCCACAAATTCTCGCACTTCTTAAACATGTGGGAAGTGCGTATTTGCAAAACAGAAATAATATATTTACGAATACATAAATATTATTATTTTTTAATCAGATGTACGATTATCTGGAATTTTTTTTGCAAATTTTAATATTTCTCGAGATATGTTCAAAAGACTATATATTTATAATTTTTTGACATAAAAATTAAACTTCTATCAAACACCACTACGATATTTTCAATCGGCATTCAAAAAAGAATCGATTATGCTCGTTTTTCGGAAGTTTATCCATGATCACCGTTATGGTGCTCGCATAGCGATTTTGATTGTGAGCACGTATTTATATTGCAATGAGTTTACTGCAAGCAAGCACCATTTGCAAACATTGTAAAAAATTAATCGTGAAACCATTATAATGTATTATACAATTATAAGTTTATATTAGGTTGTCAAATATCTCTCTTCCGCCTTTTTGTCTTATGAATTTCGCGGTTATGTACAAAGCACCTAAAGAGCTCGTATCTGGCAATACTATACATCATTTGAAAGGTTTTGACATAACGTACAAAACAAAGCTATGCATGACTAGTTTGGATATTGCGTTCAAAAATTACAGACGTGTAAACATGGAGTTCACTAACGCCGAGATTCGCGCTATGTTAAAGTTTTCCTTCGTCAAAGGCAAATCCGCTAGAGAAACGTTCCGTAAGATTAATGGTGTTTTGGAATGGCATGCTATCAGTTCAAACCGCAGAGGAATGGTTTCATCAATTTAGGGCCGGTGAAAACGACACCATGGATAAGCCTGCCGGCGGAAGACCTGTGACGACGAATACCGATCAACTCATAAAATTTATCGAGTTAGACTGGCATATGGCATCTCCTGACATCGCCGAGGAGATGAGAGTTAGTCACCAAACCATTTTAAACCATCTGCAGAAGACTGAATACAAAAAAACTTGATGTTTGGGTACCGCATGATCTGACGCAAAAAAACCTTCTAGACCGAATGAACGCCTGCGATGTGCAGCTGAAACGGAAAGAACTCGACCCATTTTTGAAACTGATGTTGACTGGCGACGAAAAATGGACCACATACGACAATATCAAGTGAAAACGGTCGTGGTCCAAGGCCGGTGAACCGTTCCAAACAGTGGCGAAGTCGGGATTGACGGCCAGGAAGGTTTGCTGTGTATTTGGTGGGCTTGGAAGGGAATCATCCACTATATGCTGCTCCCATATGGCTAGACGCTTAATTCTACCATCTACTGTGAACAACTGGACCGTTTGAAGTAGGCTATCGACTAGAAGCGTCCACAATTGGCCAACAGGAAGGGTGTAGTGTTCCACCAGAACAACGCCAGATCACACACTTCGTTGTTGACTCGTCAGAAGCTACGGAAGTTCGGATGGGAGGTTTTATCGCATCCACAATATGACCCGGACATAGCGCCAAGTGATTACCACCTCTTCCTGTCCATGTTGAACGCCCTTGGTAGTGTAAAGTTGGACTCAAAAGAGGCTTGTCAAATGTGGCTGTTCAAGTTCTTCGCAAATAAGGAGAGGGGTTTCTACGGGAGGGGTATTATGAAGTTGCCGTCTAGATGGAAATCGATTATCGAACAAAACGGCGCATATTTGAAGTAAATCCGACCACTGTAATACTTTTTATAAAGCATTGAATGAAGAGCAATAAATTTGAAGGCAGATATTTGACAACCTAATATTAAATGAAACTATATATATATATATATATATAAATAAATTTCGCAGTCCAGACGTGCTGCGCCCAATAACTTGTTGGATATTAGAATCAAGAACCTTACATATATATATATATATATATATATATATATATATATATATATATATATATTGTAACGGGGTCCTTTCAGGGATAGGTACGGTCCTGGTACCTTATTATACTTCTAGAGACCGTTACAATTATTATAGGACTTATCTATCATTTCAACTAATCGACTCACCTATCAAGGTTTCACCTACCTTGGCAATAAGCAATTATTCAATTGTTTAAACAATTAATTATTATTAGAAATATTCTGCTTTACCTCCAATAGTCCTACAATTCTTCTTTAATTCTTGAGGGAAATTGAATAAAAAAAAATCAATCACACGGCTATCAGTTAGAATTACAGTAATTGTTTATTATTAAACAATAAATAATATTAAAATTATTAATATTAAACACAACAACTACTGTAATTCACTGCGGAGGCGGAAGGGTCTTGAATCGCCAATATCAGAATTTATTGGTTAGAATTTGAAAGATATCAATAATATATTGTAATAATTTAAAAATATTTATTAAATTGCAAATGATATTATAAATTATTATTTAACTACCTAAGTACACCCGTAATCCTAATCTTTTATGGAGTGTGATTTAGTCGAGAATAAATACGATTTAAATTCTATTGAAATTCAAATTTCGCGTGCTTTATGTTAACGTAATGCGGTCTTCAAGCGTTACGAGTCGCTACCGTAGCTTGTTATATTATAGTTGCGCGATTCTCTCTCGACTACTTATAAGCTCGGGCGGAATACACCGTAGCACATACACACGTATGAGCTAATCACACTCGATGGTTGTGCTTGTGTGCGTGTACAATTCCCGCTCGAATTCGTTATAAACGCACACAAGCTAATCGCACGTTTATTTTAATGATATTCAACTAATTAACATACATGAATTAGCATAGCATATATATTTACGCGTATCAAGAATGAAACAAAGATAATTAAACAACAAATCTACATGAACAAATAATTCCTGTATTAATTATCATCGACGCGCATATAAGCGAATAGCTCAAATGAAATTTCAGGTACCTGATACGATTCGATGTTACTTGAATTGTAGCTCACGTTGCGGGCCCGTAATTCTTCGGATGTTGATTATTGGACAAAATTCTCAATCCAAAAAAGGTATAACAAGAAATTTCAATAGCCAATAAACAACAAAAAACAATCTTCAGAATAACAAAAAAAAACTACAGAACTCCAACAACTCAATGTATGAACAGCAATAATAAGCTAGTGTCCGCTTTTCGCTTCGACTTAAAATTGACTAACTGTCTCTTTGTCCCCCACTTCCTTACCTCTAACTAGAGTTCGACAGTCGCTATAACAGGCCGTCTGTCTCTCTCTGGTTCAAAACGAGCACCAATACTTGGTGCCCGTTACAATATATATGTGTGTGTGTATATACATTGAATTTCTTAAAACAAATTTTTAGTGTTCATACGTTAACAAAATATTTACGGTATTTAAATAAACATTTTAGTATTTTAAATAAATTAACTACTTTTTTTGAATATATATTTTACTAATAGTATATGAATTAACCAATTGTTTAATTTAAACAATATGTATTTAAATGTATAAAATTTGAAATTAAAAAAATCTCCAGAGAAAGTAAATGTAAAACAATCAATAAATTTATTTATTATTTGAAAATCATAAAATTAAATAAGATGTGTGCATCAGTTATTAATGTTATTATGTTTAAGAATATGTTCTAAAAAATCCTGTATTTTTACTATTGTGCAGCTTCTCAGAAACAAAATTAATTGAAAGCATTCTTTGTCTGTAGTTTATAATTAAATAACTTCTAGTCTTCAAATATTTAGAACTAAAACAAAAGTAATTTGATAGTCTAATTGCAATAACTATGTATTATATATTTTGAGTGCATAACTTCGTTTTGTCAACAACAATACGAGGGTGGTTCGATGAGTACTCGTGTTAGAAATGAAGACACCATTTTTCAAAAAATTTATTTTTATTTTTCAACATAATCCCCTTTTAGAAAAATACATTTTTCCCAATGTTCGCTGCAAAAAAAATAATTCGAACTCTCCAAAATAAGCAACTGTCACGGCGATGACTTCCTCGTTTGAGGAAGTCATCGCTTCCTTATTTCTTTAGATTAGGGAACAAGAAGTCACAGGGAGCTAGATTGGGTGAATACGGGGGGCGCGGCAGCTATTGATAACGCAACACATACAGTTTAGTGGCGACATCTCCAGATGAATGTGCTGGTGCGTTATCGTGATGAAGCAACAGCTTTTTCTTTCACCAAAAGTGGCCGTATCTCCTTCAGTTTTTTGCGTACTTGCACGCTTCATGTTTTTTTGAATCAGAACATCTCTTTTATATGTAAAAACTACAGTAAATGCATAATATAAAATATTATCTACACATATTTTGTTGTATCCACTAATTTTCTTGTATAATTACTTAAGTAAAGTATGAATTTGAAATATTATAATAAGTATCAGGGTTCTTTTTATGTCGATAATATATGTATGGCACTGATTTTTGCGTGTTGCGTCATCTTTTCGAATATGCCGAAACTAAATTTTTTTTTATCTACAAAAATAGTGATTATCAGTTGCAGGGTATTTCGTGTATTATAAAATTACTTCGACGTCTTATTTTATTTATATAATTCGTCGTGAACGAAATTCGAAACAGACCCGTTTGCAGTAGGTGCAACAAACCCACCCAGACCAATAATATCGAAAAGAAAAATTATCGATTATAGGGATAACCATGCGTCAGCTGGAAATGTAAATAAGTATAAGTTTAACAATGATAATGTATTCTGTAATGATATAATTGAGAGATCGAATACAGATTTATCAAAATTAACTGAACCGAATGAGATGAGAAAAATACAACGACTGATACAGACAGTCGAGCGAGATGCGACAAATTCCATTGACATTGATATGAGATCAGAAAAGAAAAATGTGAGATGGGAAAATAAAAATAAATTTAATAAAAATGAAAATAATGAGATTCAATTGACTGATCATTTGATTAATAAGACCGACGAATGTTGGTGAATAGAAAAATATATCGAATAAACTATAAAGAGTTTGGTAGAAAAGAAATTGAGTAAAGCGAAAAATAAACATAAAATTGATTTATTTACTGAGAAACTGGAATCAGCACTATCAATGGACGGTAACAGAATTTGAAAGTACAGACTGAACACTGAAATAAGATTTGAATTATTTAATGTCTTTTTCATGGCAGAACTCAAGACAAAACAATTAGATTATGTGAGATACAGTTTTGAGAATGAGCTTAGAGTCAACGGAACTTCCGCAATTTTCGGAAAATAAAATTTTCGATGATAAACATAGAAGACGAGAATTAATTATAAATTATAATTATAAATTATAAATTATAATTATCATAGATAATTATAAATATATTATATGAAAATAGTCGAGATAAAATCACCGAGGAAAATTATTGAAAATTGAATGAATACAAAAAATTAGAATGTACAACAACGCGTGCTTCTGCGAGAAAAGATTGTACCGTTTAAAATACGTACCCACGAGAGATTGTGCTGTAGATTTTTGGATTAAATTCTAAGATAAAATCAGAGATTTTACAAGCGCACCGAGATCTATTAAATTGACGGATGATGAAAAATGCGACATATTTTATAATGCAGTGTAGGCACACTCCCTGAAACCGTGTTCGCGAATTGTTTGTTCGAGGGTACGATGGGAGTTGAAATGCACATAGGTAAACTAAAAGATACTTATATTACAGGTAGAGGCTCCAAAGCTAATGTTAGAACAACCCGTAAACTCGTTAAGCGTTGGGGGTAGTCGGTCGTTTTCAAGATTTTCTCGAAGGCGACCGATGGCTCGCAATGTGCGATGAGCAGACGGAAAAAGGTGCTTCGATTGTGGAGTAAATGGGCATGTGAGCGCCAGTTGTCTCAATCTGAGAAAGATCTTTTGCTACAGATCCAAAAGGGCAAACAATCATACCAAGGGTTTGCAAAGGTAAGCGCGAAAGGTAAGACTGACTCCCACGCTAAGAGATAGGAATGGTCGAAACCAAGACTGATATCGAAGAGAAACAAGTTTTCTCCCAAGGCGAAAGAAGAGGAAAAACCATTCGGTTTGAATGCCGAGGGTAGAGAAAAGGAGCAAAACGGTAAGAAACAGAATGAAATTTAACTAGTTTATTTTTCCAAAAATGATTTCCATAAATTAAAAAGAAATCACGTGCAAAAATTTATAACAGATTTGTGAGCAACCGAAAATTTATGTAATTGCGAGATAGCCTTTGAAAAATTAGACAAAAGCTTTTCAGATCAAGTTACGTCTCCTATAAAAAGCAAACTTAAATATAAATGGTATGGGAGACATCTGTGCAACTACGAAGTCTGGAAATGAAGTTAATTTAAATAGTGTATTGTATTCTAGAAACTTAGCGAAAAATTGGTTCTCCTTGAGAAAATACGTCGAGCAAGGCATGGAGATTCACTTTAACAATAAGAGAATATATATTTTCGATCTAATAACCAGGAAATTCATAATTACAAGTAGTTATAAATCGCGTTTCTGGGAGATTAAAATAAAACCAAATAATAAAGTTAACTCAACTTACGCAGCTGAAACCAGTCAAAATAGTCATAGATATTTAACTAGAAGTAAGAGTAGCATAGTAAATAGGTTAGAGAAAACAAATCAAGAAGAAACGTTAGAAAATAAAGATACTGACCAAATACAGAGTGTACCAGCGGACACCGGAAGGGACTCTGATCTTCTGGTGACTGTGACCGTCAGAAAGGTGCACTCGCCGGCAGATAGTTCTAGTTTAAGAGAGCTACAGCTAGAGGATTTATTAAATGTCAAAAATGAAGCAGATAAAATCTAAATTACTGAAGCCATGCTATGCACTACAGACTAGGACATGCGTCAGGTAAATATCAGAGATCAATGCGTCTCTCCGAAATTGGAATGAGTTATAGTTTATTTAAGTTTTTTTTACATTTGGATTAAATATTAGGTATACAAATAAGTTTCCATCGTTTTGAAAAGATGGTGTCGCCGGTAAGATAACATCGAAATTCTCAGATGCAAAAAGTCGTATAGTACATGTTGACATCTGAAAACAGTATAACCTTTTAATACCCCTGACTTTTTGCTAGTATCACTTACTTTTCATGGCGTTAAGATGTCAAGTTTTGAGCCATGTAAGCGTCATTTGCGGAAATTTATAATTTACTTCTTTCATTTAAAGCAATCTACAGCTGAAGCACATCAGCTACTCATAGAAGCATATGATGATGTTAATTTGAGTGAGAGAAGTTGTCGGGAGTGGTTCCAAAAATTTAAAAGTGGTGATTTGAACGTGGACAAACCACGCAGTGGAAAGCCGAGAGTGTATGGTGACACCGAATTGGAAGCTTTACTGGAGGAAGATCCGTGCCAAACGCAAGAAGAACTTGCTAAAGGTTAGGGATGACTCAGCAAGCTATTTCATAACGTCTCAAAACCCTGGGCATGGTGCAAAAGCAAGGAAATTGGGTTCTTTACGAACTGAAGCTAAGAGACGTCGAGCGTCGTTTATTCGCTTACGAACAATTGCTCAAAAGCCAAAATCGTAAACGGTTTCTACATCGAATCATGACGGAAGACGAAAAATGGATTCACTATAACAACGCAAAGCGTAGGAAATCATGGGGTAAATCTGGGCATGCTTTGCCTTCGATGGCCAAGCCAAACATTCATGGTAAGAAGCTAATGCTGTGCATTTGATGGGATCAGCTTGAAGTAATCTATTACGACTACTCCAACACAATCAAACCGTCACCGGGGAATGTTACAAACAACAGCATTGAATATTAAACGCCCACAATATGACAAAAGGCATGATAAAGTCATTTTTCAGCATGACAGCGCTCGGCCACATGTTGCAAAAATCGTAAAGGAATCGTTAGAAGTACTGAATTCGGACGTCCTACCCCATCCGCCGTATTCACCAGATATTTTTCTTCAGACTACCACCTATTCCGATCGATGAGTCATTGTCTGGCTGAGCAGCACTTCACTTCTTACGAGGAATTGAAAAAATGGGTCGATTCGTGGATCGCCTCAAAAGAGGAGCAATTTTTTAGACGGGGTATCCACTTGCTGCCCGAAAGATGGTCAAAAGCAGTAGAAAGTGATGGGCAATATTTTAAATGACATTATTTGTACCTTTTTTTACAATAAATTCTTATTCCTTTATAAAAAAAAACGGCGGAAACTTATTTGTACACCATATTAAAATTTGCTTAAATCTTCTGTGTATTTCTAACATTATTAAAGTGAGCGTTGTATTTTTTTAAAAATTGATAATAGGAGTTACCAAATTAATTTCCATTGTTTTATCATTATGTTCTACCAAGAATAAATAATATTTCAAATTTATTTAATAATTTAGCAGTTCAAAAATCTTGATACAAATCACTGATAATGCCACGATTTTTCGTAGAAAATAATTAAGCTACAACTGTGTATACAGCAACGCTTTGCCTTTCAACTTAGTTGATTTAATAAAGGGCAGAATTAATTAGAAAATAATGCTCACCAACATTTGTTTATATATAAACTATATAATTTGCTCATACAATTTATTTGATACATATATTATTTTCTATACGAAATGTATCGAAATATATGAAATATGATATATATGTATTTAAAAATAATGCACATCTAGTTTTTCATAGAATTAGGATTCACTCCAACATTTGTCAGTTGAAAAAACGTAGCATTGGCTAAAAAATAATTTTTTGTATTTTTGAGTATGGTCTACGGTTCGAAACATTTGCAAAAATTGATGTCAATAATTTTTAGAAATATAAACTTTTTTTTAAAGGAATTAGACCTGTAGATATTCTCATGACATACGAGATCAGACAATTACGTAATGCAATATAAAAAAAATAGAGTATATTTAAAAATTAAGGTACATCGCAGCGATCTCCTTCGAAGTAGCCCCCTCCCGAACCTGTAAGACCAAAATGTTGACCTTCGACGAATTTTTTCAATGGTGGAATAGGAAAAAGCCGTAGGGTAACATATCCGGTAAATAGGTTGGTGTGGTAACGTTGCGATGCCTTTAGGCGCAAAAAACTGAGAGACACTGAATGCACTCTGATAGGAAGCATTGTCATGATGCAGAACCCAAGCATCCTTTTTCGTAAATTTTCGAGCACTTTGCGGTAGAATACTTGATTTATGGTTTGTCCAGGTGGGAGAAACTCTTCGTGAGCCACCCCTTCGCTGTCGAAGAAGCTGAAGAACATGGTTTTCACTTCGAACTTGCTCATTCTCCGCGCCTTCCGACTCAAGGCATCACTACTATACACATTAAGCATTTATTCATAATTTTCTGTTGCGGTTTTGCCAAGTTTCGCACAAAATTTTATCGTAAACCGTTGGTCTTAATTTCTCTGTTCCATTTTCGTGACATGCACTACTCGCGCGTTTTTACAAAACACTAAACAGCTGGCGAAGAAATGTTCGTATAAGGGTCGTCAAGGTTTCAATCGAGAGAGTAGGGATCTACTATTACGATCGCCGAGCTACAGGTTCGCAGTGTTACCACAGGCCGAGAAATAAAATCGGTTGTATTACTCAATTGTCTGATCTCGTAATCCGAGCACATTGTAAACATAAAAAAAATTTTTATTTCAATTTTGTAAAGCATAAATAGAGAGAATTTTACTTAGTATTTTTGCTCACTTTTTTTGAAGCTTAATTCTCACGATGATGTAGTTTTAGAGAAAATAGATAAACGATGGTTTTTTCTTATAAGGAGGAATTTAATTTTATGTAGTCATAAGAAAATTTTCTTAAATACTTACCGATATACATCCATTTATGATAATTTCAGAATTTAGGTCATTGTACTTATCTCAATTGGTTGTATTCTTTTCCTTTGTCATTACTTTCATATATAACCAAGAAAAAGGAAATTCACACAGGTGAATTGTGAAATATTATAAAATAATTTATTAACTATAAATAAAAATCAAGAACATGAAATTCCAATTCAATTTATTTGACACTATAATGTTCATATCATAAATCATATATTAGATTTTATTTTAATGATACAATTAATTATAATCTTTATACATATATATATATATATATATATATATATATATATATATATATATATATATAGAGAGAGAGAGAGAGAGAGAGAGAGAGAGAGAGAGAGAGAGAGAGAGAGAGAAACGAAAAAATACAGAGTACATATGCAAGATTATGATATTAATGAATTTATTAGAGCTGGCTTATGCGAAATCATAGTAATTTCTATGTTTATAAAATTTGAGATCTAAATCTTTTTAGTTCAACGTACTCATTACTAATGTCATAAAAGTATAAATTTATGTATACAACTATAAATTATTTAAAACGCGTTAGTAATTTTAATTGTCATATATAGTCCTCAGAATTCATGTAATCAGTAATAGTAACAAATTCTAAGCAATGATTAAGGTTTTATACCAAAAGTTTAATGGATTCTAACTTCTTTAAATTATAGTTACTTTATATAATCTAAAAAAATTTAATAACTTTTTAAAAGATACTAATGCTTTAAATTTACTGAAAAATTAAGTATATATTTACTGCAAAAGTATCCGATTATGTCTACAATTGAATGGAAATATATATAAAAAATATTTAAGCTCCTTCAGAATTTGATACTTTACTCTTGACATATTCTTCCAGCTGAGCATCAAGCTCTTCAGCAGTTGGGGGTGGTGTCTTCTTCGTCGTCCGGCCAACTCCTTGCTTCACCCCTCGTTTAGAAGGTCCGCGACTTCGATTTATAATGCGACCACCTGGTCGGGTACGGTTCAACGTGGCACGTGGTTTAGAAGTAACGCCTTTATCACTAAGTCGTGAAACCTTTTGCATTGGTTTTATTCCAGGTATCTCTGATGTTGCAAGTTGTATATTCATTTCACGGCCATCAAGAGGAACTCCATTATATTGTTTCATTGCCTATGAATAAGATAGAATACTAATTTAAGATGAGATCAAATAGCGATGAAAAAGTGATGCTAACTAATGAGAGTTGTCGAGTTACATATTAACTCCTTTGCATTAAGAAAACAATATTTTTACATCTTTATTTAGGCTATATGAAAAGAAGATGCTTGATATTTATAAATATATTGACACTTTACCAACAAATAAAACAATTCATTGAAAAAATAAAAACTAATCAAACAAATTATGTGTTCTTATTATGATATAATCCTTCCTAACATATTTTTTACTTAGAAAATATTAATAGTCTTAATTAATTTATGATTCAATTAATAAAGTCAATGATTTCTGTATTTACTATATATATATATATATATATATATATATATATATATATATATATATTATATACTCGCTTTCCACGACTTTAATAACATATTTGAAGCAATATGAAAATGCCACACATTGTTGAACGCTCTTGAAAAGTGTATGGGTGGAATAAGCATTTTGAAGACGTTTCACGTTACCGAATTAAGCACCTGAGGATGGATGCTCTTTCAAATTACACTTTTCAAGAGTGTTCAATGATTTCTGGCATTTTCACACCATAAATCATCGCATGTCGGTCCAAATGTTATTAGGATCGCGGATCACGAGACTGACAGTGTTTTTATGAAGTTTCACATTACAGAAGGCATTCAAATATTCTTGGTATCTTCACACCACGCATCAGCCTATGCTTACTGAACGGTAGTTATTAGGGATGCAGATCACGAATCTGATATGAATTGTTCAACATCCGAAATGATCTGTCACCTAATTTTAAAATTTTTTGTTCTTGTATTCGTTGTTTAGAATTGAAACTGACCAAAGATTAAATTAATATTTAATTATATGTTAATGCCTTATGAATGAGTGATACCATTTTTTAGTTCTTTTCCCGGACGCCAGTATGACATATTCTATTCAAATTGTCAATAGCGAATTATCAAAACGAGCAATTGATTTCAGTTTTAAAGTGAATAAAAAATTTACATAATCTAACATACAGATTGAAAGGTGGGATATTCTTACGATCGAATAGTTGTTACTTCAATTACTTACTTTTTATAATTTGATAAGTATGTTTACTAATACAAAAAGAAAACAAAGTATAGAAAAATTGTGCAGATTTTTATGATACATTTTAGTAAATTTATTTATGTTTTTTGTTTAAAATTCTTGTTTCAATTTTGTCTTTTGTTACGAAATATTTTATCTCAACCTAGCTGCCATCTTTTGGGCTATTATCACATGCAATCTTGAAAAAAATATATGTCTTTTGAGGCGATCCACGAATTGCTCTATTCTTTAACGTCCTTATAAGAATTGAACGGATGGTTCTCTAGGCACGTGCTATCGATCGACACTCTTGAGAGGACGGCGGGTGGGATAAGATTTCGTATTTTAAGAAATAAGACGTGACGTGTTTTATAACATGTGGCTAAGCATTATCATATTACAGAATAACTATATCATGTCTCTTCTCGTGGTGCTGTGGCCATTTTTTCTTTAATGCTCGGCGCAACCGTATCAATTGCATTCGATACCGATCCACTGAGATGGTTTCACTTGATTTCAACAAATCATAATACACCATATCGTATTAATCCAACCAAATGCAGAGTATAATCTTGGCACCATGAATATTCGGCCAGGGCATCGATGTGGGGACATGTTAAGGCATTGCTAATGATTTTCCGCGCTTGAAATTATATGGTAGTGGACCCATTTTTCGTCGCGAGTTACAATATGATTTGAAAATCCTTTTCAATTCTGTCTTCGAGCAGCTGTTTACTGGGGAAAAATGCCGTTCAACATCTCTCGGCTTTAATTTATTCTGACTCCAAGTTCCATGCTTTTAAATCATTCCCATAGTGTTTCGAAATTGCTTCTCGCGGATTTTCAATGATTCTGCTAATTTTTCTTACGTTTAGCACATCTATCAAAATCACCACTCGTAGAGTGTTGAATGTACTCATAAAACGCTCTTTCATTAAGAGTAGTCTCACCGCAAACAATTGAAAGCATTCGTTAAGCGTTAGCTGCAGCTTATCAAATGAAAACAGAAAATCGACAATTCCGGAAAATGACCAGAAGTTGGCTCGAAAACTGACATTCAACCTGCCTTCGATCTGCCCATTTCAACCGGCACTTATTACGGTAGCCTTTTATCCAAAAACAATTGTTCTAGAAAAAAAAACTGGGAAAGAGCGACGAACTATAAAAGTGTATACAGGACGACAGAACACGCGAGGAACATTAGGGAATTAAAAACTGCTCGCATTTTTCAGCAGCCCGATAGAAATCAGGATTCGCGCCCTTGAAGTAAAGAAACAAATGAACGTCACATATATCAGTGCTATACGCAAGTGTATAAGGGTGGAGAAGAGCGAGGGAGAGGGAGAAAGAGACAAGGGGAAGAGGGGGGAGGACTAGAAAACTGCTGAGTATAACAGAAATCTACGGCATAGAAATGTGGTGGGAAAGTGTGAGAACATAGGCAGTAAAGAACGGTTGAATTCAGAGCCGGAAGGGTGAAACAAATAAGCGCGAAGCGGGAGGGGGTGGGGGCAAAAAAGAAAACGTGGAGAAAAGAAGGAGCCGGCGCGAGACGGGCGGTGCGCAAGCGCAGGCCGAGAGAGTAATGAGGGAAAGAGTCGAGAAGAGGGATAAAAGTATAGCGGTACGGTAAATGTGTGCAACAATTTTGCTCATGGAATATTGAAGCTTATTCGAATTCGTTAAATTAATGAATTTTTACTGCTCGAAAAGAGAATTAATTTTTCAATTCTATTCTAAAATCAAATTGATTTAAAGCAATAAAATTTTATTAATTTAATTAATATACAATTTTACAATTAAGATACGTCAGAAGAATTAATGAATCTTCAATAGATTTGAATTAACTTTCATAACCTATTTTGAGCAGGCTGTTGTCATTCATTTACCATATTTGATGCACTAAGCGAAATGTCTATAATATGTCTTCGTGGTGGTTATCGAATGATTTTTATTTTATCGTTAGCTTTAACTATATCTTGGATGCCTGTTTACAAATAAAAAAATAGTAATTAAAAGTCAATTTGTACTAGTTATTATTCCCTTTCAAAGACAAACCTCTTGATATCTACTTTGATTGGGGCTTAGCTTAACGAGCATAAAAGTGCAGTATACTGTACATTAGGGAACACGCTAACTTTAAATTACAAATTAAACAAATGAACATTTTATTATTTCTAATTGTAATAAATAATTTTTACCGCATAATTCGAGTGAAACCAACGCAAGACTGAACTCAAATTTGTGAATGCTATTGTTAAATACATTTCATATGGCATGGACAGAGTTTATTCAATTTATTTAATTTTCTAGAATTTATAGAAAAATTTTTATGAAAATATATATTATAATTACTTTTCAGTTACTTATGAATTAATTATAACACAAATACATTTTTAATGTTTTCTATTTGTTAAATCCAATTTTCTCTTCTCATACCATATTACATATATTAAACAGTAAATTATTAAGTTTGAGCTCATATGATCTATTATTTTTATTGGAAACTAAATTACCTAAAATTTTAAAAATCTAAGAATTGGGTGTTAAATTTGGTGTAAAATGTGATTTCATTGCAACTATATCTAATTGAGATAATCTCTATAATTATAATTCTTAGTTGAACAGTACACTAAAATCGTTAGACAAAACATTTAATTACTTAAATTAATTGAATCCTTGAAAAGTCTCAAAAATTAAGAAAACGTTCTTTACACGAATTTTGTTTAACAGCTCGCTTATTAACCTCAAAATAAATATATAAGACTTAATATGGATTATTGAAAACGTATAATTTAATGCAACCAATGTTTCTACACTGAATATTGAACCGGAGAACCAAAATTACTAACTATACGAATCTTTACACGTATTTAACAAAAAGGTTTCTTAAATGAAGTTATTTGATAAAAATTCTGTTAAGTAATTGATATTATATAAATATTTCTTCAGTTGATACACTAATTATTTTCTGTTAATATTTTACTTGTTTTTGCGCCAGTCTGATAGTTTGAAATTCATATATATGCCACGCCATCTCGTCGAACTTATGCTTCCGAATACAAATGCTTGTTTCTCTTGAACCACGCTGTCAATTCAAAAGATAAATGCGAATACGCCAAAAATAGTTAAGCAGCATCTTTTTTAAGAGTAATAAATCGTATATATTGTATTAATAATTTTTTAAACTAGTAAAATTAAAGATATACATTCAGCCCATGAGATATGTTGTGACATACGAATTCAAAAAATTCCAACGTCTGCGATTCAGAAGGATATTCAAAAAGTTTTTAATAGATAATTCGTTTGTTTCAAGTATTTTAGTCTCAAATTCTTCGGAATAGCAAGAACGCTCAGTTAAGCTAGTTTTTTTCGGATGGAAAAGTGAAAGGTTTAATTCTGAGTGAATCCAATTGATTGCTATACAATAAAGTAATACATTTATTTAGCTTGCTTGTTTCTTTGAAATTTTTCGTTCACGTATCTCTTTCTTTATCTCGAGTAATTGATTTCTAATATAGTTGATATTTATAGACTTTATATAATTGATGTATTAGAAGGAGCACTTAGTTTCCGACCTTCACATTTAGATGGCGATATAAGTATTACGAAAAGTCAGATGTGTCGGATCTAGTACTTATTTTTTTTGTTTTGGCATTGATCAATAAAATTCCGTTAACAGAATGTAGTTAAAACCTTGTTTTTTTTAAGTATATATTTTCTTTTTATGCATATAAATTTCATATTTTTTGCATTCAACAGCATTGATATGTAAACATCTATTGGCTGTACATGTTCCAGCGTTCTTTTTCTTCATAATGTAAGGTTTTACTATGAAAACATAGTTGTATATCCTTTATTCAAAGTACCGTCCCTCGAAATCTATAATTTTTTCCTATCTTTTTGGTAATTTATAAATTCCAGATCAAAAAAATTTCTCGATTTTCTAGCCCAAGAATGTATGGAACCAGTTTTTAATTCCCTGCACTGAATTGAAGTGCATTCCCGTAAGAGAGTTCTGCATTAAAACAAGTGATTGTTAGATGGTAAAAACTCTGAATTGTAAGGCGAGTGAGGTAGAATTCCTCATCCACTATTCTCCAAATAATTTTTAACCGAATCCGCAACTTGTAGCCGAGCGTATTGTAATGAAAAATGGAGGACTCAAGCCTGGTCTTATATTCTGATCATTTTTCCTGCTCCCTTCACATGAATAATTCGGGTTCAATGCAATGGTCCTTTACAAAGTTTCAAAACTTGGAAACAGTTCGTAGTATTCGATATCCTGCTCATTCCACCACAATATGCAGAGCGTCACCTTGTATACGTGAATATTTCGTTTAGGCTTCAATTGAGCGGGTTCGCGGGACATTATACGAGGTGTGTTCAAAAAGTAAAGAGAAGGTTTGGCGAGGCCGCCTGTATAAAAAATTATGTTGGTACGCATGCCACTGAAGTACGATAAAATTATCAGCAATATTCATTGCTCACTTTTTAAGTGGTAGCCGCTAACGTTAGACGTGTTTTTGGAGCTCGGCGATTTTCGTTTGTGAAAAAAATAGAGCAAAGAATTTGTATTCAATTTTGCGTAAAAATGATATAAAGTGTAGTGAAGTTTGTAAAATGTTAACAAAGGCATATGGTGAGTCTGCTATGAGTAAAGCAAGTATGAGTGATGTCGAAACTAAGACTCAATCGTCCCAGTGGAGGCATTTTGGATGCATTCGGCAAGACCGAAAAAGGCTCAACAAACGAAAATCGCCGAGCTTCAAAAACACGTCTAACGTTAACGGCTGCCACATAGAAAGTAAACAATGAATATTGCTGATCATTTTATCGTACTTCAGAGGCATGCGTATCAAATAATAAAAAAAATTTTTATACAGGCGGACTCTCCAAACCCGTGAAATTAAAAAATTCTCGTTACTTTTTGAACACACCTCGTATTTATTTAGGATTATCGTAATAAACCCAGTTTTCATCACAAGTGACAATTCGATGCAAAAATTATTTATTTTTCACCGCTGCAGTAATATGTTGAGACATGCAAAATTGCCATTCAATGTCTTTCAGTTTCATTTACGGCACCCAGTTTCCAACCTTTTGAATGGATCCCAATGCTTTTAGGCGTAGCGAAACGGCTTGATGCGTGACGCCCAATGATGCAGCACTTCATAAATCTGTCGGATCCTCATTTAGCAAAGTGTCTACTTCCTCGTCTTCAAAACTTTTCGGATTCCCGTGGCGTTCCTTGTCTTTAATACAGTTTTAATACAGATGCGTTGCCTCTCACAAGTTTAAAGTTTTCCACTTTTCAAATCACTCATAAGCTAATAAAATTATCATAAAAAATAAAACCAATAATACATCAAATTCAAAGCGATAATCAATTATATTGAACTCTTCATTTTTCCAGATCCCATTGCGCCTAATGCAACTTTGTATTAGAAGATATTTAATGTAAAAATACTTTATTTTTTTAATGGTTGAAATTGATTGTTTTTTTAATAAATAAATCGCTGTAATATATAAAAAAAGCATTTAAATTTTCATTTCATTACTAATAGAGCTGGCCGTCATCTTCTTAAAACTTTCTTCATGGATATCAAAAACTTATTCAAGTTAATAACTACATAGCGGAAAACATGATTTTCTTTTGTAAATAAATTTTAAAAGCCCGAATGAAGAGCACTAGCTGACGACATCAGCGTAACAAGTTCAGTAAAGGCAAAGATATCCGCCTTTGAATCACCGTAGCGGAAAACTCATCTCTCGTTTATAATTGCACGCGCGAAAAGTTTGGATGAACATGTTAAAACAATATTAAAAACCAATTTGTATTAAACTTTTCATTACTTGTTGTCCTTTGTGGGTATCTTTAGAGTACATTCACAAGTAACATAAAATTTTACCTATCGTTATTTTTTAATCTAATTGCCTTACTATATTTATAAAGATTTTTAAGATATTTTAAACTATTAATGTAAAATAAATAATATTTCATAAATTTGGTTCAGGTATGTTGGACAACTTCTATGAGCAGTTTCGTGTTCTGACGGTAGAAGATGATGTCTAGATATGGCGGGACAACTTCTATGGGGAAATTCGTGTTGGAACGTAAGAATACGATGTCTAGATGTTTTGGAACGACTTCTACGTGGAGTATCGTATTTAGTTGGTAGGAAACGATATCCAGGTATCTCGGGACGATTTCTACCAGAATTTTCGTGTTTGAATGGTAGAATACGATGTCCAGGTATGACGAGACGACTTCTATAAAGAGATTCGTATTTTATCATTCGAACACCCAGACTCTTCAGTTTTGAGAAAAGCAAAAAATGACTGGATGCTAAATTTTATAATAGTCTCACAAGCAACAATGAATGAGCAAGTGCATGATCATGATGCAAAAGTTATGATTTTTTTTCCAAAGTTTTGAAAATTTTTTGTGTTTCGCCTCTCGCAAACGGAGCATACCTTCAAGGTAATACTCCTTATTGACCGTTCGCCCTTGTCGTAAGAATTCCTGATACACTACGCCATAGTAATCAAAGAAGACAGCGAGTAAAACTTTGATATTTGATCGAACTTGTGTTTTCTTTGGTGTTGGTTCTTCTGGGCACTTTGATTGAGACGATTGGGCTTAGTTAAGACTTCATAATCATATACCCACGATTTATCACCAGTATAAACTTTTTGAGAAAATCAGCATCATTATTGATTCCAATTAATATCTCCTGATCTACGGTGATACAAAGGTTTTTCTTTTGATGAAATTTAAGCGGTTTTGGAACGAATTTCGCTGACAACATCTCATGCCTAAAACATCCGAAAAAATAGCATGGCATGAGCCAACCGATATCCTAACATCTTGAGTAATTTCTCTGATATTGATTCGACGATTTTTTAACACAATCTCTTCCACTGCTTGAACGTTTTCATTTATTGCTGACGTGCCCTGACGTCCTTCGCCCTGGACGTTCGTCTTCGACATCCTCTCGGTCTTCTTGGAACAGCTTGTATCACTTATAGACATTCTTTTTACTCATAGTAGACTCACAGTATGCAACTGTCAACATTCCAAGAGTCTTAGAGCACGGAATTCCATTTTGGATTTTTTCGATAAGCATGCAACGACAGAAAGATATCGGTCAATGTATTATGTTTTAAATCTCGAGTTCTGCTTTTAAGTCTATAATGCTCGACTCACGCACGCGAAACAAACGGGCTGTTCCAATCCCTCTAAGCGATCGCGCCACAGCGACATCCGCACTTCATAAACTCCCGGCGGTACTTCAAAAAAGGCAGTGCCTTACTCACCCCGTTTCTCCGTTACCCCAAGCTCTTGCTTCCTTAAACAGGCTATTAAGCATTCCGTGTTTTAGTTGCCGCGGCGTCCCAGATCGAAGAGAGCGATCGCTTGCGCCTTCGCAAGCATATCAGTTTTTCGGCGGCTCCGAACCCCACTCTGCGAGCCCTTTTCCGCGATTCTAAAGACGCAAGCGCCAAATTTGTTTACAACTGCGAAGTCCCCGAGCCTGTTTGTTCACGTTTTCGAGACCGCGGTCGACTCTGTATACATTTGAAGCCGCGATTATGAATATGAATAAATGTTTTTGGACAGAGCCCAGCCTGCATATTCCGATCACACCGTATGCCGTCTTTGTAATATGCGCCGTACACAATGTTACTATACACGTGTTTGTACAACTCCGAGTTTCTTTCAAATTGTAACAAGTCGACGGCTGAGGTATCGACATAACCCGTTCCTGGGCGAGAATCCAAGATTGTACTGTTTCGGAGCTGGACTTTCCCTATACCTATCATCCACGTATTGCAAGGCACTGTGGAGGAGGGACTTAAATGAATTGTGCGGCTGCTAGCACCCCCCCCCCCCAGCAACGAGCTTACGAGTACTGTTAGTATTTCTGTTGCTACATAAATATACTTCACTGGGTGGTTGTAAGTTAAATCATCGTATGGCAAAAATAATTCTTTGTGACATTCGACTATACATTTATACTTGTGGGTGTCGTGTGCCTATAGTATTGCGTAATGTAAAACTGAGTTATTTAACAGAACAATAATTCATCATCATCATCAATAAATTAATATTTTCTTTGCATATCTTTTCTATAAATTTGACTATCTATTCCAAATGAATTTTAATTTAAAGTATACAATTAAAGAGAATAAACAGTTTTCACTAGGATTATCTACTGTTCGACTTAGAGTATATATATATATATATATATATATATATATATATATATATATATATATATATATATATTATTCTACTTCCCTTCATCACAACCAGGATAATTTAGTTAATTATTAGAGTAATATTCTCAATGTTGAAATTAAAATATTTTTATATAAATTAATAAATATTTTTATCGTTCTTATAGTCTTTATAATATTATATATTAGCTATAATAACGACATTTAGACTGTCCTTGTTTATATTCACCCCCGTAGAATCTGAAATAAAATTTATTACTACAATAAATTATATCAGAAAATTAAAAATAAAAATAAAAATAACAATACAAGAATAAGTAAAATAAAAATAATAAAAGTACTATTCTATGTAAGACCGATAAAAATATTTATTAATTTAATTCAGAACAGTCAACGTAAGTACAATTTTTAATTTTAATATTTTTATCTAATTTTTCTATATGAAAATAAGATAAATTTTAACTTTATTTTTGAATGACTTTCTTTTTTAGTATTGCATAATCAATTATCAGAATAAGAAAAAGCCATAACATAGACTTCAACACAGTTTCTTAGTTCTTGTAAAATATATTAGAAAAAAATGTTTTCATAGTTTACTAACTACAATCTACCATTGCACTGTTATTCGTTAAAATAAAAGTTGCAACATAGCGGTTATTCACTTACAGAATTAACTCGAATCAAACATACATGTCATTTCCATTCTGATTTAATAAATTCATTATGAGTGTGTGATTGTAGAAACTAGTCTTTTCATGTTGGTAACTCTGATCTTGAAGAAACTCTTCATTATATTAATATATTTTTAGATGCAACTACGTTTTTAGTACTGCTAATGAAATGGTCTGATGTATAAAAAGCAATAATAGCGACATTAACAAAATTTCTCAGTTATAATACAATATATTATATAGAAATGATTTTATAGTTTACTGACTGCAAATTTAACATTGCACTATTAGTTAAAATAACAGTTTGAACTACATGCGACATTGATTAATAACATAAAGCTTGTATTTTCTTCTATGCTATAGGACATCAGTTTCCACTGTCTAAATACGAAACTCCTTAGAGCAGTTCTCGCGAGAGAGCTGGACATTAGTTTCTACTATGTAACACAGAACGTCCCACAATTTGTGTTACTGAGTAGCACAAAATACCTGGTCTCATATTTTGGCCTTGTTTTTTCCTGTAATGCTCGTATACAACACACTTTTGATCCCATCATATGCAGAGCACGACCTTATTTAAGTAAATATTTCGATTCAACTTCGATTGAGTGGGCTCGTCTTGCTGTACGATTTTCTGTGTTTAGGATTATCATAATAAATCCATTTTCATCACCAAAGACAATACGATGCAAAGATAATTTATTTTTATTCTGCTCAAACAATATTTCAGACCTGCAAAAGCTCCGTTCTACGTCTCTCAGATTCAATTCGTACGGCGCCCAGTTTCCAATCTTTTGAATGAATTCCAATCTCAATGCTTTTAGGCGCAATTCCTCGTCTTCAAAACTTTTTGGCTTTTCTGAGTGATCCTTGTCTTCAACTTCAAAATCGCCACTTTTGAAGCACTCGCAGCACGTCGATTTAACAATAGATTCCGCCCCATAAGTGTCCCAAACGAAACGATACGCCTCAGTCATATCTTTCCTCGTATTAAAGAATAGAAGCAGCGTTTCGCGCAAATGATGTTTATAACTTGTCATGACTTGCTCGATAAAATAAACGGCTTCAAAAGAATGCTCAAATATAATGCTGCAAAGTTTTTGATAGATACACAACTTAGAAATATAAACATGAAGTCTGACATTCCTGGATACCACTGGTGAAGCCAGCTTGTGACAAACGGGGGAAACTTATTTTTACACCTAATAATAAAATATGTGTTTGATATCTGACAAGTCCCAAGTTCAAATCTATTTATTTAGATTTTTCGTGGTTATTTTCGATTCCTGATTTTCTGGGGATGATAAAAATTGATTTGAAAAATTTTTATTTCGGATTTTTCCGAGGGTTCGAAAGTGCAGAGAAATACTACAAAGGTGAATAAGGATAAGCAAGAGGTGTGGCTTCTACCTATAGCAAGCTGTAATAACTCTTCCTGTGGTAGAAGTCCGCCAGGCTTGGTGCTCAATGGGATTGTAACAAAATTTCCAAGAATTGCGAACGTCTTCAAATTGTATTAGTTGGCCTAAATTGTAGCAAAAAACTTTGTAGAACCCCACGGCTAATTTGACTATAGCCACTAAACCAATTACGCTAGAGTAGAAATACGATTTTTCAAAATGCGAGAGAATATTCATCACCCCCATCGACAAAGGTGTCCATCACCGGACGGCTCATAAGATCATATATGACTAATCTACCTTCAGAGAAATAAAGCATGCAACATGAACAACCGAGGAGAATGCTCTCCTTACATGTACCAAGTCTTGCTCGAGTTCTCTCCGAGATCAATAGTAGTTATCAAGTAGCAGCGAAGAAATCAGCGCTACAAGTACTTGCTTATACGATACATCGAGGAACTTCATGTGAGCAACGCTATTCCAGAGTCAGTCAACCCGCTCTCCATGCGACGATGTGTCTGTCACTGTCCGGGAGAGGGCTGGAAAAGACTCGTGATGTATATAAGAATGGAGTCTTACTGGTCGACTTTCTTCGCAGTCCTCGAACAATAGCAGATTTGCAGTACAAGGAACTTGTAATCTAATAATCCCTCACCAAATCAGGGGTTACGTACCACCTTCAACCATGTCTACAGGAAATGATGGACTTACTCTGCTCGTCAGTTACGATCTATAATCATCGGTATTTTAGTGCGAATAGTGAGTCTAATACTCTAGCAATAGAATAGAAAGGTGCCAGCCCCTTATAATAAGAAACAAGGCACAAATATATAAATATGTATGTTAAATGCTTTCAGAATTAGCTTCTACTTTTGAACTACAAAATGGCAGAGCCACTGAAAATGTTGATTTCTAATAGAGATGCGGTGAATCCAATGCAGTTTACATCAGAGATTGGTACTGTGGCCCTGTAGTTCACTAGCGCCACAAAAATTGCCTGAAAATCCTGCAGCCACTACATTCATCAGTGCTGAAAGAAATTTTTTAAACTATAATACTAAACGTAGAAAATCGTATACAAAAATGGGCGAGCCTACTCAATCAAAGCCGAATCGAAATATTCACGTAAATAAGATCATGCTCTGCATATGATGGGCTCAAAAGTGTGTCGTATACTACGAACTGCTTCTGAGTGGTCAAAACAGCAAAGCATAATTGTGTCGAACCCAACTTACTCTTATGAGGCGAGCATTACAGGAAAAACGGCGAGAATATGAGATCAGGCACGAGTCCGTCATTTTTTATCACGATAACTTTCGGCTACATGTTGCGGCTTCGATCAAAAACTATTTGTAGAATAGTGGATTGGAAATTTCACCCCACGCGCCTTATAATGTAAACTTGGCACCATTTGACTATAACTTGTTTTGATGCAGAACGTTCTTACGGGAATGCATTTCAGTTCAGTGGATGGAATTAAAAATTGGCTCGATACGTTCTTGGACTCGAAAGACAAGAAATTTTTTGGATCCGTAATTCATAAATTAAGAGAAAGATGGGAAAAGTTATAGCTGCCGATGGACAATACTTTGAATAAAGGATATATAACCATGTTTTCATAATAAAACCTCACGTTTTGTAAAAAAAAAAACCTAGAAACTTACTTGTACACTCATAAAACTGTTTCATATCATTAAAATAAAACAATTGATCTATTTCTTTTAAGGATTTATGTGCTTGTTTCATTGCCTTTCTAGAAATAATATCTTTAATGTTATAATTATTAATTCTAACAATTTTTAATAAATCGTCAATGTTTACATGAAGCAAACTGGATGGTACATTAGTAGGGTTATTATATTTATAATTATTATGGAAGCAACAGTAGTTCTATATATAAAATATGAATAAATGATTTTTTCACATTACTGAGGTAAAATATGTTGTGAAAAATTTAGATGTATAACTAATAAATGTGTAAGTATGCTTTAAAACTAAGTTCTTTAAATACGTATTTGAAAAAACATTCTTGTAGCTTTCACAATTTTTTTGATTATCTTTCAGAAGTAGGGCCTAATCAGATCCATTGTATACTATTAGGAGTGTGAATAAGTCTTTCCCGTTTTTTGTAAGAGATGGCGCCACCAATACTGTACGAGTATTCAATGGTTACATATGTCATAATCAAAGCTTATTCATATGTCAACAATTCCATACTAACACATTAGTTAAAATTTTTTCGCATCATAAATTTTTGATATCGTGAAAATGTCGAAATTTGAGCCGAGTCGACGTCATTTGCGGGAAGTTTCACTTTATTGGTTCAATTTGAAGAAATCTGCTGCCGAGACGCATCGATTGCTTCAGGAGGCTTATGGAGAAGGTTGTGTCGATGATTCAAGTGTTCGCGGATAGTTTCGACGCTTCAAAAGCGGTGATTTCGACGTGGAAGACAAGGAGCGTTCCGGGCGGCCGCAAATCTTTGAAGATCGAGAATTGGCGACTTTGCTTGATGAAGATTCTTGTCAAACGCAAGAAGAACTTGCTGAAGCATTGGGAGTTGACCAAACAACCATTTCCAAGCGTTTGAAAGCCATGGGAATGATCCAAAAGCAAGGAAATTGGGTGCCGTACGAACTGAAGCTGAGAGACGTCGAACGGCGTTTTTTCACTTGCGAACAGCTCCTTCAGCGACATAAAAGAAAGGGTTTTCTGCATCGTATCGTGACTGGCGATGAAAAGTGGATACGTTACGATAATTCGAAGCGAAGAAAATCATGGGGACTACCCGGCCATGCATCATCATCGACGGCCAAGCCAAATATTCATGGCGCCAAGCTCATGCTCTGTATATGGTGGGACCAGCTAGGTGTGGTTTACTATGAGCTTCTGAAACCGAATGAAAGGATCACAGGCGAGGTCTATCGACGACAATTGATGCGTTTGAGCCGCGCACTGCGAGAAAAACGGCCACAATACTCCGACAGACACGACAAAGTTATTTTGCAACATGACAATGCTCGCCCACATGTTGCACCGCCGGTGAAAACATACTTAGAAACGCTCAAATGGGAAGTCCTACCCCACCCGCCGTATAGTCCAGACGTTGCTCCGTCTGATTACCATCTCTTCAGATCGATGACGCATGGCCTGGCTGACCAGCACTTCCATTCCTACGAGGAAGCCAAAAAATGGGTGGATGACTGGATAGAGGCCAAACCGGTCGAATTTTTTCGCAACGGGATTCGTATGTTGCCAGAAAGATGGGAAAAAGTTGTAGCTAGCGATGGCCAATACTTTCAATAATTCATTTGTAACCATTTTTTCACAATAAGGCTCAAAATTTGAAAAAAAACGGGAAAGACTTATTCACATACCTGATAATATATTGAATAAACTTGTGTTTTGGTAGTCGTAAATCGCTTTGAAGCACTTGTTTCTTCACTGAATTCACGTTTTTCAAAAAAGTAATATACTTTAATAACAAAATCATTTGCAATGAGCTTAAGGCATTTAAACTTTTTAAAAATGCATTGTGAACGATGTGTAAAAAGCAGCTATCTAAATCAAATAAATTTTTGTATCTTATTTTTTTAACTGGTCTTGAAATAATCACATAACCTTTTTGTGAATACTTGGCAATTAGTTTTATAGTACTTATTTATAGTTTTATAAACTATACAATTATTTATAGTTTTATAGACAGTATTAGTTTTATAGTAATTTTATAGTAATTAATATTTAGTAATTACTTCCAAGACCTAATAAATAATTTAAACATAAATCATAAAAATCTAATGCTTCAAATAAGCATTTGAATAAAATATTATCATCCCTTTCTCTATAAAATCCGTTATGAAATTTTGAAGGCAAACTGTTTGAAAAAAGAGAAAAACTATGAAGTCTGCATTTTAATTTACATATCAATATGCCCACACAACCTTTAGATTTTTTAGACCTTTAGATTAGAATGAAAGTCGAATTCGATTCCATTATTTATATATGAATATATTTCATGTGAAATTCATAATATTCAATAATGACGTGAACAAAACATGATAAATCAATCATATCTAGTTTTGTTACTTTTATTTTCTTTAAAGGGATTTATTATAGTACTATTTTATGAAAATACTCCTTTGAAAAAAGTAAAATATCGTACATTTCATCAATTCGAAACATTATTTTTATGATAACGCTTGAAATAAAACTCACTTTTATAGCATCTGCTCGTCTTTCAAAAATCAGGTCTGCTGAACCCAGGGATCTTCCTGATCTATCGTAATGAACGCCAGCCGATTTCAGTGGACCGAATTCGCTAAACAGCTCCAGAATATCCGAATCCGTAACACCGAAATCTAGATTAGACACTATAAGCTTAGTTATATCGCTATTAGAACTATAGCGACGCGCTAGACCACTGCTACTGTTGCTTCCCAAAAACGCCTCACGTTTATAATTCGGTAAAGATCGACCAAAATTTGAGCTGCGACGAGAAATACTGCCACGACTGCGGCCACGTATAACGCCACCACTCGATTTACGCCCTCCTCGAATAGAACCACGCCTAGGAGAAGATGCAGAGGAACGTCCGCGTCTACTACTGCCACCTCCCCGTCGACCAGGAACATTACGTCGGTTACCTTTATTTTGCTTAATTATGTCATCCAAGCTCATTTCCATTTTTCCAGTCATAGTAATATTTAAGATGAATTATAATAAGCTCTTCTGTGTTGAAAAGTGCCCTCTTCCTTCTAATAAACTGACGTCTTTATCCTGAAAGCTTAATATTAAATTAAAATCATTACCGATAATATATTTAATAGTGTTCCTACCGAATCTTTTTAAAATTAGAAAATTTTACTTCTGTAAATTTGATATCTAAATAATAAATTTGAAAAAGGTGTGTTCACGAGCAACGAAAATGGCTTAATGAGTTATATTGGTCGATTTCGTACGATTCTTACGTTATAATTTAGTAAAATACAGATGAAAAATATTTGAAAATCTAATAAATTTAGGTACTCTATTTCATAAATATACTACCTATCATTTTTGCAATAAACATTGTAATACTGCAGTATCTATGCTGCCAAATATGAATCCTCATAAGAAAAGTAAAATTTTTGAGGTTGTATGAGAGCCTCAATGGGAGACAAATGGGAGGCCGAATACTAAAAGCGTGGGAATCATTTACCTAAATCCGGTGAGATTATAGAAATATCCTTAGTGTGGGTATCTAAGGCTTGTTTCTAGGAAGGATTGGGATAATCCAGATGCTAAAGGCATGCGAATCTTTTACAAAAATCCTGAGCGGCTGCAGAGATATCCTTGGCGTGGGTATCTAAGGCTTGTCTCTAGAAAGGTTGGGGAGTAGCTAGTGGTCGGGACATTACATTTGTGCTGCTCCCGGAGAAATGGGTGATTCTATGCTTTTTTCAAATCCTTTTATACAAAAATCGAAGCATTGCACTTATGGATAAGAATTATGCTATGGAGAAAATTTCGGCTAACGAATCACAGTGCTTTTTTCCGCTAGATTCTCTCACCAAAAATATATTATATAATACTATATTAATATAGAGTACACTGCGTGTACACAAATAATTTTCGTACGATTTTGACAGTATTTATTATTGCTGATACTTCTGCAGTTTTTACACATAATTCTAAGTTTATTCGCAATTTTCGCAAAATTACATACATGTAGATTTTTAAATCGTGGTCGTAGCGCAAAAGTTACTAAAGTTATGAATAAATATGTATATATTTATGATTAAATTTATAATTATCATAGTTTCATTTTATAAATTTATGATTAAAATATTTATGTGAATATCTCTAGCTATTATGCGTTTTACCTATGTTAAAATAATAGTAATCTTAATAGCAATTATAGGTTGTCAAATATCTCCCTTCTGCCTTTTTGTCTTTTGAATTTCGCGGCTATGTACAAAGCGCTACAGAGTTCGTATCTGGCAATACTATAAATCATTTGAAAGGTCTTGACAGAACGTAAAAAACGACGCTATACATGATTAGTTTGAATATTGCGTTCAACAGTTATAGACGTGTAAACATGGAGTTCACAAACGCCGAAATTCGCGCTATTTTAAAGTTTTCCTTCGTCAAAGGCAAATCCGCTAAAGAAACGTTCCGTGAGATTAATGGTGTTTTGGGGAATGGCACGCTATCACTTCAAACCACAGAGGAATGGTTTCGACGATTCAGAGCCGATAAAAACGACACCATGGATAAGCCAGCCGGCGGAAGACCTGTGACGATTCATACCGATCAAATCATGGAATGGAATTTATCGAGTTAGCTCGGTATGTGGCATCTCGTGACATCGCCCAGGAGATGAGAGTTAGTTACCAAACCATTTTAAATCATCTGCAGAAGCCTGAATACAAAAAAAGCTTGATGTTTGGGTGCCGCATAATTTGACGCAAAAAAACCTTCTGGACCGATTCAATGCCTGTGACGTGCTGCTGAAACGGAACGAACTCGACCCATTTTGTAAGCGGATGATTACTGGTAACGAAAAATGGATCACATACGACAATATCAAGTGAAAACAGTCGTGGTCCAAGGCCGGTTGACCATCCCAAACAGTGGCCAAGCTGGGATTGACGGCCAGAAAGGTTTTGCTGCGTGTTTGGTGGGATTGGAAGGGAATCATCCGCTATGAGCTGCTCCCATCTGGCTAGACGCCTAATTCTACCATCTACTGTGAACAACTGGACGACTTGAAGCAGGTTATCGACCAAAAGCATCCACAATTGGCCAACAGGAAGGGTGTAGTGTTCCACCAGGACAACGCCAGACCGCACACTTCGTTGATGACTCGTCAGAAGCTACGGGAGTTCGGATATGAGGTTTTATCGCATCCACCATATAGCCTGGATATAGCGCCAAGTGATTACCGCCTGTTCCTGTCCATGTTGAGCGCCCTTGGCGGTGTAAAGTTGGACTCAAAAGAGGCTTGTGAAAAGTGGCTGTTCGAGTTCTTCGCAAATAAGGAGAGGGGTTTCTACGAGAAGGGTATTATGAAGTTGCCGTCTAGATGGAAACAGATTATCGAACAAAACGGCGCATCTTTGAAATAAATCCGATCACTGTAACACTTTTTATAAAGCATTGAATGAAGAACAAAAAATTGAAAGGGAGATATTTGACAACCTGACATATAATATTAATATATAATATAATAATAGATAACTTTTAATTTAATCGGCAAATTATAAAATTAGGTATAAAAGCACGAATGTCATTACTATAATGTTAATTATTATTAATATAAATAATTATTGAATTAAATCGTTATTATTAATAATTAAACTAAATAAACTAAATATATATTCAGTATAGTGAAATGAGAATACAAAGATAAAGTATCGAATGCATACAAGACCAAAAGTTATAAGTATACGTATATATAGAATGATATGCCTGAAGCCGAAAAATTTTCTTTTTATAGCTAATACGAATTAGGCGTATAAATATAACATATAATAACTTATAGAGAGTGATCTATTTTAATCGGCGCAGCTGGATTACTCGCAACCTAAGCCAGATAGGGCAAAGTGGTTCTGAAAAAAATTGTCGAGAGCAAAGGGAGCAACAGAATAGGGCTAACATTTTTGACCTTGAACCCACCCTTCAAGGATATTTCAAGGTCAAAGTGATTTTTTAAAATGAGAACACCTATTTTTGTCCTCGGATTCAAAAAGAGCGGGAAATTTCACGTTGAAAATCATATTGAAAACATTTTTTTCTAGGACAATTAAAGGTCAAATCAGACAGGCGAACCAACTTTAACACTGACGTACCGCATCCCCACATACCCTTAGAAACCTTATGCAAATATTGTTTGTTTGGGGGTTTGTTTATAACGTTTGTAAGGGTATGTGGAGATGCAGTACATCACTGTGAAGGTTGGTTAGTCCGTCTGTGATTTAGGTATCAATGATTTTTAACCCCGAGTTTGACCTTGATTTGACCTTGAAATAACCTTGAAAATTCTCAATATGATTTTAAGCGTAAAATTCCCTGCTATTTCCAAATCCAGAATCAAAATAAGGTTTCCTATTTAAAAAATCACTTTGGCCTTGAAATAATCTTGAAGAGCAAGTTGAAGGTCAAAAACTTTAGCCTTATTGTGTTGCCTCCTTTGCCTTCTACAACTTTTGTCAGAACCACTTTACCGCATTTGGCTTAGGTTGCCAGTAATCTAGCTGCGCCGATTAAAATGGGTCACCCTTTATATAATAGATGCATAATCATAACTAAAATTTTGGCAGTACTCTATACATTGCCACCGCGTGAATCTATACATTGTTTTTCAGATAAAGTATACATTGTACCCGATTCTATATGAATTTTATCATCTAAACTAATTTTAGACTGTTCTATCTCATCTAAACTAATTCTACTACGGAGTCCCAAGATTCATAAGGATCGCTATAAGTAGCGCCACTATAGTTCCTATCAGTATTTAAATAACTGGCCAGCGTCATTGGAAACATAACCCACTAAAAATATAGTTGTGGCCAAATCATATTATCTCTGTTTGATGTAAAACTTAACATGAATCTCGGGTTATATCATATAGGTATTTTGTATGACCGTTATTACAATTGATACGTACGAGTGCATCTCGCAATAATAGGTAGATCTATGTACTTCTATCTTACATTATCGTACTATATTTTCTTGAAAATCATTCATTTACAATAATTGTAAATATGTTTGAACTACATGAAGCTTGAAACTAGGAGGTTCACAATCTCCAACATCTAATAATGATATTGTGATAACATTCATTATACGAAAATCGCAATTGTATTCTATGATTCCGAAGATCAGCGGAATGGACGTAAGAGTTCAAGATAGACGCATATCATCTGAAATCAAAAAATGAATAGTCTGTTATTCATCTTCTGATTTTCTCCTTTTCTTTTTATGTTTAGTTATAATTTCATGATGAATGTGTGATATGCGTAATTGCTTGCATCTATGATTTTAGTTCTTTTTAAATTGAATTTTCATATTATTTGTAATGATAATTTTTAACATTTTATACAGTCCTGAGTAATGGTCACCGAATTTACCGGTTTTTACACTCAATAAAAATACGTAATCACCGATTCGAAAATTATTTTCGTTAATCTTTTTGTCGTAATATGTTTTTGATTTCAATTTTGAATTAACAAGATTATCATATGCTAGTTTCTTTATTCCGGTTAAACGCTTTACTAAATCTTTAAATAGCCCTGATATGTGCTGGTACTAAATCAGCATCTGGCAAGGGATCGCTAGACGGTTGCCTAGCTAAACACCCGAAAATAACTTCAAAGGGTATGTTTCGTGCTTTCTTGCACGAACGTATTATAATTTAATATAGCGATATCAAGCCATACATCCTAATCAAAATTTTTGTTGGTAAATTGCTTGAGGAATTTACTTAAAGCATGGTGAGATCTTTCAAATGATCCATTTGATTGTGGATGAAAGGCTGCAGTCCTTATTCTCTTAATCCTAAAACCTTTAGCGAGTCTTTGCATTAAACTACTCATAAAATTTGTACCTTGGTCTATTAGGACAACCTTTGGCGTTCCGAAAATGTTAGAGCCTAAGCATTTGAAAATGCAACGGCGAGACAAAACCGAGATAATTAGTCTTACATTGTGAGCATATACTCATTTTTTTTCATCATCGGTAGAGGCCCTACTATATCTAAAGTGACCTTTTCAAACGTAGTTCCAGATGTGTCCGTAATTACAATAGGTTGCTTGGTTTTTAAGCAAATTAATTTTTATAATTGGCAATTCAAACATTGTTGGATTCTTCGTTGAATAACTTGCTTTAGATTTTGCCAGAAATAGTTCTGCCTGATTCTATTATATATTTTAGATACTTTGCAGTGACCTCCAATAGGAGTCATGGTTTACGTAATATATTTGTTTTCTTTTTTCTTGAAGAACATAGCGTCAGATTCGATTACAAATAATTATTTTGACCTTATTATTCATAAATACATCCTTAATTAGTGCTAGAATTTCAAGCCATGATATCCCTGTTATATATACACTGTTAAAAATACTTATTTCACTTATTTTTTTATTGTCAATAAATTTCTTCCATTTATTGAGTTTCCTCAATACCACCTTTTATTCTTAGTAGGGACTCTTCTGCTATCTTACCCTTTATGACATATATTGTACCTACTTCTAAATCTTGCTAGTTTTTATTAATTCTTTAACACCTATATCGCATGATTTTCCATTTACGTCCACCATGTACCAGATGATTAAATTTTGCCCGAGCTGGTGCATTTAAACTCCGCGCGTAAACTGAATCGGTAAAATTGTCTTTTCCTATATTGGTACAATCTTTCTTGATGCTCGTGTCAAATTTGAGCCCCATATCTCCGTTAGTGTGTGTGTTAGTGCGCTGTTTGTTTACGACGCAAAACGTTTCTCTGGCGATATTGACTATGGAAAAAAAGTTTTACTATTACGGCTACGGAATCGTTGAAAATGTTGTAAAAGTGTTTTAGGGATTCTACTTTATCGCGAACGCAAGTATTTGATTGGCATAAAGCATTCAATTAAGGTCGTGAAGTCGTCGAAAACTTGCCTCATGCAAGTCGCCCACCTGCCTCTGTTTACGATGTAACATCAAAAAAATTGAGGAAATGGTGCTCCAAAATTGTCGTGTCGGCATCAGAGATATAGCAGAGGCTCTTTGTATCTCTTTTTTGGCAAATGTTTTGCATATGAAGAATGTCAATGCTAGGCTCGTTCCAAAACATCTAAATCTTGCAAAAATAACATCCAGTAAAGGTCGCAAAAGAGATGCTTCAAGATGTAGCTGAGGACCCTACATTCATCTAACGCATTATTACTGGTGACCAGACATTTATGAATATGACGTCGAACTGCCCAACAATCTAACGAATGACGCTCTAAATCAGCCGAAACCGAAAAAACCACGTCAAAGTCGTTTTTTCCGATTACCACGAGGTGGTTCACCATGAATTCGTTTCAGGAGGTCAAACGGTCAATAAGGAGCACTGTTCGCGCATCACACTCGAACAAAAAATAAAATAAAAGGAAAATCTATAAGTATGTGTGTGTATATACGTATGAATGTATGCGTGTATAGCGAGGGAAATCCTACTCGGTTGCAGCTGTCCGTCGGACGAACGTGCAAGAACCCTGCCGTAATGCGGGGAAAGCCCAAATTGTAAATCAGGGCGTTGCACTTTGCGTCGGTCCGGTACCTGCAACCGGGCTCCGCGGACGCCCGACGGTCAGCTCGACTGAAGCAGTCAGTCAGTCTGCAACTAGCAACCTAACAGTGAATTTGAGTATTGTGCGTCGTGCTAAGCAATTCATAATACTTCACTTGCCGGTTGATAGTGTTGCAGTTTGTGTTGTGTGATTCGTGTCAATCCCGTGTAATTCTGAATGCGTGCCGCCGTCTGTTCGTGTACGCGTAGTTGTGTAATTGTGTATAAAAAAGTGTCTGTGCTTTCGTGTGTTTATATAGTCGTGTGTGAATATGTGTTTTGTGTTTTCACGAGTTTGTGCGTTCGTGTACTTACGTGCACTTGTGTATACGTGTATTTGTGAGTACGTGTGCTTGTGTGTGTGCGCGTATCTACGCACGGGTGTGTACGCGTGCTTGTGAAACCGTGTATATATCTGTGTCCGCGGATTTGTGTGATTATATATAAAAATACGTATCTGTGTCTGCGTATTCCTTGTGTATACGTACTTGCGAGTACGTGTACTTGTGTATACGTATTTGTGATACGTGTACTTGTGTACGTATACTTGTGTGTACGTGTATGCACGTACGTGTATGTACGCGTATTTTGTTCGTGTATACGTATATTTTGTGTGCCTGTAGATAGGCGAAGTTTAGTATTCGTGTATAGGCATTGTGGAGAAACGTGTCCTCCTGTTAGGTTGCTCAGGTGACAAGCGGTCCAGATACGGAAGGCGCTAACTGGGTGAGCGCACGAGTGCTCTAAGCGGGCGCCATTGCGATAACTCGATAAGAAGGAGTTATCCGGACACACACGGGGCGAGGGCTGTACCCGTATCCGAGACGTCGGAGCACTGTGTCGTGTCGATTTTGGTGTCCCGCTTCCCTCAAAACCACCTTGCCCGACTTCCAGCGGCAGGTGGGGTCACCGCCGATACAGAGGTCGGCTGTCGCGGTGTGATCCGCGTTAAAACAGTATATTTAAATGTGTAGTTTTAAATGTGTGCTTATATGCTGCAGCATCCAAGGTATGTGTTTTAAGAGCGTTGCGTAGTATCTTTAAGGAGAATCGTAAATTAATATAGTTTCTTGATTTACTCGTGTTATAATTTTGTATTCATTTGTGAAAGACGATCTGTCAAGTTATAATTAATCAATAAATAATTACCAATTTCCACTTGATTCGGCTTTTCCCCTTACTCCGAAGGGGTTTTTACGCCCAATCAAGCGTGATTTTTATTTCCGCGAAATCGTTGTGTTTTATTTAATTAGCCTATCTGCTCATTCCTACTTAATTAAAAATTGTTATTAAATCTACGTTTGCAATAAACAAGCACTACTCGCCGTTTTGAGGCGTCCACATGAAGCAGTCGTCGTGAACGACCGGATTTGTGGGTAGACAAGTCTGATTTTTTTGGCTAAACACGAAATGAAAGTCATCGCTCAGCCACCGTAATTCACCAGATTTGGCTCCCTATGACTTTTTCCCCTTTCCGAAACTCAAAAATCTGCTTCAGGGAACGCACCATGAGTCCATTGAAGCCATAAAAAGTAATTCGATAAAGGAACTGAAGGCAACCCCAGGTAAGGCTTACAACAGGTGTATGGAATGGGTCAAGTTTGATCACATGGTTACATAGTCTCGTCGATATTGAATTAAGCCCTGAGTTTCAATAATATTATTATAATATGGAAAAATAGAATCGGAAAATCATCTCCTTCATTTTTAGATTCACTACTATAGATATCGCTCTCTGAAGAGTTTGATTCGGAAAATGTAGTCGGATTTAAACCAGAATAAGTGTTTGTGGTCACTAATCATGATGAATTTGTTTCCAAATATATATGATCTAAGTGTACGCACAGCGTACAACATTGTTAATGCTTCCCTCTCGTATGTGTCGTAGCGAAACTCTGGACCTGTCAATACCTTTGATGTATATGCTACAGGCTTATCTTGATCGACTTTTCTTTAGCACAAAGTCCCTCCTATAGTCTATCCAGATGCATCAGTAATAATAAGAAAAGGTTTGTCCATATTAGGGAGTTGCAAAAAAGGTGCGGTTCATACGGCCCTCTTTTAAATTTAGAATAATGTTTCTGCTTCTTGTCTAATTAAAAATTTCGTTGTTTTGCAATAATCTAGTAAGGGTCTTAGCAATCTTAGAAAAATTTTCAATTAATCGTCTATAATCCTGCTAAACCTAGAAATTGTCGAATATTTTTAAAGTGCCTGGATTTTTTGAAGTTTTCGACGGCTTCTAATTTTCTTGAGTCTGGTTTCAACCCTTCTTCCGATAGATGTGTCCAAGATAAGTTACCTTTTTCTGTAATATTTTGCATTTACTCGGTTCTAATGTCTAATTTGCTATCCGTATCAGTTCCATTACGAGATTAAAGAGTTTATTATGTTCTTCTTAGGTTTTTGCATATATCATTATGTTGCCCATATACAAAAAGACACCACTTCCGATTAATCCTTCTAACGTAAAGTTCATTGCTGTTTGGTATTCAACATCTGCGTTTCTAAGCCCAAAAGGCATTCTTATGAATTCATAATGCCCTATAGGTGTCGAAAATGCTGTTTTATGTGTATCATCGGGATGCATCGGAATTTGGTTTAATTCGGACACAATCCATTACGGTATAACATTTTGCAGACCCAACAGTATCTAATATATCAACTATATTGGGTACAGGATATATTATAGGAATCGCTTTTTCTCATATACACGGTACATAAACACTATTTACGGTTTATTTAATAATATCTGAAGATTTTTTGGTACAGCCCATAGGCTTGTATTATAGGCAGACCTCGAATGTCTAATTACACATTTATTTAACACGTCCGATATTGTTTAGTTTTTACCGTATTGTTGATAGTCAAATTTTATGATTGCCGATGTTAGTGACTGATAGTTCACCCTCTTCAATATAGAATCGATGGGAATTTTCACTAAAACTTCAGCTGATTCGTTTTTTACTCTGTTCAAGTTTATGATTTCGAAACAGTCCAGGAGACGAGTTTCTATATCTCCATCGTTTTCTTCTAGAATATGGAATAAATTCAGAATGTTGGTTCTTGTATATTCACCTGGAATCTTACATTTTCCAATATTTCTTATCTGCTTATAACGGATAATATCTATTTTAAAACACAAGGTTTCTTCCAAGTCATCGAATTTGCGACGTTTTGAGCTTGTTTCTAGTTCTAAAGCAGTTATATTATCTCCGATCGTCATAAATGTATAATCGAAATCTATGGTAGCCTTATTATTAGCAAAAAAATTTAATCCGAGAATTCCATCAAATTGTATGGCATCGTTGTTTGAAACAACATGGAAGGTGGTTAATTTATCTAAAATATTAATTTTAGTTTGCCTAAAGTTTTAACAAGGTCTTCGGCGATACCCTTTAAGAATATAGTTTCATCCTTAATCTTATTTTCTTCTAGGATACTACCTTTCTTAATGATATTTCTCTTGGAACCTGTAACTATTAATAAGGTTCTTACTGAAATCCCTACCACCAATAAGGAGCATTGATTTGCATTAATTCTTACATTTCCTGTATTTATTTTGAAATTAATTGTTTTTTCATTTATGTTCGCGCCGCTTACATTATAATAGTAAGTTTCAAGTCTTATATGCCAGGGAACTGGCATAAGTTTTGCCTTATCGAAGCAGATAACGAAATGTCAAGATCAGTTCCAATACTACGGATAAGGACTAGTCTTTTATTCCTTAGTTTTCTACCCACAATCAAGTTTGGACATTGAGAACTATAAGTAAGGCATGCCTCCGCACTGGAGGCGATTTTCAAAGTGATTCTACACTGCCGTTAAATTCACTTCTCTTACTTGCTTGTGAGAATATCGAATTATAGACTTGGAGAAGTCGACTTAGCTTACCGATATTGCTCTTGGAAACTGTTGAAGTCCTATTTGGCTTATACATTTCCAAACAACGAAGTGGCGCTGTCACTTATAATAAGTGCGTTTTTATTAAAACCCATAATTTCTTGTATCTTTAGAAGAAAATTGGTACTTAATATTCCATCACACGCAATCTAGAAATCCACTTCGTATACGAGTACAACTGAAAATGTTCAACTGAATTTTCAAAATGCTACAAAGATTGAAAAATAGATATTTGAGAATCACATTCACAACTGGAAAAAATACTGATTGCAAGGAACTTTGAATGATAAAAATCCGATGGTTTGGATTCATGTTACGTATAAAATAATTATGAAGGTATTGCATAAGTCCTATAGATCATTTTATCAATCAAAGTTCCTTGCAATCGGTATTTTTACCAGTTTGGCATGTGATTATCAAATATCTATTTTTCAATCTTTGTAGCATTTTGAATATTCAGTCGGACATTTGTTTTTATAAAACACATGTGTGTGCTCGCGGTCAGTTCGTCCGCGCCAGCTAAACATCCGGCTTTTCTTCATTATTTACAATGCAGTGGAGTGAGCTGTTATAAAAAAGGGTAGTTGGAAAAAAAATATGGGTAGGGTCCGTTGTAGACGAAGAAACGTAATCTGTGTTCGTAGACGTGTGAACCTCGCTTCGTCAATACGTCCGTATATCCAAGCAGTTACGCGAGCGTTGACAATGGACAGGAAAAATAACAACTACTGGTATTTGCTGTATTCGCTCGACCTCGCCTAGTTTCCCTTCGTTTGACCTCCTTTTTTTCGCTCGCAGGCGATGACCCACTTCTCTGAGCCCTGATTGGCTCACAGATTGGACCCGTACTGCAAAAATTATAATAACTATAAAAATAGACCTACATGAATATTAATAATTACACATAACGTTTCCTTCCCGTTCTTATAGTATATAGATATATAATATTATCTTACAGTATCTCTATAAGATATTCTATTTTACAACTCAGATCGACAGAGACATAGCTGGCGCCGTCTGTGACGTAGTGCGCGCATGTGCGCATGCTCAATATGTTGCGATGCGATGTCGTCTTGCGGAGAGTCAAGCCGCCGCCAGCCGTCGCTAATCTCATGCGTAAATTTTTTTAAAAATGTTTCACTTTGACATAATTACTAATTACTTCCAATGCATTAATAAAGTAAAGTAGATGAACCTTTTTACGAGCGCCTTGCCAAATTTGAAGTTAAAATGTTAATTAAATGGCAAGTAAAAACAAAAGTTTAAATAAAATTTTCTCAACTTCTTTTGGTCGTATAAAAATGTGCAAAAGCTCAAAATTTTTCGTCTAGGTACGTCCCAAAATCAAGTTTCGATGAAATTTTTTAAAATTTAGCAGGTACATTAAGCATATTATGATGTGTCAGCTGTCACCATTTCAGCGAATTTGACGAAACCTAAAAGTTAATGGTCTGGAATTTACATTTGAACACGTAATTTCGAAATTGACTGAGAAATTGGAAGGTTTTCTCTTTATAGTAAAGAAACTGTTCGACATATCTGTTCGGAAAACTAATATATTATAATCTTGTTGTCTAATCCAGTTGTACCAAAACAATAAAAAGAACAAAAAAGATGCACATAATATCTATAGCTCTTTTAAAAAATATTCTTATTATTCGACTTAATACCAAAAACCACCATTTTTATGTTTTTTGTATTGCTTTCGCCATTTAAAGTCAATTTCAGCAAAAAATCACTATGGCATCCATTTTAGGTACCGCAAAAAGCTTAAGTGCGTACATTTTCCGCAAAATGGAATGTGGGAGCACTTCCAAAGACCTCACCCAAATGTATATTTTCACAAATGCTTGAATGGCAGCAAAGCAAGCGTTCAAATGTGCTTAATATACATTCTCATATATATATATATATATATATATATATATATATATATATATATATTGTAACCGTTCCGATCGACGGTCCCGGCGTTTCAAAACCGCGCGCGCGCGTAAGCACAAATAGTGCAGTCGCGCTGCCAAAAGGGCGCGCGCGAAGGAGGGAGAAGCGAAGCGTTTCTTCTCCGTCGAGACACGGTGAAAGACTGACGCATTTGTCACCCCGTTCGTACGTCGCCTCAAGCTCTGTTGTAATCTTCGAGGACAGCCAGCCCCGCACTGTGAGTGGCTCGTGTGTGTGCTTTAACGCATCAACTAGAGGACGACTTGAAAAAGGCAGAGAGGACCTCGCGAACACTGTGTTTCAAGCCCCGGCGATTCTCGCCGCAGCAAGTGTTCACATCGGGAGAGCGAGCAGCTCCCCGACCGCCATTACACCACCAACACCGCCGCAGCCGCGGCCGCCTGCACGACCGGAGTCGTGTGCGATCTGCCGCCAGAGAGCCCCTGCTCTCCTCCACCTCCACCACCAACTAGCCGACGGCCCAGCAGCAGCAGAAGCATCTCCAACGGCCTGCCCGACGGGACCCGAGCAGCGCGAGAGAGCGGGCCCAGCACCGCCGCCGCCACTGCCTGCCTGACTGGTGTCAAGCGAGAGAAAGAGAGAGAGAGAGAGAAAGAAAGAGCGAAGGCCACCACGTCCAGCAGCCCGTTCCGGAGGAAGATCAAAATCGCCCCGCGGTACCCGACGAAGGCAAGTACTTGACCGCTTAGTGTGCTAGGAAGTAGGTTTGCCGCTTCCGCCGCCGCCGCGCTCGCGCCGTGCTTAACTTAGCGTTCTAATGTGTGTTCGTTCGTATATGTCCCTATCGCGTGTCCCCGTCCCCCGTGTATCCTGCTAGCTTGTAATCGTAACAGTCGGAAGTGTCGCGGAATCTGCGCAGTGAAATACGTGTGAGAGTGTGTGTGTGTGAGACGAGTGCGTATGCGTGCGAAGTATTACTGTAACGCGTATGTGAGAATGTGTGTGTGTAAATAAATAAAGCGGTGATCCTCATAGATTGTTTTTCATATTTTGCTTTCCCCTACCGACTTCCCCATTCCGCTACAGGTAGACGCGGAGTATCTGCACGTATCTGCACCGCCTCAAGGTAAGTGAACGACGTGAAAACGCCGTTACAATATATATATATATATATATATACTAGCATCCCCCGTCTCGGCTTCACCCGAGATAATAATTTAACCGATTTCTTAAACAATTCAATAATATCTAAGTAGAATGTACTCTATATATAAAAATCTATATTACTATAAATGATTTGAAACATAATTTACCTACCGTCGCTTCTGTATATACAGAATGTACAACCGTATTTAATACACACATATATGCATATTACATATAGTTTCTATGAGGAAATGATTTTTTTGATTTCGGGCGGTTGAAAAAGATGTCCAAGTGTCTCAAGACGCCGTTCACGGGGAGTATCGTGTTTGAACTATAGGACATGCCTCGGAACGACTGCTATAGTTTTCTTTTGGGAACGTAGAATACGACGTCCAGCTATCCCGGTATGACTTTTACTGGGAGTGTGCGTGTCCGAACGATAGAAAATGAATCTCTTTAAAGAAGTCTCTTAAACACTCCCCGTAGAAGTCATTCCAAAACACCTGGGAATCGCATTCTATCATCCGAATACGAAACTCCTCGTAGAAGTTGTCCCGAGGTACTTAAACATCGTTTCCTACCAACTAAACACGATAGTCCCAGTAGAAGTCGTCCCGAGAAAGATAGCATCGCTTCCTAATGACTAAACACAATACTCCCCGTAGAAGTCGTTCGGAAAGACCTAGATTTCGTATTTTACCGTTCCAACACGAATCTTCCATTAGAAGTTGATTTCCTTGTACTTGAACGTCGTTTTCTATCAACTAATTACAATATTCCCCGTAGAAATCGCCTAGAGACACCTGAACATTGCATTCTATCATCCGAACACACAACTGCCTATAGAAATCGTCTTGAGGCGACGGGGTAACGTAATGAACCGCCCGTACATGCCGCCTCTAGACTATTTCTCAGTAGAAACCGTATTTAAAAGGTGTATATATAATATGTACAATATAACATACATACTATATATATATATATATATATATATATATATATATATATATACAAATAAATGTATTATACACATATATACATACATACATACATACATACATATATATATATATATATATATATATATATATATATATATACATAGTTTCGAAGTTGTTGGTAAAGAACCCTATTTTGCCATTTTTTTTTTATTCAAACTAAAAAAAATATAAATTGTCGTCACAAACTATATTCAGTATGATTTGGCATACAGAACCATTTTATAAAGAGAGAGAGAGAGAGAGAGAGAGAGAGAGAGATTTCCCCCGTAAGAGAAAATAAAATTTACAAAAATCAAAAGATATCCATAAGGTGTGAGAGTAATGTTAGATTAACCTGAAGGACAAAAAAGGTAATACATACTAAACGTCACATCTCCTTTGGGATACGCATCCCAAAGTTGGATATGAACATTCGTTTGAGCTGGCCTGGTATTAATACTTTAAGCGGACTTCTTTAAGTTAATGTTCGTGATTCAAGACGCCACCTAGTGTCCGCTGGTGAAACTGATTGTTAAAACCATTAACTTGATTTATTGATGAAAGTAAAATGATTTTCAATAAAAAGCAGAGCCATGTCCTTCCCAAGATAATATAGAATCTATATGTCACATTTCAGAACAATTGGTTCAGTAGTTTTTTCGGTTATCGTGTACAAACAAAAACACGTTTTGTCTTTATAAATTAGTATGAAGTATGATATGATATGATTACAATTGAATTGTACTTTTGTCGACTGCCTATATATAAATTAATAAATATTTTTTATTGGTCTTACAGTCCAATCAATTCAATCTAAAAATACAATAAAAGTAAAAATAAAGAATAAAAATAAAAATAAATAAAAAAATAAAAATAAGTAAAAAAATAAAATAAAAATTAAATTAAAATTATAATGACAGACTGTCCTTGTTTACATTCACCCCCGTAAACTAATCTGAAAATAAAATATTAGCTGAAAAAATTCTTTGTTAGTAAAGTGCAGTCTGACTGTGCCCAACACCCTTACCTAATTTAATTTTTAATTTAATTTTTATTTTTAACTTTTATTTTATTTATTTTTTTTTTTATTTTTTTTTTAATTTTAATTTTATTTTTATTTTATTTTTAGATTGAATTGATTGGACTGTAAGACCAATAAAAAATATAAAAAAATATTTATTAATTATGATATGATATGATATGATATGATATAATATATACATAATAATATAACATAAGTTTTTATAACAATTTATATATCGTTTTGGTTTTAAAACGTGATTTTCTACATCCAGATAATATTTTCTTAAATTGAATCATAACACGTATACGAAATCGAAAAATAATTAATTTTTATATTTATATCACAGAAAAGATGGTTCTCATATCAAGTCAATATTCCTGTGTAATTAAAAAAATTAAGTTAAAAAATTTTTTAAAAATATAACGTGTAGATTTAGAAATTAATTATACTTTACGTATCCATATACTATATATGTGAATAGAAGATAGTAAAAGAATTATAGAAGAAATTCCATATTGAAAAACTTATTCGCTTCAATTCAAAATTACAGGAGAACCCAGTTCTCAATATTACTCATTTTTTTACTATAGTTTACAACTCAAGATTATTATATAGTGAAATTCCGAAACCAATGTCTTGATATAGGGAATTGAGTTTTTGAGAGAAGTTAATCAATAAGCAATCAATTTCTTTCAGTCTAATAATATTAGATATAATTAGTAAATATTGATTAAGTGATATTTAATAAAATTCCCAACGTCCGAAAAATAAATAAATATTTTCTTATATTTAGAAATAAGTGATATTTTATATTTCTATTTCATTTTTTATATTATATTAATATTTTCCATTATAAACTACAGAGTAGTACATTTGTTTTTTACAGTAATAAAAGCAAGGTTATTATTTTCTTAATTTATGAAACCAATATCTCAACGTAAGAAATTAAGTATATATGCAGTAAATATTGATTATAATGTAGTCAATAAATTTTTATGTGACTGTATATTAAATAAATATTTTTTAGATTGTGAAATAAGTTGCTTCAAATAAGAAAACCAGCATCTCAAAAAAATTCTTCATCAAGAACTTGTTCGCTTGAATTAAAATAATATAAAATTAATATTTTACTATATGAACTAAAAAATAGGAAATTTGTTTTTTAGGGTGATAAATAATCTCTAGATTTAAGCAAATAATGTTTGCCTGAAATTCAGCAATAATAAAAAATATGAGGTAATCTAGGTAAATAATTTCTTACTTTTTAGCCAATTTCGAGAAATCCATAACTCATTCGGTTTAGTTGAATGGATATTGTAAAATCTCTGCTTATGTCGTTTTAATTCAAGCAAATAAGTTCTTGATAAAGAAATTTTTGAGATTCTGGTTTTCCTATTTTAAGCAACTTATTTCGCAATCTAAGAAAATATTTGTTTTATTTTTAATTATAAAATAATTCTTTATCCGATTCAAGGCACATAAATATTTACTTGATATTGGTAAATATTGTTTCAGATATATAGAATAATACAACAAATTATTTTTTTATTTCATATACCTCAGAAAATTACATTTATGAAAATAGTATATAGATGTGAAAAATCACAAAAAAAACCAAAACGATATATAAATTGTTATAATATGAGTATATATATATATATATATATATATATATATATATATATATATATATATATACGATTAATATATCCATAAATTAATTTCATAATGTATATCTATAAGATATCTAAAATTGCTATATAAGATTTTTACAATTTTACACAGCTTACTACAATAGCGTAATAAATAAGGTGTTAGCTTACGAATCCAAAGGATAGAATCCCGGTTAGGTCGAAGTTTTTTTAAGCGAAATAAATTAATTATGAGAGTTTAAGCAAATAATATAATGTTAACTTAAAATTAAATGATGAAATAAACGTAATAAAAGTAAATTAATGTATAAATTGTAAAAGAATTCAAGAAATTATTCGCTTAGTTCAAACTTTTAATTTGTAAAGTCAAGAAAATAATATTTTTTCAAAATCTAGGAGATATTTAATTAATCGAAGAATTTATTTTCCTGATTTTAAATTTTAAATTATTGGTTCAAGAAAATATTTTCTTTAGATAAGAAAACATTTATTTAATTTACAATCTCAGCCACCCATTTTCTAGAAAATCTGAACTGAAATCTAGGAAATAATTAATTAATCGAAGAATTTATTTTCCTGATATTAAATTTGAATTTATTGGTTTAAAGATATATTTTCTCTAAATAAGAAAACATTCATTTAATTCCGAATATTTATGTTCTACTGTTAAGAAAATATAAGGTTTATTTTAGTAACTACTTGCTTGGTTCAACTATCTGCGATTATTTGGTTAAAAAAATATTTACTTGGTACAGAACAATCGCATAAATTTCTTAAATTAAGTAATTTTTACTCGATTTTAGAAATTATTTTCCCTTACTCGGGGCGCAAAATAGATTTTCTGCAGTCGTCTAAACGGAGCAAAATACTACTTTTCTTCCCTCGGGAGGAAAAGTGTTTATGACCGCTTCCCGACCAATCAGAAAACAGAATTTTACTTTTCCTCCCTTGGGAGGAAAAGGGAATGAACGGAACCGTGTAGTCCGGCAGAATTCTCAGTTTTTCCTGCCTGCGTAGCATCTAGCATTTACGATGTTTAGACTTACGAGTATATGCGCCAGTCGAGCACGGACTCGACCTTTTTTTTGCACTTTGAGTTAGCTATTCAAAATTTTTAAATAAAATAAGATTTATATTCTATCTGAAATTTATTATAAAATGACTTATGTTTTTTAAGTATTAAAAATTATCTATATCTTTTTTAATTAGTTTTAATTTAAAATTCTATTTATTATGCAATTAATTTTTTTTAAATTTTAATTTGAGCGTAGATTATTAACAAACTTATAATCTTTAATTGATTAGTCTATTTACTTAGAGAAAAGGGGGGGCTCCATCCCCCAACCCCCGGCGGGGGTTTAACCCCCTGCACCCACACCACTCAAGCCTACATCTCTTCTCAACATACTTTATCAATTTCCAAATAAGAGGAAATTATTTAATTTAATTTTATTCAATTCAAGTAAATTGCAGGTATAACCTTAAGAGAAAACCGATAGTATATTTTTTTTCAAACCCAACGAATTACATTTCATGTTAGGGCAACTTATTTCAGAACGAGTATCATTTAGACCTTTAGAGTTTATACCTGCTCGCTCTATCTAAGCATTACTAACACATGGGGGGTGGGTTTGATATTCTTTAATTCAGTGAGTTTGCCGTTCAATTTTTTGTGCATTTTTTTGAGAAAGAAAAAGCACCCTCGTATGGGAAAATAGTATGGATACATGGGAGCAAAGGCGTTTTCGGACTCGGGTAATTTGACGCCCTCGCTTCGCTTGGGCGGCAAACATACCCTCCTCGTCGGAAAACGCCTATTTTGCTCCCTTGTGTCACAATGTACTATTTTTCAGTGTAACAGAACAAGACATCCAGAACTGTTTCAAACAATAGAAGATTCACATGGAAAGATAGAGGAGGGTTATTTTTTAAAAGTGATCATAAATAAATATACATAATATCAAAATAAAAAGTTTTATATCACTGATTTTGTTATTTAATAGCCCCACCTCGTAAATCAGTTACATTATAATTTCAAGCGAAGCCGAGACCAGAAGTGATATTCTTTATATGTATGCAACCGAAATTGCAAAAAAATAGGTAAGTAATTTTGTTTCCAAAATAAAAAAAGTTTAAAACTTTTTTAATTTATGCTTTATACAATACTTGTAAAACTCTAAGTTATGAATATATTTTTTTTCATTCGTTGAAAAACTAGACTTTCAAAGGAATGTAATTCATGAGTATTTCAATATAAATAAAACAAATTTTTCATGAAAAGGAGAAAATTTTAATTTACTACATCAACATTTTATAAGTTGAAAAGAGTAATTCAATATTTGTCAAATATTATTTTAAGGAAAATATAAAAAAGGTTTTTGAAGTAACTTAAATTTTTGTAAAATAAACTAAAGAAACTTCTAAATTAATGTATAAATAGTCAAATATATGTGAATCTCACATTGTCTTTTTATTTTTTCAAATTGATATATATATATATATATATATATATATATATATATATATATATATATATAAAATTATTTAGTTCATAATATATGCAAAATTGTTTAGTTAATAATAATGCTACTACAAATTTACTATTCTTATCAGAATATAAAAATAATGTTTAATTCATTAAATTTAGGATGTTTTAACAATTTTTGTCACAAATTATTTGTACTAATTAAATAAAAAAAGTAATTATATATATCTTTTTGAAGTTGCTTTCTACGAAAGTATAATATAACGTAAGCATGGTGTATTCTAATTTATTATCATTTCATACCTCTTTTCTTTAATTTATTACATTTATTATATAAATGAAAATAAATTTTCTTAATAATTACTTGAGTAATAGTATCACTGGGATTATTTTATTAATCAAATAACAATAATATATATTATCTAGGATGGTAATAATATATCAGTTCAGAAATATATTTTATTTTTTAAATTAAACAAAAGAAATTATTGAAATTAATTTTAGAAAATCAAGTGTATGTAACAATTTTTTTTTCTCATTTCAAACTATATGTTTTTAAATTATCCAATTCATACAAATGAAAATAATTTTTGATTATAAATAATAATGAAAAGAATTATAAATAATAATGAGAATACATTGCCATGAACATAAGGTTTAAGAAACTATCTGGAAATATACTGGGAAGTTCATCTTCCACAAGTGCTTGGTATTTTAGATGGATAAAAAATGTTAACAAATAGTAGCCTTGGAAATAAAGTATACAAAATAGAGAAAAAGTATAGAATAATACAAAGTATCCAAAATTTGTAAATTCATTATACCTGATGCATCATTAGATTTTCGAAATTATTAGAAAAAATGACTAAATCTCATGCAGCATGTCATCATCTTATTTGGGCGAGGAAAACAACTTTGTAATACCTGCCGAAATAAGACGTTGACTTGCGCAAGTTCATACGTCAGAAGCGTATGTTTTTCCGACGAAGGTCTTTTAGGTAGTGCAATATGTACATTAACGATGCGCTAATGTACAATTTTTTTTGTTTAATTTGCGGTAAAATCAGTACTTTTAACAATTAAACCATATTGTAAATAAAATAAATAGTTAGCATAAAAATAGTAACAAATGTTTCTAACAAAAATGATAAAATTACACTAATATTAAGGCTAGAAATAAGAAAAACAAATAACAAATAAAATAAGCGATAAAAACGAGGAGTAGAGAGAGGGATTGCGGATGGTTACAGAAAAATCGGGTATATAAAGCCCCGATTTTTTCCACAAAAAGTCAGTCTAGTAGAAGAAGCAGTCCAGTATCAGTATCAGAAGCAGCCAGTCAGGAAGCCAGGCAGTAATCTCAAAGAAACTCCGGAACGTGATATCAGCATCTCTCTCTCTCTCTCTCTCTCTCTCTCTCTCTCTCTCTCTCTCTCTCTCTCTCTCTCTCCTCTCTCTCTCTCTCTCTCTCTCTTTGTGTGTTCAACAGCATAAAATAAAGTAAGAAATAAAAATAATTATAATTCAACCATTATTTTCATTCTCTCTCCTCTGCCTCGCTCTTTACATTAAATTCGGGGAAGTGATTGTTCCTCCTACATGGTAGAACTATACATGCCCCGCTCTTTTATTTTATATACACAAATAAACACAGATATGTTCTCACATAGGGAAATAGATATCGGTAGGCCGAGGCGAATACAGCTTTCCTTTTGAAAAAAACGGAATTCGTATTCAAGTGAAGCCCTTGGAATTCAGTCTATGTAACCGAGCGTAGGAAGCATTCTAACATAAAATAAACGGGAATAGCTATGCTTTATTCAATTGTTTAATATTCCCGAGCTAGTGGAGGGAACTTCAGGCTCGTAACAAGCCAGGGTACATCGAAGGCACATAAACGCATATATAAAAATATACGTGTGCACTTCGAATAAAGTTGATGTGCACGAAAGGGCGAATATGCCCAGACCTCATCATATATATATATATATATATATATATATATATATATATATATATATATATATATTGTAACGAGCACTGATATATACATTGGTGGTGTTCGTTCGCGAAGTAGAGAGACAGAAAACAGGTTATAGTCTCTCTCTAACTTCAGCAAATATGAGGGAGTGGGGAAAATTGAAGAGCAGTATCGTTCGAATTGTAAAGTAAGGATAGATTTTTGACTAGGTTTCGCTCATACCTGATTTCATCTAATAATTCTTCTTTTCTCTTTCTCATAAAAAATTTAATAGTTATTTTTATTTGAGAGTTGAGTTTTTGACTGTTGGCTGGCTGTGGTGATTGTATAGTGATCACCTCATCATTTTTTCCGATTTAAGGAGAGCTATAGGCGAAATTGACAGCAACAGAAAATTAACGGGGCCACATCGTATTTGATTTTATTTAGACGTAAGTTGTCATTTATATTTTTTGTTTGATCAAACGCGAAAAGTAATTGTATAAATCGGCTAGTTGTTATATGAACAACTAGCTACGGTGATAGAATTCGAGATTTATTACGGTTAGATTTAGTTTTATATTTTAAAACGGTTAAACTTCGAATTGCGTGTGCTTGTGTATGTGAGCGTTAGTTCGAGCGGGATCCACACATACACAAGCTAACCTATATTGAATAGCTTGTGTGCATTGGTGCTACTGCGCACGTTGTGAATGCACACAAGCATACTGAATCAAAAAGTTATATATATAAATCTAAGAGTATTAACATATACGTTAGTAATTTATTTCGAATGAAAAATAATGTATATTTTTGTTCATTCCTATTAATTTTTATAACTTATAATATTAAAATAAATCTTTGATTCAGTCGTGTAAACAAAAGATGGCGGGTGCACACTTAGTAATAAAATAAAGTTAGTTAGTTTATAAAAATAATAAATTTTATAATTAAAAATAATTATTTTTTGTTTTCTTTTGATAAACATTTAATTTATTAAAAATAATTAATCAAATAATTTCTTATTTCCACATCTAAAATATAATAAGATTTTAGATATTTTAAAGTGATTTTCGGATCCTGCCGCCTCCGCGGTATCCTTGACATAAAAATTGTATTTTTATAAATAAATTATCAATAAAATATTGAACTACACCGGATCGAAATTTTTATAAAATCAATTGCCAAGGTTAAAACTGAGGGCCGTGCAATAAGAATAAATTCTTACTAAGGATATAAAAAATATTGATAAATATAGATTATTATTAATAATAATTATTAATAATTAATAATATTTATAATAATTTTATAATTATTTATAACTTAAAAAAAATATTTTTTAATCATTGCTTCCGGCCAAGGTAAGTCAATCCTTGGCGGCGTTAAATATTTAAATTATTAATTTCTATATTAATAGTAACAGGATTAGGTAAATTAGAAGAGATACACCAAAGTCGTATTTAATACCTTGATAACCTAGAACAACCCTGTTACAATTGGCACCCAACTTTTTTTTTAAAGGTATACCGAATAATGTTATGCAGAAGAATAAATTTTTAGATGAGTAATAATTAATAAAAAATTAATATTTTAATTTTTTTTACCTCTACATGCCAAAAAAAAAAAAATATTCCTTTTATAAATAGAAGAAAGGAATTTTTGATTTTTGTTAGCAGTTAGGGTTGCGTAGTGTGCACCGACTTACGTACGATTAGGCGGGTTCGTGAAACTATATATATAGTTTACCCTGTAAGTTGTGAGTACGGGATTCATTCAAATAGCGAAGCTTAAAATTTATTTTTGAGATATATACCAGTGGAATAATAGGATTTTTTTTATTTTATCAATCAAATACTTTTTTTGGTTGTTTACAATTTTTTTTTATTTTATTAAAATTGAAAATTTTGTTTATTACCCCTGACAATCAACCCGTACTCAAACAAATATACCAAGATTGGCTTAAATAAATATATAAAATAATTTATAATTAATAAATTATATTTATTTTGTAAATTTTGTTGTTGTTGTTGTTGTATAGGTGCACCTTAGGGTTTGTATAGATTAAAATGTTTTTCTATATATATTGAGAGAGGGAAAAGTGTATTTTAAGAATATTCTTTCCTTTCTCTTACAATTATTTAGTCCTGCGATACCTAGACGTCGAATTCTACCTCCTCAAAAGAAAACTCTCTATATCAGTCGTCCCGAGACATGTCCTATATTCCGAACACGATACTCTCCGTAACCGTCGTCTCGAGACACTTGGATATCTGTTTCAGCCGCCCGAAATAAAAAAAAAACATTTTCCTTTATATAAATATTATACTTTATACTTAGATATTATTGAATTGTTTAAGAAATCGATTAAATTATTATCTCGAGCGATGCCCAGACGGGGATGCTAGTTAATAAATACTTTTATCGATCTTATAATGATAATGACAGTCAGACTGCCCTTGTTTATATTCACCCCCGTAGAATCTAAAATAAAACTTATTACTACAATAAATTATATTAGAAATTAAAAATAAAATTAATAATAAAATTAAAATAGTAAAAGCAATATGCTATGTTAGTAAAGGACAACTTGACTGCCCCCACTTATTCGAAATTTAAGGTGGTAGGGGCAGTCAGGTTGTCCTTTACTAACATAGAATATTGCTTTTATTTTATTTATTATTTTATTTGTATTTTATTATTAATTTTATTTTATTTTTATTTTTAATTTTTAATATAATTTATTGTAGTAATAAGTTTTATTTCAGATTCTAAGGGGGTGAACATAAACAAGGACAGTTTGACTATCATTATTTTAGCTAATATATTATATTATAAAGACTGTAAGACCGATAAAAATATTTATGAATTTAACATAAATAAAATAAACAAGAAACATATATTTTTACTGTTTAAACTAAAACATATGATTAAAACGTGCATTCTATTAGCATTTATTTCATGATCCCCATAAAGTTTATATGAGTAGACAAAGAATTGATAAAATTTAGTATATAGAAAAAAAATCTTTACAAGATTGGCTCACAAGTATATCTCAATTAATTTTTATAAACCATAATTTAGGCTCAAAAAATGGGAGATGAAAATTAGACATTTACAATCATAATTTTCTATTCATGAGTACTGTTTTTTGACTTTATAAAAATTACTTTCAACACTGTTTTTATATTTTTTATAAAAGCAAATGAAAGTTTTTACTTTTATCAATGAAGCTTTATGACATTTAAGCCAATTTCTGACTGTTTTTATTATGAATATGGAAACATTTGCCAGATCATACATATTACATCTACAAACCAATACAAATACTCTTTATCTCCACAAATATTGAATTAATGTTTACTATATTACACAATACCTAAAATAAATTTATTCAAAGCATTTCTTACCAAAACACTAAAGAATTGGTATTACATGTACAAGAGAACTAAGTGCCAGTTTTATAGTTTTATAGTTCTTTTCATCTATTTATATCCCTTAAATAATTTTAAAAAATATAAGTATAAATTTCAATGCTAATTTTGAGGCCTACAAGGGCTCGATCGCTAAAGCGATGGACTAGCAACTTGGTGATCCAAGTTCAAATTCAGGTCTCGGCCAATTGACACAGGCACTGCTGTAATAATCTACATGTGCTTTGTATTCAAATACATCGTAGACCTTGGTTGCTAACTGTTTGGAAGCATAAATAGAGCGACGTTAAATAACATAAAAAAAAAAATAAAAAATACTAGTTTTTGTAATAAAACATTTTCAACAAATTTTTAATATTAATGACTTCAAAGTGAATAATCACAGTTGATAAAACTATGATTCTACATATTATATAATATAATATAGGTCCATGCTAAGAATTTAATATTTAAAAAATTGATATCCTGCTTAATAATCTATAAAATGTTTTAAAAATTTATCTGAATGAATTAGCATACCTAAAAATTAATGTAAAACCTATCAACCATAGCAAAATCAATCCAAACTTTGTAATAAGTTATATATTTTTTTAAATATATAAATGTACTATAATATAAAAAGTTATATTTTGAACTTGTTAAAATAACCAGACATGCTTGTGTAATTAATGATGAATATGCAATTGTATTTTCATGTCACATTTTTTTGCTTAATATTCTTAAAACCTTTAGATAGTTCAATTTTATATATAAATAAATAAATAAATAAATAAATATATATATATATATACATATATATATATATATATATATATATATATATATATATATATATATATGATATTGCATTGCTTTTAATCTTTCACAATCCTAAAATATTAAATAATACCCAGTCAACCGAAAAATACAACAGGATACACAAAATTGAGGTTTAAATAAAATTAAAATTACAATATAGTATTAATAATTAAATTTCAAATGGATCTTACATGTGCCATAAAAATGTTTATATAATTTATTCTAATTCAATAAAATTTTCTAGTATGAATTCTTTGAAGCAACTCTTAATGTAGAAATGAAAAAAAAAGCAAGTTGCAATATAAACACAACTTATTTAACTTTGTTAAATATTACCCATATAACAATCTCTTATACTAAAAATTCTATTATAATAATTTATCATATAATTACAAAGATAATATATTCAAATAGAACATTCTACTGATTATAAAACAACTAAAAATACTTGCAACCCTTGTAAACATATTTATTCATATTGTGCCCTAAAAAATATTGTTCAAATAAAACTTGTCTCAAATAAAATGTTTTAAACAATTTTGAATATTTTGAAACATTAAAAATATAGAAATAATATATGAAAATAATATTCTTAAGATTTCTCGTTTTACGCCTTTGAATTAGCCCGTTGAGCTAAACAAAATGGTGAAAATCTTTGGTTTAAAATTTAATATAAACAGTATTGTTAACTACGAGTTTATAAACGTTTTTAAATAAAGATTTATTGTTAGTATATACATAATTGTTACTAAAATGAATGTACGAAATATTATCATTATAAAAAATAATAAAAATTAATGAGACTTTAACGTTTCCCAACATATACTGTCAACATCTTAACAAGCCTACTTTCTTAAAATTATCTTGTTTTGGGAATACACATAATGAAGGACAATTAAATATAATGTAGAAACATTAAATGATAATAAATAGATATAGTACAAATTAACGATATGAACATACTCTAATTAATATAATTTATTCTTAAATCCAGATTATATATGCAACTTTTCTTAGAGAAAGATTTCATGAACGAACAAATACGTTAAAATTATAAAGATGTACCCCCTCCCCCACCTACACGAACAATACTTATAAATCATTATTAAATCTCATATTATTATTAACAAAGATAAGTTATAAAATACTTACATAGCCAAATTCAATACCGACACCACGTTTTTTTTTTATGTGACTGAAGGTTAAATAACAAGAGAAATTTACAACGGACACTACACGCTGCCAAGGCCAACGAAGATATTGACTATGGAGGATATGGAGGGCAGAGAGGAGTGGAAACTCCGTTAAAATAGTGTCAAATTACACGCAAGACTTCGGGACAAAATTGGCCGCAAGGCGGCGACACTCTATGAATTGTGCTCGTTTGAATTCATGTATTTGAAGAAAAGAGAGTGGGGGTATGCAGTGAGCGTAGAGAGAGTGGAAAGCTAAATTTCTGCTCCACTACTTTTGCTTCTTTTCTTCCTCTTACTCGCCTTGGATTTTGCTTTCTCATTGTTACACGTAGAACCATCTAGCAATTTCCAAGACATCGATGTCTGCTGGACAGATCCGAACTGTCATCTCCGGCTAACTTTTGATAAGCTTTTGCCATGCAAACAGAGATGAACCGAGATTGCCAGGGCCCATGTAAATCAATGGTTCCAAATTGGCGCCACAGCCTACTGTCGTAGGTGTCCGAACAAGGTCAGTCTGCGATGTCGATTATCGGTAATTCCAGTGCACTGCTGAAAAATGTCCAAATACAAAATAATAGAAATAACACGCAGATAGCAGCGTATGCCAGGTATGATCATGTACGACATCTGATACGTATTCATTCGTAATCTGCACGTATATTGCAGATTTGTTCTGCTGCGCAAGATTGCGGGTAATATGAATGTACGTGTTTGCGCAAAATCTGGAACAAAAGAATGGACTTATTGCCAGCTATGTGCGAGATTAAATTTTTAATATACTAAAAATATTTTTAGATTATAAGTATATATATATATATATATATATATATATATATATATATATATATATATATATATTAAATCCTCGCGAATAAGTCAGCTGTTGGAACGCTGTATATAACAGTATATAGTATACGTGTGCCATGTGGATGTGTCAGTATTTCAAATTTGTTTTGAAATAACTTCAGAAATTCTATGAAAAATATACATATTATGCTACATTACAATATTATCGATGAAATATAATGTAATGTTAAAAAAAGTATGCATTTGAAATTCTTCCATTTTTAAAATATTTTATATAATATTGCATTTCTTTTCTATTTAGATTCCATCAGATATATGGACTTATTCTCTATTTTGACGATTATTCGAGAAATAATTAATTGATTTATATAAAATATATCTTATTTTGTTGATGATTAGGACAAACCAGATTGATGAGTTTTTAGGACTAGATTATATAAATATAAAGATTTATATCATATATTTTATTATGTTCATTCATATGTAACTATTATATTTTAAGTTATTTGTGTAATTTACTATAATTAATTACATATAATTGCATTAGTTTAATTTTATGTGTAAAATAAAAGTATTTTGAAAATTAAACTTTTAATTTTTTTAATAGATGAAAATATGATCTATTATAATGTTTTGAATAATATTTATTTATTTATTATTAATGTTTTTACGACCTATATGTACACGAATATATATTTAATATGTAACATATTCTTGCATATTTGAATTTTTATATTTTCCCGCCTCGGTACTGCGCAAGCAAGTCCGCGTTTTTTACCGTTACATTTTAAACGTTCCACGAACTTTTTGAAATCTAAATTCAATTTTGGTTGTACTTATAAGTATATGTACAAGTTTTTTCCTATAATAAATATAATTTATTGTTTAAACAAAAAGAAAAAGAAAGACTTAAATTTATATTGAGAAATTTCAACATATTGAGATTTAAGAATTCTCTGATTTTTAAATTATACAAGGTAAGTTTCTTTAATTATTAAATAACATCGGACTGAATTTAATTCTTAAAAAAACCACTGAAAATAGAGTATACACATTTTTCATTTAGCATTACAATTTTCTGAGAAGTTGAATATTGTTACTCACTAAAATTTTGAAATTATTTAATTTGAATGTTATTTAGATAACTAACATGATTAAATTTTTTGTAATTATTTCTTTGTTGAATAATTTTTTTATATTTTGAATAATTATAATCAGTTACATAACTAATTAATAATCATATATGTTATAGTTCATCATCGCAATTATGCTACTCATACTAAAAGGAATTACTCTTCATTGTTATGCAAAAGAAAATGCTTCACATTAATTCAAATAGTTTCACTTTACATTTTATTATGCCGTATTGTGGATACCATAAAAAAGGTACAGTAAAGAATAAATAGTATAAATAAAAATTTAAAAATAATTAGTAATAAATTGTAATATATTGTAATATTTTAATATATGTCTAAATTTTAAATTTAATTGTAAATAAAATCTGTTTTGTATAAAATATAATTCTTCAAAGTTTTATATAATTTGATTGTTTCAGAGGCCTAGGGGATTGGAAAAAAGATATGCAAAACAAAGAATGTACTGAAGCAGGTTTGTTTGAATTTATAGTTTTTCTTATTGTAAAAGAAATTCGGATAAATTGTATACAAAAAGTACAAAATATTTTGTATACCATGGGAATTTTTCATTTAAGTTTATGTGGTTATTTTGGTTAATTGAATATCAAATAATAGTTTTTCAAATTCTCACAAAGTGAGATTGTCTTAATATTTTTTTAAAAGATAAATATTGTTGTTCGTTAATATTTTGATGTTATTTAATGCGAATTTCTTTTTGATAACTGGCATGATTTAATTTTTGTTATTTATATCAGTGTAGATTAATTTTTTTAATATTTGGAATCATTATAATCAGTTGCATAACTAATTATAATAATCATATATTTTATAGTTGATCATTGATCATCAGCAGTAATTATGCTGTTCAAACTAAAAGGAATTTCTCTTCGTATGCAGAAGAAGAAGATGCAGAAGAAGAAGATCTCTTGAAGGAATTTCTCTTCATTATTATGCAAAAGAAGAAGATGCTTCACATTAATTCAAATAGTTTCACCTTACTTTTTATTATGCCGTATTGTGGATACCATAATAAAAAAGGAATAGTAAATAATAATTAGTATAAATAAAAATTTAGAAATAATTAGTCATAAATTGTAATATGTTGTAATATTTTAATATATGTATAAATTATAAATTTAATTATAAATAAAAACTGTTTTGTATAAAATATAATTGTTTATTTATTTCACAAAAACAAAAAAAAAAAAAAATTTAATTTACCTACTGAGCCTAGCAGCGTTAGCCGCACTCGCACGATCATGCCTGCAATCTATAGACAATGCACGTACAAATATACGCGCAGATTTCACGCTTATTACGCCGGCGCAACTTTGCGCGAAATCTACGCACTTATTGTACGGTACCTGGCAAGCAGAAACAGCGATTTCAAGCCGCTTGTAAGCACGCAATCTGTCGATAATCTGCGCACTCAATGTCATCTGGGCACATATAAAACAATGAAGGAAAAACGGTGGGCGCGAGTACAGACTGTTATTAAGAGGAGGGGCAAGGTGGCAGGCACGCACGATGCCGAAGAGGGGAAGTAAAGGACCGAGTGAAAAAGAAAACAACTACGCGTATATACGTATATATATGTGTATATATAAGAAATGCGTGCACTAATTCTTTTCTCTATTTCGGCAAGTTCGAACAGATTCCAACTGCGACCAATATCCATTCATTCTCTCTCTTGCTCTCTCTCTCTCTCTCTCTCGCTCTCTCTCTCTCTCTCTCTCTCTCTATATATATATATATATATATATATATATATATATATATATATATATATACACATTCATTTATCTACAGATTAAATATTAATAATATTTATTTATATGCTTTTTCAAACACACGCACACACACACATGCGCACGCTACAATACGTCAAAATGAGGAAGGTCGAAATTTGAACATAACAGTTTTAAGTAAAGAACACTGCACGTATATATATAAAATACGTGTAGTGTTTCTTTTTTTATTTCGGCACCCAAAATCCACTCTCTCTCTCTCTCTCTCTCTCTCTCTCTCTCTCTCTGTGCGTCTATGCGTGTGTGTGCGTATATATATAGTATTTTTGTATTGAAAAAAACAAATTAGTAAATGCAAATAAATATATTTTCTAATGTTCGAACGAAATAGATTTTAATATACAAAAATGAACGTGTATAGGATTAATAAGAATATTGTATACAATATTAAGGCAATTGATTTACTTTGGATGAAATATTCCAAGGATTTAGTTGCCATGTTTGATAATAAATTAAATTTAACAAATTATATTGATTACGAAAAACCTAACACAGTTGGAGAAAAGTCAGTTATATCGAAAAATTTGATAAAAGGACTTTATTTAGTTCCTGATTTTTCACTATGTATTATATATTTACATTACCAATTTTTAATTACTATTCAATAATTTAGTGTTTTTATAGTAAGTGTCAAATTTCTGAACTTAAAATATTAATATATATATATATATATATATATATATATATATATATATATATATATATATTGATATTTAATTTATTTAATTAATATTTTATTTAATCCTCCAGTCCCTGATGAGGAGCCGTAGCGAGCTCGAAACAAACATTGGACAAGTCTTCAATTAGGTAAGGGTGTTGGGGACAGTCAGACTGCACATTACTAACAAAGAATTTTTTCAGCTAATATTTTATTTTCAGATTAGTCTACGGGGGTGAATGTAAACAAGGACAGCCTGACTGTCATTATAATTTTAATTTAATTTTTAATTTAATTTTTATTTTTAATTTTTATTTTATTTTTTATTTATTTTTATTTTTTATTTTTATTTTTAATTTTATTTTATTTTTAGATTGAATTGATTGGACTGTAAGACCAATAAAAAATATTTATTAAGTTAAATTAATATATATAATATTGGAAATCCTATAAGTTATCCAACCATAATTGCTAGTCGCATTATTAATAAGTTATATTTTCTGATCTTTCTATTTAGTAGATTATGTTTTTTTTATTATATTTTAAAATTTAATCGATTGTAACGAGTTGAAATTGGAGCCTGTTTTTTTTTTTTTTTTTTTTTTTAATAGAGTGTAAGTCTCAAAATTTCTCTATTAAAATAATTTAATATTTATCATTTCTCAAAGTAGAGATTGCTTTAAACAGCAATAGTAATTTTAAATGACAATTAATTAATGATTAATGATTACAACCATAATAGAATTTTACTTATAATAATTTTCAATAACTTATTAGTTTATGAATCATTTTTATTATTTTTTCTCGTCTCATGTGGAAAGTGTGTTTTTCCGTATGCGTTTCCGTTAGAAATGGCACCCTATCACGACAGGCGAAAGTTATGTTTAAAACGTGAAAAAAAACAGTCGAATGTGAATCGGAGAAAAAGAGATATATAGTAATGCAATACTTATTTAATTTATTGGACGGCTTTTTAAATTTTCTTTGTTTTGATTCTAAATCTTAAAGAAGGCGAGAAAGTTATTTTCGCACGCGTACAGGGAAACAGAAAATGTAGGAGACAAAAAGAAATATATAGTAATGTGCATTAATTTAATTCAATTTTGTTGTTTATTCTATATGCAATAATATGCATGTTTTAAAAGAAAAAAAACTTTAAATAAACAGGTAAAATCATAAATTCGAAAATAATTATTGTTATTTTAATTCATTCATTTACGTTTTTAACAAAATAAAAAAAATATATATATATATATATATATATATATATATATATATATATATATACATAAAACGGAACTAATATAATTTAGATTTCTGTTAAGTTTTAAGTGATTAATTCATATTTAAATATATTTATAGTAATAGCACCATTTTTGAAAATGGAAGAAATATATTTATAGAGTCCTAAACCATTTAATAAAATTATTACCATTCGTATTATATGAGAATCCATATTAATATTAAAATTATAATAGTTTTCAAATTGTCAAAATAGTTACAAAATTTCTTATAGGTTGATTAATATATATATCAGGATAGGCCTGAATTCTAATCAGATTATTGCTAAAACTAGAGTGCAATGTAAGAAAGAATTAATTTTATTTTTCATTCAAATTATAATTTTAAGATCATCATTATATAGCTATATATATAAGAACTGCGTGTAGTGTTTCTTTTCTTTATTTCGGCACCCCATTCTCGCTCTCTCTCCCTCTGCACGTGCGCGCGCGCGCGCGCGTGTGTGTGTGTTTTTGTGAATACATTTATTTTTCGATTTTTCGTAACAGCCTGATTTTTACATCTGATTTTTACATCTGATTTTTAGTAAAAATTTACTAAATCTCATTTGCATTAATATTATTTTATTAATATTTATATATATGTTCTTTACATATATGAAAATGTATATATTAATGTATATATATATATATATATATATATATATATATATATATATATATATATATATATATATATATATTTACTTACACACTAGCATTCCCGTCTCGGCTTCGCTCGAGATAGTAACATAATCGACTAATCAAATAGTTAAATATTACTTATGTAAAAAATACTCAGTGTATAAAAATATATTGCCTAATCTATGCACGAGAAAAATTATCTAAAGAATGAAGACTTTTCAAAAAGAATAAATTTTAGGCATTTTTGTCGTATTCACATGCTGTGGGTGCAGGTAATATTATAAAAATATATGCCAAACATACCCCACTTTTGTGTGCCGATCATGCCTCGCTTAACAACTTTTCTTAATTTGTCAATAATTGCATATTCTGCAATAATATTAGAAAATTAAAAATATATGAATCGAGAAAAAAATCCTCAGCTTTCTAACCGTATTAATTTCATATATTAAAAATGTAATTTTCTTGTTTAATTTGGTGTTTAAAAGGATAGATACCACAAAAATTTTGAGCAATTTTTTAAAATTAATTAATAACTGAATTAAAATAATATATTTCATTAAAATTTTTTGGTATACAAAAAATTGACATTATTCTTAACATATCTCTCTCCTCTCTCTCTCTCTCTCGCTCTCTATAATAAAGACGATTCTAATTCTAATCCTCTCTCTCTTTCTCTCTATCTATCTATCTATCTATTTATCTATATATATATATATATATATATATATATATATATAGGTATGTATAAAGGGAGAGAGAGAGAGAGAGAGAGAGAGAGAGGCAGAAAACTGTTTCCTTCTCGCTCCTTTAGGCTTGAAAAATGATATTTATATAATTAATAAATAATTTATATAAATTGAAAAAAAATTGATTGATAGGTAAGCAATCAATGCATAAAATTGACCAAAACAAGTATCTGTCAATCAGGGATTCACCACATCATTCAGATAATTAAACAAGAATTTTTTTTATTATTGATATAACAATTAATGTTTAATTACTATATTTTGTTATAAAGTCTTGGATTTTCAGTGCCGAAATAGAGAAACGGATACTACACGCTTTTCTTTTGTTTGTGTGTATGTGTGCAGTATTCATTATCTTAAAATTGATGTTCAAATTTCGATCTCCTCATTTTGACGTATTGTAACGCGCGTGTGCGTGCGCGCACGCATAAATGGTATTAATAATTAATCTGTAGATATATATATATATATATATATATATATATATATATATATAAAGAGAGAGAGGGAGAATGGATTTTGGTCGCGGCTGAAGTCGGTCCGAACTTGCGAAATAGAGAAATAACCTACTTCCCCTCTTCGGCAGCATGCCTGCCTGCCACCTTGCCCCTCCCCTTAACAGCAGCCTGTACACGCGCCCGCTATTTTTCCTTCTTTGCTTTAATGTGTTAATTATATTAATGCGCTTTCTATTCGAACATTTTTCTGCTGTGCGCTACATTTATCGATAGTCGAGATTGCAGACGGACTTTGTTCGTGATACTGCCGCAAAATCTGGCGCTGTCACGGAACCAACATCAGCTATGTCTCTGACAATCTCTGCTCATCTCTGATGTAATGCGAGCGGAGTTTCCACTCGATCTCTCTACACTCCATAATCCAAAGTAGAGAGAGTAGAGAGAAGGAGTGGAAACTCCGTTAAAATCATGTCAAATTACACGGTAGGACTTCGGAACAAATTGACCGTTACAGAAATGGCCGCAAGGCGGCGACACCCTGGGAGGTTGTTTGTTCAACTGCATGTATTTGAAGCAAAGAAAGTGGGGGCAGTTTTTATCACTCTATACATGTTGCAAGTGATGGAACTTGTTCGTCATAACATTCTTGAAATAATCGATAAGTTTGTGCTACACTTTTCCCCGTCTGTGAGTGTAGCTGAGCAGCATACCAAGTAAGAAAACGTAATAGTAGCCGTGTGCTAGTTCAGTGTTTACAAATGATGCCCAATGCGTGGGAACGACGAGAGACGCTGTGAACGGCGTAATAACCATGCGTTTTGACAATTCAAGAGAAAGACAGAGCATAACCTCTGTAGCTAGGCGCATCGTTAGCACGCCAGCTCCACACATGTATTTTCACAAATACTGCTTGTTCCTACCGTCCCTATAGATACCTAATTACAAAGTAATACCTGATCGTAAATTATTAATGATAATTATTTGAATCACCCTTGTCGTCTGCATAAACATTACAATGTATTGCACAGTATATGTGAATTCTTAAAATAACTGTTTAGCACCGTTGGCTATACATTTTCGCCTTTCACCCCATCATTATGTACAAAGTCATCAAACATATTACATATATAAATGAATAAATATTTCAAATTATAATATACATATTTAATATGAATAAAATAAGCCTTAATGTTTACATGCTCAGTAAGCACCTTATGTACTGTAACAATATAAGGTAGATGAGATTACCTTGTCGTTAATGTTTATATATAAAGAGAAAGCTACTAAGCTTGAACTCTTACAAGTATATAGTGAAACGTATAAGGTGCTCACTGAATAAACTGAGAAATATTCATTTGCATGAGATAATATCAATATAATAATAATAATAGTGGGAATGGTTTTCGATTGCCAGCAGCGCTTTCCCTTTGTAAAGTGTGTACAATAAGTATTGTGTGTTGTAGTACACACATATCTGTGCATACATGTGAATAAGCGATATTCTTATTAAACACAGAAAGTGCAAATTTAAAATATACATTCGCTGCTCCATTTAAAAATCTTTTCATTTTAAAACCTATTCAAACTGAAATCAATTTATTTATGTTAATATTACTCAAAATAATACATGTATTCTTATACTATATATATATATATATATATATATATATATATATATATATATATATGTATATATATATATATATATATATATATATATGTATATTAGACTGCGTCAAAATGACGAAGGTCGAAATTTTCTTCGGCACAACCCAAAATATTATAGTATATAGTGTAATTAGAATTGGTGATTTTTTTTAAGATTTTTAAATTAATATTTAGAACTATTGCAGGCCATTTGAAATTTTCATGTACCTGTTATACCAACTTCGCTGTGCAAGCGCTAAATTTACAACGTATATAAAACTTAATACTCAAAAAACAAAAGGACCAAATTTTTTAGAGTGGTATTAGTAATCGATACTTTCCTCAAACTGGTGAATCTGCCATAAATTAGTCAGTTGCCATCTTTTTCCAAGCAAAAAACGCTTCTAAGCCTTAATACTCTAAATTAGGGTTCGAACCATAAACTCACAAAATGCAAGAAATATATAATCTTTTAAAATAATTAATATTTATAAACAATTAAAAATTATTTGTTTTTAGTTTTTCATAATAAGTACAACAAATTTCGAATTTTAAAAATCGGTTAATATTTACCGTTTTACATTAAACATATACGTGACCTGAGGGGTTGTCGTATCTAATATATAAATTCTTATTATTAACCGGTTTTTACCATTCAAATTTCATTTTAAATGTGAAAACTTGTTCAATACTACTAATATATTATTGTTTATAAATTGTTTAAATTATAAAAATATTTTTTTTCACTGTATAACTCCTCATATGGTGCAAACCCTAATTTAGAGGATTAGGGTGCGCTCGAGTCTCTACCTGCAAAAAGGGTCAGAGTCCAGGTTATCGGAAAGTATTATTTTCACTTTTTCTATTTGTTTTAACAGCCCTTATAACAATTTTTATTGCCTTGCTTTGACAAGTTGACCTACTTTTTGAAGGAAAAATTTTTCATTTAAACACTGTTATATACCTATTTTTTATTATAATTGAATAATTCTTTTTTGCGAGTCGATTTTTAAAGAGTAGATCTACATGTTATAAATTTAGCAGCCAAGTTGAAACATATTTACTTGGTAAAAAAGGGTATCGAAAATAGCTGTTTTTGGCTATTTTTCACGGTTTTTAAACGTTATTATTTCTATGATATTATTATTTTTTTTAAATGAAAAAATGGGTATCTACAGTTCGTATACATATAAATCTGGAGCCAAAAGAATATGTCTTTATTATAATTTTATGTCATAGAAAAATGAATATGAAAATTACTCAATGTTAATCTCCATAAGAAAATCGTGCCTTCGGTAATAGTTGTAAATATTAATTTAAAAATCTGAAAAAAATCACCAGTTCTAGTTACAGTATATACTTGAATATTTTGGATTGTGCCGAAAAAAATTTCGACCTTCGTTATTTTGGCGCAGTCTAATGTATATATATATCATTTCTTTATATTGACCTGTATATATAATAATCTATTTGCCCGTATATAAATACGGGTATTAAATATGGCTATTTAAACGTATATAAATTTTTGTCTTTTTTCCTCACTGCACATGCCAGTGCATAAAAAAAATTGTCAGAGGCAAACCACCAGAAAGAAATTGGAATTTTGCAATTCTGCAAAGTGCTTCAAGTCGATAAATGTCCACAGAATATGGAAATGAAATCCAAAAGGAGTGGGTAAATAATAACAAATTTCAAGAAAATAATAAGGAGCTCATTTTTAAGCATCGACAATAGAGTACAAGCATAGAAGTGACACCAAAAGAAGTTATTATGCACACTTGGCACCCTCGCTATTTTCCAAAATGGTTTAAACAATATACTCCTAGTAAATCCACAATCTAAAAAGTTAATTCCCCCTTTTATTTAAATAAATATCTATCTAGCTGACACATATATGTACATAGACACATGCTTAAACATATGAACTACGCACATTTGATGCTGATAGAGACTGAAACAACATTATAACTAAATAAATTATTTAATTTAGTAGTATTATGAATGATAATTATAATTTCAAATAACCTAAAAAAGCAAAGGAAGCTACATTAGTGAAATTATAATATAAGTGTATAAAACTTACATATTTATATTATTATCAGGAACGATAATACTTATTAGAATTATAATCAAAACTTTTCATTAATTATTAATATTCTTTCTGTAAATAATAATGATTCATTATATTCTAGCCTAACCGCCAGAACTTCAAAAAGAAAAGAAGGCAAACTGAACCAATAAGGATCGCATCTGAGAACGTTAATGGTTGTTGGGTTTTAACTGATGAGACTGTTATATTAAAATAATTATAAATAATAAGTCTAATCAAAACCATTAATAAATTAAATAATAATGAAATAAAGCATACAAACAATAGCAACTTATAATAATATCTGATGACAAATAACAACAGGACTAAATGAACGACATCCTCAACTCTAATAACTTGGAATTATAGGAAAGTACAACATAAATGTATAAATAATTTGGCAGTAATTAACAAACACCTAATATAGACAAATAATAGGTCGTATGGCACGATAACAGCAGAACAGCGAAGGGGAAATATTTAACAGAATTAATACCAGATTATCAACTAATAAAACAAAAATATCAATAATAATAATAACAATATAATAAATTAAGCTTGAGTAAAGATAAATTCTTAAGAATAAACCAATTTTACTTAAATCATACAATACTGGCTGGCAATAAAAACTTTTACTACATGTTTATTCACGTCACGGGGTAACTCTAGGTGACTGTTGCAATAAATAATTATTATAATAATTTAAACATTCACTAAACTCGAATAGGCTTGATGGCAATCAAACAAGAGGAAATACATGAACAATTTCGAATAAAACAAACATAATTACGCCACTGGTATAAATAAATTAATATAATTAATTATAAACAATCATAAGCCATTCTGAAGAATTTTATGATATTTATGTCTTGCTGTCAGTTAACCTGGTACTGTTAACGAAAAAACAGGCTTAGATGAGTGAGATAATATAAACAAATTTAGATAATAACAATAGTCATAATCTGATGAATACTCTGATAAATAAACAATTACTTAATATAAAACCAAAATTTTCTTAATTTATATAAATAATCGCTCTTATACTAATAATATTTATACTATAAATAGTTTTTCAAATTATATAAATTTAATTAAGTTAACTATTAACTAAGAATAAGTTGAAATGGCATCCGCACCAGTTAAAGACGATGTCGTCGCGAGTGAAAATAGACTCTTGAACAGTATGTTCGCCGAAATGAACAAAGAACAGCTATTAAAAGAGGCTCGATACCAGAACGTAAAGCGAGACGAGTCACTTGATTTTCTTCGTGACAGGCTAACTCGACGTGAATTACGACTTTTTTCGGACAAAACGTAGCAGAATGGGAAGATTTCGACTTAGTCGGTAAAACAGAAGCAGATTCACACGAGTTATCCGACATAACACATGTCTTGAACAGCAATGTTTTTCCTTAATGAACATGCATTCGCAACACTCTCCAAAAGGTGAGCCAAAATTGCTATTGGCCCACAATGAAAGCGGATACGTATGAATACGTGCGAAACTATCCCGAATGCCAGATTCATAAAGTGTCAAACAGAGCATCCGCAGGATTGATGAGAAAACGAAATATAGAAGGCCGACGATCAACTATAGCTGCAGATATTATGGGACCGTTTCCCCCCGATTAAGGCCAACATAAATATTTGCTAGTGATAAAAGATCTCTTTATGAAATGCGTAGAAATACGGCCGTTGCGCAAAGCCACTGGATAAATAGTAATAAAAGCTCTAGGAGAGCTAATTATTTTTAAATGGGGTTGCCCAAACTTTTTATTAACCGATAACGATACGGAATTTGCAAATAAGTTCGTAAAGGTGAGGCCCGACGAATTAGGTATTATCCAGTAGTTCATTGCACCATACCACACCCAAGCCAATCCTGTGCAAAAAGTGAATAGAACCATCGATGATTTTGATTTTCATCCAAAATGATCATAAGGACTGCCACTTGCACTTGCAAGAATTTGCATTCGCCATCAACATGGCGATGCACGCTAGCACATAAGTGTCGCCAGCGTTCCTTAATTTTGGACGTAACTATCGCGAAATGCTAATACAAGGACGCACATCAAAGGTGACAATACACCACCTAAATATGAAGGAAATTGTAGAGGTTCTACACGAGGTGCGAGATCAAGAAACGCAGATCGATTTGATCTCGTTCAGTCCGGATACGACTCAGGATCTAGGGATCGGCGAGAAACGTCCACAAATAGGCCGATTGACGAACAATACGTCATTCGAGCCTACTCTGCTGAACACAAGTATTCCGCTTACTGACACAAAAGTCTCGGACCAATCCCACCCGAACCCTACCGAACAATGGACATTTACGTAGCATAAGTAGTTAAGGCGCCCATCGATGAATGATGGTAAAGTTATGAAGGAGAAGGAAACTGATATGATCTACAACCCATTCGCTGGACGTTACTAAGATCTAGGGGATAAAATCGCCGTGGCACCGATTCAGGCAGCGATGATTCGCATAAAACAGGACTGCTGGAAGCTTCTCGATGTAAGATAATAGTCCACCGCAATTCCCAAGATGCCATTCCGTATATATTAGGGAGACAGATACGGTCTATCAATCCCCTGCCCTACCGTCCAGGACCGAGAATTCCGCTAAAGGAAGCAACGAAGAAGAAGAAAACGATCACCTGCCAAGATCCAATCATACTGGTTAGTATACCAGAGGACGGCGAAGTTCGGCTATATCGACGAGACCGCTGCGCATTTATGGGATCTGTGACTACCCAAAAATCGGGTAAATGGAAATCCCGCCCAAATACACGGAGAAATCACAGGAGAAACCGCAAGAAAAAATGATTGTAGAGTCAAAATACAAGGACAAACGGAACTTCGTAGAAGAGGTACATTCTGTATCTCTCATGATCACATATGATCATTTTCGAAGAAATTGTAACATATGCACTTTGGTGAGAGCTAGTTCGTGCTCCGGCTCAACGCGCCTCGGCCCCGATCGCTCAGCACGCCATCGGGTTCTTTTCAGCCCATCAAAGGCTATGTTCGATGCATAAACGAGTGGCTCCGGCTCAACCCGTCTCGGCCCCTAGTCGCTCAACGCACCACTAGGTTCGTTTGTGCAAGATAATTTGTTTTAAATTTTTACGGTGTGTACTATACTTTGGCCCAAGCTCAACACGCCTAGGCCCTTGGTCGCTCAACCCGCCATCAAGTTTGTTCTAGTACACGCCGAACCCGCGAAATCCAATTGTCACTCTTGCTCAATCCGCCAGAGTTTGAATTGAAATTCTATTCTATAATTTATTTGCAATTTTTAATTTTTTTCTTTTCGTTGCTGGATTCGGGATCTAAATAAGATTTAATTTATTAAATAATAAACAAATTTATTTAACATAATTTAATAAAAATGATCAACAAAATTAAATAATAATAAACTAATAAACTATCTTATTTGTCAGCCATTTGATAGCTTAGCCACTATTCTGACACCCGTTTTATCGCGCCATTATCCGCTGTAACAAAAATAAAAAATATCATAAAATATATTTATTTTATGATGTACAAAATTAAAATAATTTATTCTAACTTAAATTTAACGCTCCGCATGAGCGTAATTACAAAATTTTATTTATTATCTATTTCGTGTTCGCGTCTCGCTCCGAGTGTGCTGAGACTTGTCGCCCGCTATCGCGCCGACGACAGGTCCCCCTCGAAAAGCCAGTTTCGAGATCGCAGGTACACTGAATTTTTGCAGTCAGTGCGGCTCTATTTGAGAATTGGGAGAGAGCGCTCGCTCTCCCCTTACCGCACTGTACCGCGCCTTAGTATTAGACAGCGCCGTCGCCGCTCGCGAGAATTCGCGAATTGATTCGTGAATTATCGCTCGCCGCTGCTCTTCGAGCCGCCTGCGGCCCGAGAGCGCTCGCTCATCCTCGCCGCTGTCGGCGCTTTATCCCCGCGCCGCGCCGCGCCACGAAGCCTTCGGCGCCCCCCCCCTTCGCCGCGCCGCACCGCTCGCGACTTCGCGACTTATTTACAATATTATAATTTCTGCGCGAGACTATTGTCTCGTCGCATCTCCCCCTTCCTCCGTGTAGAGTGAAACGCGATAACAGACAATGAAACGGAAATATTTATTTACCGCTATACTATTTTAATTTATTCCGCCGGACTCGCTGAAATAAATTGTGAGGAACCCGGTTTCGCGCATATTATAACTTCTATTTTTCGACATTAAAAAAATCAAACTTTTAGGTTTCCCTACTCGTACTGCTCCTGTGTTGGCATCCAGTCTGATGCGCCATCGCAGACCGTTGTCCCGAGCCCTGTACTCACGCACTCCCGGCGGGATCACGATCTCCGGCCCATTCGGGATTTTTACCTTTCTGGGCCGTAGGGGCTCCGGGATGGAAATCCGACGGAACCCCTGCCGCCGGATTCGGAGGCACCTTAAACGGTATCCCGCTGCTGCCGTTGGATTGGCGGGAGTGTTATAAGCGGCGGTGGAAAGGCTAAGGGTCTCGGGCGCGTCTGCAGCCGCTCCAGCCGCACCATTGGTCTCCTGGCCATAGCCTCCAGGACTGCCTTACTGGTCGGCTGATAGTCTGCCGTCACCAGTGTCTGCTGTGGGGTGGGCTGAGGGAAATATCCCTCATCCCCAGCCATCTCCCCGAAGTACGAGGTGTCCTGAGTGTCTAGCCAACGCTCGAACTCCTCGTACAGCTCCTGCGGCGTCATGCTCATGATTGCTTCCATGTCAGCTTCATCACGGTTGATTTTACACTGATCAAATTATTCCTCTTTAAATTTAATTCAATATTAAAGTTAGAACGTTTTGAACAATGGGCAAAGGCGTATTTGTTTACATTTATTTCCCGACTCGACCGTATGTTCGAGTTTATCGTCGAGGTAGGGAATTGTAAAGCCCATGCCTATATACAAAATTATTTGTATAGTTGATCGATCATTTAAACTTTGTCTTGATTCTGTGTGTTTGCGGAATATAAATTCTCCATCGTGAGTCGCGTTTATTTAGGAAAACAACCTCTTTCCTCCCGATTTATTTCCGAGCCGTATTACATTATACCTATTATTAACTCGCTGACAGGATTAATAACTCGCTATTAAAATTATTAATACGCTATATACAGAATTATTGACTCGCTATATAAATTTATTAACTCGTTATTTTAAATTATTAACACGCTATATACAAAATTATTTACGGAGATCTCGCTTACTTAATTATCCTATTTACTTATTATTATTGCCGGCAATGTACAATATTTTACAATTTTACAAAATTATTTACAAAAATTCACGTATCGTGACCGGTATACGGTTTTATGTCCTTGACATGAATTTTTTCTATTAGTTTCCCATCAAATATGACTGGGGAAACTTTCTTTATTATTGCAAATGGCCCACTATATTTTTCGCAAAGTTTTGCATTGAGCTGATTTGCTTTGTTTGACAGTATGTGTTGACGCTTCAGGACTTGTTCGCCAACACGTGGCTGCCAATCGCGTCGGCGTAAGTCATAATATTTTCTCTGTCGTGAGAAAGACTGTGCCGCTTTTATTTTGGCGAGCTCAAGTGTTTATTGAATATTCCTTATTCTATCTTCTGCTTTTGATTTTGAACGCTGTCCTATTTCTTGCTTCAGGCTACATGGTGCGCTTAGCTCTCGTCCGAAATTTTAAATAAGCTGGCGTATAACCCGTGCTATCGTGCATGGCTGTGTTATATGCGAATGAAATTTCGTTTAAATAATTATCCCATGTTTTTTGAGACTTATCTATGTACTGTTTTACCATAGTTTTTACAGTGCGATTTACCGTTCTACAGGATTGCACTGGGGTGAATACGGTGGCGTAGTTCGATGAGTAATTTTCGCATTTTTTAATATTTGGCGAAACTCATTCGAAAGAAATTGTCTACCGTTATCACTCACTATTACTTGCGGGCATCCAAAACGTAATATAATTTGTTCTTGGATTGCTCGTCCTATGGCAGCACCCGTTGCTTTTCGTAATGCACGTAGTTCGATCCATTTCGTTAATCGATCCTGCATTACAAGAAGCATAATATGTCCGTTATTCGATCGTGGGAGAGGCCCCACCAAATCAACAGAGACCATCTCTCATGACTGTGTTACATTTGTCGCGTGCATTTTTCCCGCCGGGGCTGACTGCTGTGCTTTATGCTTTTGGCAGTTTATACACGCGCGTACGTACAATGTGGCTTCACGGAACATGCCTGGCCAGTAGTAGCTTTTAGCTAATTTTGCTAAAGTTTTAGCTACTCCTGAATGTTCTACCGTGGGATCATCGTGGTTTTCCTTCATTATTCGCTGTTTTTCTGAATCATTTATACATATTTTCCAATCGCTTCATTCATTTGTTTCATTAAAATCAAGCGTGTGTAATATGTGCCGATACAATCTATTGCCTTCTATCCGGTAATCCTGAAAATCTTTCGGATTTTCTGATACCGATTTATAAGTTTTCTCATACCATTTATTTTCCGTTTTCGATATCGAATTTATTTCGACTGGATTCCGTGATAGTATGTCGGTATGGTATGTCGGATTATCCAACTTCTCCAACCATTTTAATGATTGGTGATCCGTTACTACCGTAAACGGATAACCTTCTAGATATCGGCGCATTTTCCATATGCCCCACCGCACAGCTAAACATTCCAATTCAGTGACGGAATAATTTTTTTCTGCTGGATTTAGTGTGCGACTGGCATATGCAATGATGTTCTCTTTTTCTCCGTCTATCTGTGTTAGCACGGCGCCTAGGTCAAGTAAACTCGTATCTGTTTGCAGGACAAAAGGCAGATTCCAATTTGGACACGCCAAAACAGGAGCTTCCGTTAAGTTTTTCTTTAGCTTTTCAAAAGCCGTTGCTTGATCCTGTGTCCATGTCCATTCTATTTTTTTCTTTAATAGTATACTTAACGGTGCTGCTGTTTTTGACAAATCTTTAATAAAACGCCTATACCAGGAAAGAATTCCAAAAAATCTTTTCAATTCCTTTTGATTTTTTGGTCGTGGTATTGCTGAAATTGCTTTAATTTTTTCAGGATCTGTTCGAATTCTCTGTGCATCAACCACGTGTCCCAGATACGTAAGTTGTGACCTTGCAAATTTGCATTTTTCTGGATTCGGCTTCAATTTGGCAGCCCACAACCTTTCAAAGACTGTCTTTAGCATTTCTTTATGTTCCTTGTATGCCTCGGTGACGATAATTATGTCATCAAGATATGCAAATGCATTTGGTGCCATATCGGGTGTAATAATTGTATCTAGCAGTCTCTGAAACGTTGCTGGGGCAGTATGTAAACCAAAAGGCATTACATTGAACTCATAAAGGCCTGTAAAAGGCACTGTAAAAGCAGAAGAGGCTTACTTTCTTCTGTTAAGTTAATTTGCCAATAGCCATTCTTAAGGTCAATAGTTGATAGTATTCGTGCGCCCTTATCAAGAATTGACTGTATTTGTGGCAGGGGGTAAGCATCCTTTTTCGAAACTTTATTTAGACAGCGAAAATCTTTTTTCCTTGCGTTTTCCTTGCGCGATAAAACACCCGTTTTATCGCGCCATTATCCGCTGTAACAAAAATAAAAAATATCATAAAATATATTTATTTTATGATGTACAAAATTAAAATAATTTATTCTAACTTAAATTTAACGCTCCGCATGAGCGTAATTACAAAATTTTATTTATTATCTATTTCGTGTTCGCGTCTCGCCCCGAGTGTGCTGAGACTTGTCGCCCGCTATCGCGCCGACGACAGGTCTCCCTCGAAAAGCCAGTTTCGAGGTCGCTGGCACACTGAATTTTCGCAGTCAGTGCGCCTCTATTTGAAAATTGGGAGAGAGCGCTCGCTCTCCCCTGACCGCACTATACCGCGCCTTAGTATTAAGCAGCGCCGTCGCCGCTCGCGAGAATTCGCGAATTGATTCGTGAATTATCGCTCGCCGCTGCTCTTCGAGCCGCCTGCGGCCCGAAAGCGCTCGCTCATCCTCGCCGCTGTCGGTGCTTTATCCCCGCGCCGCGCCGCGCCACGAAGCCTTCGGCACTCCCCCTTCGCCGCGCCGCGCCGCTCGTGACTTCGCGACTTATTTACAATATTATAATTTCTGCTCGAGACTATTGTCTCGTCGCAAAATAAACCGACTTTCAACCCCTTTAAGCTACCCCACGTAGTAGATGCAATTGTCAGCATTAACGGCAAGTCCGAGCAACACGCGAAGAATATTAATACCGCGACTTAGCATGATGCCATTCCAGTCTTGATGGATATGGTTGTAGAGCTCCCGCAAGACTTCGTACCTCCCAAGAGACCTTACCCATCCGTCACTGCTATGCAGATTGCCCATACCCGCGCAAAGGAAGATTCTGCTTCAGATGTGGCAATTCAACAAAGGACGTGCAATTCTGCACCACATGCAGAGACAGGCCGACCCCTGCAGTATCTTTTTGGGAGGGGGAAACCGCGAGTGGCACGTACTCGAAGAAAGTGAAAACGACGCGACAGAAATCGTCAGAAGAGAAAGAAGGAAAGGGCGTACAGATGACGCAAGCCACGATGATGCCCATCGTAAGGATAAGTACCACCGTAAATCAGCAGTCAGTGGCTGAATCGCTACAGCAAGTAACCGGCGCACTGGGTCACTTCGCCCAACCAGTTATGGTATTTATGCCAGGAGCGTCGGTGTACTTCAATAAGTAGAAGTCATGTACCGCCCATAAAACTTTCCCATATCGCACCACATTCGAATGATCTCAGGCTAAGAACAACACCAGACTGTCATAAGTCGGCAATACAAATGGCAGTAGGAAAATCCAGATTGACACTAGAATATAAATCTGGAATACAAAAGCAATAGAAGAATCCTAAAGCACGCGACGAAGAAAATGAATGAAAAAGAAGAATCATGAATGCAAAATTAAGTATACAGATAGGAAAAATTGAATATACAGTGGTTAAGAATAGATACAGACGAAATAATGGGAGTAGGCTTACATTAGGAAAAAGAATAGACTTAGGAATAGAAATAGGTGAAACATATTAATACTAAGAACATATAGCTGTAAGTTACAGTATTCATTATTTTGAGTAATATATTAATATTTTTTTATCTCTTATAAAGTTAGATTAAGAAGTTCTTCTCTTTGATAAGGTTACAAACGATTATCGCAAAAATGCATTTGAAAAACAATTCATGTAATACTAATAAATTGAAAAAATCAAGAAAGCGGTTTATTTTTAATAATATTATAAAATCAAATTATACAGATAAAATTCATTGCCTTTTTTGTATATCATTCCTAATTTTTCTCGGTATGGTGAAAGTAGCAGGTTGCAAGAAACAACTTTAGTAATTTTATAAAAAAATTTTATTCTTTTTTTACTTTTTCGTCTAAAAGATATGATGTATAGAAATTCAATCTGTCTGTATGAATTACGAAAGAATGTTTAAAAATATACCGAAAAAGTAAGTAGAATGTGGTCGGATTTCTTAATCTCAAACACAAGCGGGATAGAATTTTATTACTTAAAAGATTAACGAGTCCCTAAAAATATTTTGTAAGAACTTGTATCTGAAATTAAGCGCAGCAACTGTATTAAAAACTCAGCTTGAGATATATTTATATGAAATCATTCTTTAACATATCGCAAACCAATTTGCATTTTACATTTTGTAATATAATAGTCTGCAATTTATTACAACTTCTATACGTAGACATTATGGATACCTATTTCAGGATTTTGATTCAAAAATTTATTTTAGCATATATAACAGGAAGTTTTCAAAATTTAGTAGATTTATTTTAAAATCTCATATTTTAAATTGATTAACTCAGAATATATTGATCGCATCTATTTCGAATTTATGTAGTTTACACAACATTCACAATTTAATTGATGAAATAATAGTAATATTCCCATCTCTAAACTGAAATCAATGTTGAAAAAATTATTTGAATCCGATATCCTCATTATTACAAATTAACTTTAAAAGTCATTGGTTTAGCCAATTAAAAAAATGTATAGATATTTAATCTTTAGAATATCGCCTGTATTCTGCATTCGATTATCTAAAAAATCTATTTTATAAAAGTATTGTGTTTATGTTAGATTAACAGTTATTAAATATGTAAGACCCAGCACGCTGAACGTGTGTTAAAATTTATCAGATACTCTTATGCATTTTCCAATTTTAATATTTATTATTGTAAAATGTGAGGCTTGGCAGAAATAATTATTGGATTTATTCAATTCCTTTTCTTTTTTATAATTGATTTTATACACAATATTGAAATATAATATACTAACTACAATTTAATACAGCGTAAGATGCGACCTGCCCCTTGCGATGGAAAAACGGAAATACCCATTCGTCCGTTTGGCAGGCCTCATTATTCTCACAAGACTCTGTTACTAGTGATTTGATGGAAAGTACAATTTACGGAAACTGAAAAATTAGTTGTTAACTAATTTCCAAATAATTTCTAATAATTTTCTTTATAAATTATTTGAATTATTGCAAGAGATTTAAACTGATTTTAAGCGGTATTGAAATAGCTCATGTAAGAGAGTCGAATGAATTCACAGAGTGAACATCTACCCAGTGTAATTTTATATAGGTAGATATTTTGGAAATAAAAGAATAAAATAATGTAGTGTTTATAATTTCCTTGTATACTAAAACACTTTGCAAAACCGGGCCCGCATGTACATGTTAAAATAATTTTTAAATTATATTTTTATAGTACTGTATTCCCACGTTATAAATAAATGAAACTATAGACACACTTTTAATAATCAATTATTTTATTGAATTATAGTAAGTAATAATTTTGAAACTTACACAAATTGGCACTCACCGATTTACATCTACTTGACTATAAAAATGATTCAATAGTTTCTTTTGTTTAAATTAGAAATAATTGAATATAATCCTGAAATGTGATCTTATTACTAATTTAGGATATAATATTTTTTGAATAATATAATAATAATAACTTTTTTTTAAGAATGAAGAGTATTTACGTGTGATTGTAGAGTCTAATTATGAAAAAAAAAAATATATATATATATATATTATAACCTCGTTTTTATACGAGACTATTTTACCTGTATGGAGGCGGCTGGCGTCATTGTGATGCTTTCCCGTGGCACCCCGATGGTATATATAGTGCGTTAGCATGCTCCTTTTGCCCGCCCCCGCTTCTTGTTCACCACACGCTCTAGCTCAATTTTTTCGAGTATAAATATAAATGTTAAAATATTTGCACATATATATATATATGTGTGTGTGTGTGTGTGTGTGTGTATATAGAATCGATGACACGAATATATGCTATTTTTCTTTTCAAGCATCCCGTTCCGAATCTTGCCTCTCCTTCACTTTTCAATGTTTCCTATTCCCCCCTCTCTTTTTGACACTATAGTTGCATGAATGTGCTTCGCGAACCTGCTACACTTGCCTTTCCCCACGACCTCCACTTGACGCTGTTTGCACCAGCTTGTGCATGTGCCTGACGGTCGGCTACTGTTTCTTTAATTATAGCAAATTATATAGCTGTTTCTAGTCTGACCATGTTCTGCAGTATCCTACCCTTTTCTGCCGAAGAAAAATTTATTTAGCTGGCGTTGCGATGGAACCAGATCCGCCTATGTCCCTCGCAATCACTATTCACCTTTGGTGGGAGTATGCAGTGAGCGTGGAATGAGAGGAAAGTTAAACCTCTGCCCCCATACTTCTGTTCATTTCTTCCCCTTACTTTCTTTGGCTTCAGCTTTCTTTCTCTGTTGCATGAAGAACCGTCGAGGGATTTCCTAGATAGCGATGTCTACCGAACAAATCTGAGCTACCATATCTGGCTAATTTTTAATAAGCTTTTCCGATATAAAGCGAGTAGAGTTTCAAATCCTTCTCTCTACCCGCCACAATCATCACCGACGTATAATAACAGGACTGAAAACTGCGATAGCGACGCCAGTGTCGTATCGAAGATAATAGGGGAGATCTCCGATGCTTATGTTAGAAATTACAGTAAAATTTTGACTGTCAGCGCCACAACGATAAACTTAGGTACTTCATTCGCGTGATTATGCAGATGTTAGTTTTGGAGTTCGTGCGATCGAGAGGGGTTATGACAGTCCAACAAGGAGTACGGCGAAACAGTAGATGCATAAAATAGATGCAATAAAAGGCATAACCGGTGTCGAAGATATTCTTTAAGTATATATATATATATATATATATATATATATATATATATGAGGCCATACCATTCAGTAATGCGACCGGTTTTCTTTCTCGGCCGAAGTTTTCGCCATGAAAAAACTGTGCGCGAAGATGGTACCGATGGACCTTTCATATGAGCAAAAAACCCACCGAATGAACATTGCTCAAGATTGTCTCGAGCAGGTTAAAAGTGATCCTACTGAGTGAGTGAGTGAGTAAGTGATGATAAATGAGTTCATGAGTAAGTGATCCTACTGACAGTGATCCTAATGAGGAAGTCCAAAGTGAAAACTATGTTTCTTAGCTTCTTCGACAACAAAGGGGTGGTTCACAAAAAGTTTGTCCCACATGGAAAACTCATAAATCAAGTATTCTACCGCAACGTGCTCGACAAATTACAAAAAAGGGTGCCCAGAGTGCGTCCAGAGAAAAAGGGTGCTTGGGTTCTGTATTACGACCATGCTCCCTGTCACAGGACATTCAGTGTCTCTTAGTTTTTGGCTTCTAAAGGCATTGCAGCGTTACCAGAACCACCCTACTCACTGCACATGTCACTTTTTAACTTTTTCTAATTCCCCCATTTGAAAAATTCGTCAAAGGTAGACATTTTGACTTCGTTGAAGACATCCAAAAATCTATAGCGAGGGTATTCGGAGAGGTCCCAAGAACTGTTCCAGAATTGATACAGAAACTGGAAAACTCGCTGGAATGAGTGTATAGATGTAGGAGGGGACTACTTTAAAGGGGATCGGATCGATGTGCCTTAATTTTTAAATTTAATTTTATTCGATTTTCTAATTTTGTCGCATCACTTAATTGCGTGACCTTGTATATATATATATATATATATATATATATATATATATATATATATACTAGCATTCCCCGTCTCGACTTCGCCCAAGATAATAATTTAATCGATTTCTTAAACAATTCAATAATATCTAAGTAAAAAGTACTCTATACAGGAAAATCTATATCACTATAAATAATTGACTATAATTGACCTATCGTCTCTTCTGTATATAAAGTATATATATACAGAATGTACCAACGTATTTAATATGCATATATATACATATTAAATACGGCTTCGACGGAGAAAATTGTACTTTCGAGTTCGCGTGGTAGAAAAAGATGTCCAAATGTCTCGAGAAGACGTTTACGGAGAGTATCATGTTCGAACTATAGGGCATGTCTCGAGACAACTGTTATATAGACTTTTGTGTTGGGGAGGTAGAAGACGATGTCCATGTATCCCGATATGAATTTTACTGGAAGTGTTTGTGTTCGAATGATAAAATACAAATCTTCATAGAAGTCCTTTAGACACTTAGAAGTCGTTTCAAATCACCTGGAAATCGTATTCGCACGTCGGAACACGAATTTTCCTATAGAAGTCGTCCCTACATACCTGAACGTCTTTTTCGATCAACTAAATACAATTTTTCCCGTAAAAATCGTCCAGAAACACCTGGACACCGCATCCTATCATCCGAACACGAAACTCCCCGTAGAAGTTGTCCCAGCATATCTGAACAACCTTTCCAACCAACGAAACACGATAGTACCAATAGAAGTCGTCCCGAGAAAGCTAGACATCGCTTCCTAAGGACTAAACACAATACTCTCCGTAGAAGTCGTTCGGAAACACCTGCTATAGTATTCTATCGTCCCAATAAAAATTTTCCAATAGAAGTCAAGTCGATTTCCTCACACCTGGACGTCGTTTTCTACCAAATAAATACAATATTCCGCGTACAAATCGTCCAAAGACACCTGAACATCGTATTCTACCATCCGAATACAAAACTCCCAATATAAATCGTCCTGAGGCAACGGGATATCGTGTTCAACCTATGTACAATATATATATATATATATATATATATATATATATATATATATATATTGTACATTTCCGTTTTTCCAATTAAATACCATGAATATTTTAGTAGTGGTGCCAACTGAAATTCAAGCAAAATGTTGGTATGCGAATAGTGTATTTTTTAAGCGAACGCCGGATATTGCCTTTTTATTTATTCAGAAGTGACGATGTATTGTGTGTGTGTGTGTGTGTGTGTGTGTGTGTGTGTGTGTGTGTGTGTGTGTGTGTTTGGGAATCAGGGAAAGGAAGGATTGGGGTTATTAAATATATGTAGATCAGAATTATATTATAAGAAAAATATTATTCTCTCTTATTATTCTATCTTAATATTACTCTCTTATTCTCTAATGCGCTGGAGATTTCCCATGCAGTGCAGTCTGAGGAACAGGTGTACACATTCTATTGGCGTCAATGCGCAGCCTCTTCGCTTGCATCCCCAAATTCGGCCTCTCCTAACTGGCGACTGGCCTCAGGCGCCAATCCATTAGTGCGTTCTTCTTGGATGTCTTCTCGGCAGTCATCGATATCGTCGTCGCTCTGTAAGTCTTCCTCTAGATCGTCCCGAAAGCCACACGAAGGCTTTATATGATCCACCGAGATGGTGTTTTTAGTCTGTCCTTGACCGTCTCCCATCCTTTCGACTTCATATCGATCGTGATTACTAGCCCTGAGAATACGGTATGATTCGAGATATTTTTTGGCTAGTTTTAGTCCAGGGCCAAACTGGTTTCTTTTGATAGCCACTATATCACCCTGCTCATAAGATATGGTAGTTTTCCGTTTTTTGTCAAACTGCTGACGATTTTCTTCTTGAACTTCAATTATTGCTTCTCTTGCCATCGACGGAGCCTCGCCTGTGTTTTATCATTTTGTGCTCAATTGTTTGCTTCAGCCCGGCATCCTCCATGTACCGCATTTTCGTGCCAAATAGTAGCTCGAAAGGACTTGTTCGTATCGAGCGTTGGTGAGTCCCGTTGATGGCTTGTTGGACTTTGCTTATATACTTATACCATTTTCCGGGCTCGTTTATACATACTTTTGTCAGAACTGCAGCAACCATAGCGTTAACCTGCTCCACCTGCCCGTTTCCTCCTTGCACTTCTGTGGTAATTAGGTTGTGCTGAATTTCTTCATTCTGGCAGAAATCCGCAAACTTTTTGGATGTGAATGCCGTGCCACGATCAGTAATGATTCGATGAGGATTCCCAAAATTCTGCTGCATTATACGCAGCTTCTCCATAACCTCCGCCCATGTTGTTGATTTCGTGGCGAAAAGCCACGTGAATTTTATAAAGGCGTCTACAACGGCCAATATATGTTTATAATTTTTGTTCGTTGTAGACAGAGGTCCTAAATGATCGAGATGAAGCGTGTGTAATGGCGTATCGTCATTTGGTATTGGATTTAGAAGGCCTTCTCCTTTTCCAGCCTTCGTTGATCCTAAAATACACTGCAGACACTTGGCGATGTAGTCTTCGACACGTCGTTCCATTTTGCTCATATAATATTCACGAGCGAGCAGGTCCACCGTTTTTTTGATACCAAAATGATCGACATCGTACGCTCTCTTAATCAGTTCGTGCTGAAGTCCCTTTGGTACGATCAATTTTTCTTGGCCTGGTGGGCCTTTGTGCACTAGACCGTGCCTTAACTTGTAACCCTTGTAAGTGCCTACTTGCAATAGTTTCTTTATAACGCCGATCTTCTTGTCCATGGCTTGGGCTCTCGATAACCTCTCGGCCAACGCGTCTTGAAGCATGTTGATTGATGGACTTGGCTGAGCGTGTCGACGTGCTTCATACGTGCTCCGGATCGATGCTCGATTTCGTAATCAAAACTTTCCACAAGCATGATCCAACGACTGACGCGCGGTGGAAGTTCACGTTTCTCCATGGTTTGTCGAAACGCCGCACAGTCGGTGACTATCTTGAAGTGCAGGCCCGACAAATAGTTACGAAACTTCTCTAGTGCTCTTACAAGGGCAAGAAATTCTTGTTCGTAACTAATGTATTTTTTCTCTGATTCGCTGATTTTCCGGTTCATATAGTGCACCGGGTGGAGTTGGTGATCAGCCGGTGAACGTTGCAGCAGAATCACGCCGTGGCCGTCCTTTGAGACGTCGGTGTGGAGCTCCGTCTCTCTTTCCTGGTGGTATAGTTGAAGAACCAGGGCTGCTGCTAATGCTCGCTTCAGGAGCACGAACGCTGCTCGCTGCTGTTCCCCAAAATTAAAAGGTACCTCCTTCTTTAGCGTATCAGAGCGGTCGAGCGATTCGTGGGTATTCTTTAATAAATTTTCTGAAATATCCTGCTAAACCTAAAATTCGCGGCACTTGCTTCGTCGTCCTTGGCTCAGAATATTTCAGCATAGCTTCGGTTTTGCCTGGCGATGGTATAATTTTTGCCTCCTCGATGACATGGCCCAGGAATTCACAAAAATCAAAAAATATCCATAAGGTGTGAGAGTGTGTCAGATAAACCTGAAGAATAAAAAGCGTAATATTGACTAACGTCATACCTTCTTTAGGATATGAATCCCAAAATTGAATATGATCATTCGTCTGAGCTAGCCTGACATTAATACTTAAGTGGATTAATTTGAGTTGATTTTCGTGATTCAAGACGCCATCTAGTGGTCGCTGGTGAAACTGACTGTTAAAACTGTTAACTTAATTTATTAATGAAAGTAAAATGATTTTCAATAAAAAAACATAGCCTATGTCCTTCCCAAGATAATATAGAATCTATATGTTAAATTTCAAAACAATCGGTTCAGTAGTTTTTTTGGTTCTCGTGTACAAATAAAAACACGCTTTGTCTTATATAAATTAGTATGATATATATATATATATATATATATATATATATATATATATTATAAGTTATATTTTCATAATAAAACCTAACATTTTCGAAAAAAAACACTGGAAACTTACTTCTACACCCAATATAACTCGTCTAAATTTCTTATTAGCTCTCCGTCAATGTCCTGGAATTTAGATGAAATTGTAGGTAATGATAATTTGCAATAATTCTTCCCTTTCCCTGTTGGTAGGCGTTAGATATTTCACTCGTTTCGATCTCATTACTCTTCACAATTACTGGGATGATTATCACTATCAGTAGAGTGGCAAATTTATCTTTTTTTTTGTTTTTGGTACACATTGTCATAAAAAGGTAGAATTTCTTTTTTCCGAATTTCGTAGTATTTTTCGATAGCACGAGATCCTGCTTCTACAACATGCTTATGTAATTCGTCGTATAAGCGATACAAAAGCGTAAACGGAGTAAATTTTGTAGAAGAATGAATACTCTTTTCAATAATGTCGTTCGCACTTTGGTTCACTAAAATACTTCATTTCTTTCTCTGGGTGAAATATAGTCTTTCAATTGATCCATTCGAAGTGTGTCGATTTACAGTAGTTCCTGCTGTACAGTAGTAATGGTATTCAATATGGTGGCTTTTATAAAATTATCTGAATACTGATGAGTGAAACTCACTTCCATCATCTGTAGTAATTTTTTTGGAGAATCCGTGATGCGCTACGAAATGCCTTAATTTATTTAATACGGTAGCTGCATTTCTGTCGGGCAAATGATACGTTTTTCTTTATTCGCATGAAAGATGTTCATCTATGTATAATAAACCGGTTTTTTCGCAATAATGGGGCCATAAATTTCTATCTCGTAGGATCTCCTTTCATATTTGTACTCTAAGCATACTTCACATTAATTTATATGATTATTTTATTTATTTATTTATAAGTAAACGGACCTAAAAGATTCTATTATAAAAACTGTTACATTAAATTTAATATTAAAAATTGTACTTATGTTGACTCTTTTGAATTAAAATAATAGATATTTTTATTAATCTTACTGTTTTTACACTATAATATATTATACTAAAATAATGACACTTAGAATGTCCTTGTTTATTATTACCCCGATAAATGTGAAGGAGAACTGATTACTAAAATAAAACTAAATTAGATTAAAAATGAAAAATAAGAATACATAAAAATAAGTTCTATCCCATGTTAGTAAAGGACAAGCTGACTACCCCCAGCGCCGTAAATTTAAATTCTTCTTCAATATCCGACTTTTCGAACCGCTACTGTTCGTCTATATGAACTAAACTAAAATGAAAAACCTAGAATGCTACTATATATAATCTATCCCCACTCTAAATTAATTGGTATAATATTTGTAGAACCCCCACCTTCCTGACACAAATGCAAAAAATATCCGTTATATTAATAAAGAATAATAAACGTTGTCCAATTTACTCAACAATAACATTAAATTTACATTCTTGGAATTATTTAAAATCTGAATACTTTCAAAAGATTCTCTTTTATATCTATTTTTAATACCTTGTTTAAAAATATCTATATTTTCAAAATTCAAAGAATGTAACAAGTCTAAACTATGTTCTTTTAGCCGGATGTACCATTCATACTTCGTAAGCTATACTGGTGTTCATATATTCTTTGTTTGAGGTTTCTATTCATTTGTACAATATAATATTTGAGACAGTCTTTACAATTTATTTTATATACCAATTCCATTTTCATATATTTATCATCCTGGTCTTTAAATTATTAAATAGTCTTCTTAAATTATTATTATTTTTGAAGTAAACTTGAATATTATCTTGTTTTAAAGTACTTCTAATTCTTTGTGAAAACCCTTTTATGTATGGTAATACTACGATTTTATTATTACTCTTTTTGTTTTTTATATTATGTACTCTAATATATTATACATTTTACTATATTTTTTATTTTCCTGTATATTAACATTAATTAACTAATTTTACTATAAATTTTACTATACTTTCTAGTTAGTAATAAGTTGTATTTCAGATTCATCCGAAGTGATAATAAAAAAGGATACTTTGACTGTCATTAGTTATTATAATATAATATAGTGTAGACTCTAAGACGAATAAAAGTATCTATTTATTTAATTTCATATAAATTTAAATTAGTAGGTAACGTTAAATTAAAACAAACAAAAATAATTAAAATAGAAATTTAATAGCATGCGAAATGAATAATAAAAATAAAAGAAATGTAAATATTATGACAATTTACAGATTTAAATAATAATTTTTCATGTATTTTTAAAAATTTTATCGTAATTCTAGATGTGATATAAACCGGTAACGAATCCCATTACCTGCCGAGTTTATTTACGAGGGTGGATTGATAAGTTTCCGGCCTGACCAAGAGATGGCGCCACTAGACCTACCTTGAGGTGGCGTTCTATAGTACCATCCTTAGATAGCTTGTAGCTATAGTTTCAGTCCGATCGACATGTTAGTTTCGGTTTGAGAGCAAGCTGAACAAGACGCATCTGTGTTTTTCGTAAAAATGGAAAAGCTGGAAAATCGTGCTGTTATCAAATACTGTTATTTGAAGGGGTTAACACCGAAGAAAATTAATGAAGAGATGGACTCAACACTGGAAACATCCTCCTCATCATATTCAACTGTTAAGTAGTGGGTTTCCGAGTTTAAAAAGGGTCGTGTGAGTACCTCTAAAGAGCCTCGCTCAGGACGCCCCATTGAGGTCACAACTCCAGATATGATCGAAAAAATCCATCAAATAGTGCTGAAAGATCGCAGATTAAAAGTGCGTGAGATAGCTGAGACCTGTAAGATGTCATATGAACGTGTACAAAATATTTTGCACCAACATTTGTATATGGAAAAGCTCTGTGCAAGATGAATGCCGCGTTTGCTAACAGTCGACCCAAAATTGATTCGAAAGAACATTGCTACCACCAATTTGGCGTTGTATAAGCGCAATCCAAACGAATTTTTGCGTCAATTCGTAACCGCTGACGAACCTTGGGTCTACCACTACACTCCTGAAACCAAACAACAGTCCAAAAAGTGGATTGGACCAGGGGAACCAACTCCAAATAAGGTAAAACAATTTTTTCGGCGAACAAGGTTATGACTACTGTTTTTTTGGGATGCAAGAGGTATTATATACATTGATTACCTTGAAAAGGGTAAAACTATCACTAGTCAATACTACGCAGACTTATTGCAACGTTTGAGCCACGAACTGAAAATTAAACGACCTCATCTGGTAACTGGAAAATTAAAAAATAACATCTTTCAACCTTTAATCTTCTCTTAATGGCGAGCTTTATCAGGAAAAATATACTTTCAGCAGGTCCAAAATTCTACTAGTTTTTCTCCCATTCCGATGCATAAAGTTATCTTTACTTAAGAGTGACTCATGAAACCTAAAGAAATGAGTTTCAGTTAATTATTTAAACAGGATTAATTAATTTCAATCTTTTAATTATTCAATCTTTAATTCAATCTTTTAATTAATCAATTAAATCTCAATTTCACTCCATCCTCTGTAGTAATTTAGTTATGTGCTCATTATACTTACTACCACCTCATTTACAAAGTTAATTTTTAATTGTAAAGATCCAATTTCCTCATTCATTTTTTTAATAATACATATCTCTTCGAAAAGAATTCCGTTAGAAATTTTGAATAGAGTATCCTTCGGTTTTCTCGAATGAAATCAAAACCGTTCTCTTCACAGTCTTAACACCAAATGTAAATACTGATAAATCCTAACCTCTCTTTAGTGCGTTTTATACAATAGACGGCTGCGCCGAACTCATTGATAGTTCACGAGCAAGTAGACGAGTGAAGCGAGCATGGGTGCAAGTGGTAGGGTAAGGGCACGGGAGACGGCGCTGAGTACAGGGTGCGACGGCGCGCGTGAGCGTCTTCAGTTTTAGCCCACCAGGGTGGAATAGCACGCGCGTCGTTTTTCTTGTTCATTCAATGTGGCCAAATATATATAGTGTCGGAGCCGAGCACCAGATGAAGCAGCGCGTATACGAGCACTTTAATGTTATTTATTTGGTGGATGGCGCGCGTGTCGCGTTTAGCTGGACAGTGCGGGCGCCTTGTGACTTGTCACAATAAATAAATAAATAAATAAATATATATATATATATATATATATATAATATTTTATATATATTTTTAATTTTCATACATGTTTATATATATCATAGGTACATAAATTCTGGTATGCATGACCTAATACACAAACGTTAGATTATTTAAAAAAAAAGTTTTTTATTATTTAAATTTATATTATTATCTTTTTAGATATATTAGTGTGATCTTAAATTTCTTTATAAACATATCATAAATTGTTGTTGCTTTCATCTTGTTGAATTAACAACCATCTTCTATATATCTATATATAAATAAATAAATATATATATATATATATATATATATATATATATATATATAAGCCAATTAATTCTATACTTTTTTATTTTATGTATAAAGTTAAAATAAAATAATCAATTTGGTGAGAAAAATAAATAGCGAGGCTTATTTGGCATAGAAGGAAGGAACAATATACAATTTTTTATGTGTATATTAACAAAATTATTCATCTCGTGTAGTAATATTTTATACACATGTGATCTTAATTTTAATTTGTAAACCCATCATAAATTGTTGTTGTTTCAATATTTTTGAATTAACTTATACGAAGAAGAATTTCATATCACTGTGGAATAAAATAGTATCACTAGTACAAAAAAGGTTCTTAATATATATGTAAATTAATACTAACTGTTTTTTTATTTTACACGCTCGTATATAGTTAAAATAAAATAAAATATTCCATTTCGTGCAAAAAATAAATAGCGAGGTTTATTTTGCATAGAAGGAAGGAACAATTTATAATTTTTTATGTATATGATGCAAAATCATTCATCTCGTTTAGTTACCATTTATTCACATGTAATCTTAAATTTCTTTCGCAACTAAATCATAAATTGATGTTTGTGTCTATGTCGTTCGATCAAATTATACAAGAAGAATTTCGCATTACTAAAGAATAAAATAGTATCACTTGTACAACAATTTTCTAAATATATAAGTAAATTAAAACTATATTGTTTCTTATTTTGCATAAAAATTTTTGTCAAGCATTAGGTATCTCAACTTTTAATTTATTTTGTTTTAGTATTCAAATTGAAGCATTTAATTTTCTATTATTCATTTATATTATTATTTATTTTTTTAATATTTTAGACAATGAATTGATTTTCTCTATTTGTTCCGATGCATTATTATTACAATATTATATAAGCATGAAATATTATTAATCCATTTTTTAAACTAATTATCGAATATCCACTTTAGTACAAAATCATAACACTCAATTTCAAATTTCGACAACAGAAGAAAGGAAAATCTTGATTTTTTGCACAATGAAAAATTGATCTCCATTATGAAGCTCGCAGTGGAGTTTGAGTCTGAATTGTTTTCTGATGCTCGTACACATATAGATATTATTATAATATATTGATTTAATTGTATATTATTTTAATTTAATAGGCACATAAGACCGATAGAAATATTTATTAGTTTTACATATAGATATTATTTGGCTTAGCCTCTGTATGAGTCAATCGAAAACGTCACTTTGGACAAAATCTTACAAATATATATATATATTTATTACCTACGTCACAGTTCGCCCACGCTTGTGGATGCGATTGCAGTAAAAATTTTCGAATAAAAACGAGGGCATTTGGTGGCCAAAGTGAGGTACTGATTTCAGATGTTGCTTTTCGAGCTCGTGCGATCGAGTAGGATTGGGACAGCGACTGTCAGCGGCGCCTACGAGGAGAAGGCCTGGCGAAACCATAGAATTTCCAGTACACCATACTTGCCTTATATTATACTTTTGTATAAAGTAAATTTCAAGTATGTTTTAGTTGTGTAAGCAAAAGATGGTAAATAACAAATGGAAAGATTAAAAAATTAAGATTTATAGTACTGAAGAGTACACTAACCATGGTTCATAGTTTAGCAATTTTCTCGGCTTTGTCCAAGATAGAAAATTTAACTGACTGATTAACCAGTTAAAAAATTTCTAATTATTAGGATTAAGTTTTAATAATAACCCTAATTACAATTCTCATCAGAATGTCTAAATATTGAATGGTAGATTGTTAGCGTTAAACATTTACTTTCATTGCTTTTCGTGCAATACATAAATATATTCTATAATACATATAATACAATAAAAATGATGGAAAAGTATGTAAATATAGTTAGTATGTATTGTAATATAATATATAGTGTATGATTACATAGTTAAAGATTACGAAAATGACAGTCTAATAAGTGAAGATACTACAGTTCCTTTTTATATTTTGTTGGAATTATACGAAATTAAAAAGAAAAGTTTTTTTAACAAATATTTTTTTAAAGCAAATAACTATTTTTCAAACGCAGAACCGAATTTCTTAAAACAAAATTTATAGTTTTCATAAATCAAAAAAATATTGACTGTATTTAAATAAACATTTCAGTATCTTAAATTACTTATTTTGAATAAATGATTACTTAATGACATAATAAACCGTTTATATCAAAGTATAAAATTTTTTTTCAGTATAGACATATTTCTATGGCATATTTTATTAATTGTACATGCTTCTTACAACTAATAAATAGAAGAAAATCACCAGAGAAACTTAATGTGAATATTATTATGTGATTACTAAATATCATTATATTAATTGAAAATTATAAAAATAAATAAGGTGTTCGCATTTGTTAATAATGCTATTTATACTTAAGAATATGTCCTAAAAAATCCTACACTTTTCACTAATGCGCACCTTCTCAGAAATAAAATTAATTGAAAGTGTTCTTTGTCTGAAGTTCGTAATTCGATAATTTTTATCCTTCAAATATTTGGAACGAAAAAGTGTATGTTTGATAGTTTAACTACAATAACTACACATATATATATATATATATATATATATATATATATATATATATATATATATATATATTATTGACATAAAGGGCGTTAGCGCGACACACTTCGTGGAATTACCACCCTTCATAATACCCCTCTCTAGAAACCCCTCTCCTTATTTGCGAAGAACTCAAACAGCCACATTTCACAAGCCTCTTTTGAATCCAACTTTACACTACCAAGGGCGTTCGACATGGACAGGAAGAGGTGGTAATCACTTGGCGCTATGTCCGGGCCATATTGTGGATGCGATAAAACCTCCCATCGGAACTTCCGTAGCTTCTGACGAGTCAACAACGAAGTGTATGGTCTGGTGTTGTTCTGGTGGAACACTGCACTCTTCCTGTTGGTCAATTGTGGACGCTTCTAGTCGATAGCCTACTTTAAGCGGTCCAGTTGTTCACAGTAGATGGTAGAATTAAGCGTCTAGCCATATGGGAGCAGCATATAGTGGATGATTCCCTTCCAAGCCCACCAAATACACAGCAAACCTTCCTGGTCGTCAATCCCGACTTCGCCACTGTTTGGAACGGTTCACCAGCCCTGGACCACGTCCATTTTCGCTTGATATTGTCGTATGTGATCCATTTTTCGTCGCCAGTCACCATCCACTTCAAAAATGGGTCGAGTTAGTTCCGTTTCAGCAGCACATCGCAGGCGTTGATTCGGTCCAGAAGGTTTTTTTGCGTCAAATTATGCGGCACCCAAACATCAAGCTTTTTTCGTATCCAGCTTTCTGCAGATGGTTGAAAATGGTTTGTTGACGAACTCTCATGACGCAATCTCACCACAGAAAATGATGCCAAATACCGCGAAAGTGCGCACACAGTTAACGGATGAGAGGAAGAATTGAAAAGGAACGAGCGCGTTCCTTCATCTCGTCCCGACCATCAAAGAGAATAGACGCTTTTGGTCTCAGCTGTCGAGTAGATATCGTACTACATCCGGACCTTCGGCATCTCTCTTAGCTACGAGTTATACGAGCATACGACCATACGAGTGCGAGAGAGAGAAAGAGACGAAGAGGGAAGATTGAATGGCGACGACGACACCGCTCACGTACTATCAAGGGAGGACAGCGCCAGCTCCCAGCACCAACCGGCAAGTAGTCTCTTATTTCTAAATACTGATTTTAACTCTCTCCCGAAAGCGAGGATTAGGTTAGCGTCAACCCCCCACGTGGCTGTGTAGTGCGCGCGTCTGCGTCCTTCTTTTCCGCGCTTTTTCCAGCGTGTGGGTCGTGATAAACAAGCACAAACACACATACGTATATACATATTCACAAAATATGAGTAATTGCATTTATGCGGTTACAAATGGCGGCCAAAGCGTGAAGCACGTGGCGAATGAGTGTATACACGGTACGAGTTAAAAGTCCTCTTTCCCTAAATTAAAACGTTCGTCAAATTTTCCCCCGTACAAAACGCATAGAAACAGCAGAAACAAGCAAGCAGATAGCCGCATATGCATACAGTGGAACGGCCATTTTAGAGTGTGGGCACCAACGTACGCAGTAGCGGCAACAGACAGCTACAGGCAGCAGTAGCCAAGCTGATGGCACTATGCATGTCACCCCTTCAGGTCCTTTAAGTTGTTCATAAAAATTGCAATGATTTTATAAATAATTAAATAACCCCCTGTGTAACGTCTCCCTCATAAATTAGATACATTTTAAATGTAAGGATATTATACGTTAATCAAATGATTTTATTATACGAGGTGTATTCCAAAAGTAACTAGAATTTTTAAATTTTGCGATAAAATTGAAGTACGATAAAATTTTCAGCAATATTCATTGCTTACTTTTTAAGTGGCAGCCGCTAACGTTAGACGTGTTTAAAAAAAGTAGGTATGAACTTGCCAGGCCCGTTCGCGCAAAAGTTATGCTGTTTTTTTAATAATTAATTTTTGCATGAAAACATTTTACAGTCTAAACTGTAATCTCAATGAATGAAGCTTTATTGGTTAATAACTTTCAATTTTGTAGCTACATACAATTTGAATAGCCAAAAATATAAATACATATAATTTATAATTTGTTATGAGTAAATTATAGATAACAATTATATATAACAAGATATTATTTATTTATTTGAACAGATTATATAATATTTTTTAAAAGATTGTGATTTAAAGTACAATTTTCGCCCTCAAAGAAATAGGAAAACACTGTTTTGTTAAAAGATTCCGAAAAATTCGATTAATCCAACTTAGACCATTGCCAAACTTTAATTTGACCAGTAAAGTCCGGTAATTAACGACAGTCAATGATCAGATGCCTTTATTGCCTGAGTCCAAGCTACTGCCTCTCTCTCTCTCTCTCTCTCTCTCTCTCTCTCTCTCTCTCTCTCTCTGTCTCTCTCTCTCTCTCTCTCTCTCTCTCTCTTATATATAATAAATATATATATATATATATATATATATATATATATATATATATATATATATATATATATATAAATCATATATATAAATACATATATATATGTATATATGCTTGCGTGTGTGTGTATTTATATTTATACAATCGTTTCAATATTCTAAATTAAAAATTCTAGAACTTTTAGAAATAATTTTTAAATCTTTTATAAGAGAAAATCTAATTTTTACACGAATTGAAAATAGTAATCATTTAATTGATGAAGTAGTATATATATGCTTTAATTCGGTGTAGAGAATTTCTATTATATTTATTCCTTTAAACAAGGCTTTGAACACAAAATTTTGTTACTATAGCTATTTTGTCATTCGTTTCGTCTGTGCAAGAAGTTATGTAACAATTTAAGTACTTCTTACGGTAAATTTATTTTCTTTGTAAGGTCTCTCTGAAGATTTGATTAATCTATTCGTGGCCAAGCCGGGATTTACGGCCAGGAAGGTTTAGCTGTGTGTTTGGTGGGATTGGAAGGGAATCATCCACTAAGAGCTACTCCCATATGGCCAGACGCTTAATTCTACCATCTACTGTGAACAACTGGACCGCTTAAAGCAGGCTATCGACCAGAACCGTCTACAAGTGGCTTACAGAAAGGGTGTACGGTTCTACCAGGACAACGCCAAACCACACACTTCGTTGAGGACTCGTCAGAAGCTACGGGAGTTCCGATGGGAGGTTTTATCGCATCCGCCATATAGCCCGGACATAGCGCCAAGTGATTACCATCTGTTCCTATCCATGTCGAACGCCCTTGGTGGTGTAAAGTTGGACTCAAAAGACGCTTGTGAAAAGTGGCTGTCAGAGTTCTTTGCAAATAAGGAGAGTGGTTTCTACGATAGGGGTATTATGAAGTTTCCGTCAAGATGGAAACAGATTATCGAACAAAACGGCGCATATTTGAAGTAAATCCGACCACTGTAACACTTTTTATAAAGCACTGAATAAAGAGAAAAAAGTGGAAGGATCATATTTGACAACCTAATATTATATATACACATTTTAAATACGGTTTCTATTGAGACATATTATATTGGCGTGAACGGGCGGTTGATTACGATATCCCGTTGCCTCAAGACGATTTCTATAGGCAGTTGTGTGTTCGGCTAATAGAATGCTATGTCCAGATGTCTTTGGGCGATTTCTATGGAGAATATTGTATTTAGTTGATAGAAAACGATGTCCAAGTATGAGGAGATCAACTTGTATGAGATGAGATTTATCACAATCAGAAGGACATCTGACTATATCAGTGAACTCATTTATAATTTAATTACAGAACATTTTTTTTGTTAATACATTAAAATCATGTCTATTTAACAGTAATTTTAATTAAATAAAAGTTGTATGCTTTATAAGTGTTTTTTAATTTTTATTTGAAAATAACTTGTAAACTTATGGTTTATTTTTTATCTTATGATTCAAAATTATATGCGCATAAGTAAAGCTGTTATTTGGAATATTTTATTAATAATTATATTTGCAACTATTTTCTATATTATTAAAAAAGCATAAAATGAAATAATTAAAATTACTTAAATATGCTGTAAGTTATACCACAGGGGGTTTGAAACAAGTAGCACTTTTTAATAAATGTACGTAAATAATATTGTTATACAATTTCATGTAACATAGAATTTGAGAAGAAAAGTTGTACGTATGCAAATTTTTTTTTTTATGAATAAATATTTATCTTTAAAATCTGATCATATAATTAATTAGATCCAATTAGTAGAAATTCTTTTCTAATGTCATTTATTATTTGTTGTGTAATTTATTAGTATTCATTATAACCAACATTAGATATATATTTATTATACGATTAAAGTTATAGAATGGAAAGAGAGAAGGAATATATAAAATAACATATATATTTGTAAAAGGCATTTCATTTTTTACAATATGTTCCTATTAATAATAACTATAAATTATGTGTAAATAATAAAATGAATATGCGATAAAAATGATGATGTTGACAAAATAACTTATTATCAATAATTGTATTTCCAATATTAGATAAAATATTAGAATGAATGATTCTAATTATGAGGTTTATATTTTGAATGGTCATTCAAATTAATCCATAGTACTACAAACTATAAATTACTTATTATGAATAAATGTATATCCAACATTAGATAAATTATTAGAATTAATAATTCTAATTATGAGGTTTATATTTTGAATGATCATTCAAATTAGTCAATAGTACTACAAACTATAAATAACTTATTATCAATAATTGTATTTCCAATATTAGATAAAATATTAGAATGAATGATTCTAATTATGAAGTTGATATTTTGAATGATTATTCAAATTAGTCCATACTTTTTAATTTATATCTCTTATACAATATAAATCTAATGTAAATGACATTTGCACATCAATAATAATAATCTAAATCTCCTTGTTCAAATTTTTTAACTTAAAGCAAAATGTACAAATGTAACTTAATTTTAAAAAAGTAATTACTTCATTTAAAACTGGATAATGTAAATTAGAAGCTAACTTTGATTTGATGAAATACTGGTTTTCGTTTTCATGTCATCTGCTGCGTCATCAGGCATCATTTTATCTGCTATGTGCTTATATATGTACTCTATAGCTATTATTATATTAAAGCGTCTTACTATACTATATATTATCTTACTAAACTATACATATGTCTTAGCAGAGATAATAAGGAGAAATCGCCGACGCTTATGGGCAAGACTGCAGTAAAAAATTTCGACTGAAAACGAGGGCCTCTGAAGACCAAAGCGAAGTACTGATCGTTTCGTGCGATATTCCAGATATTGTTCTTTGAGCTCGTGCGATGGTGCGATCAAGGGGGTGACGACTGTCTTCAGAGCGTGCGGGGGGAAAGCTTGGTGAGACAATAGCCTGGTAGCATGATGCAATATAAGATGAAGAGCTTATACTGGCAGCGACCAAAAAGAAATTTTGCAAGAAAAGCAAGCAGCTCAACGTTTTCAAACCTGTGGCAACTTTAAGGGAAACTGTCTATTTCGTAAAAGTGTATTTATTTCAATCCAACAAATATTCATTTAAATTCTATTTATTTGAAACAAAAACATACATATTTTGAAATAAACAGTTTAGAATTTAAATTAACTGTTAAATTAAAAATTAACAGTTTAGAACAGATTAGAATTTCTAATACACCATACTTGACTTATTTTATACTTTTGTATAAAGTAAATTTAAATTATGTTTTAGTTGTGTAAGTAATTTTTAAAATTAAGATTTTGAGTGCTAAAGGGTACACCAACCATGGTTTAGAATTTAGCAATTGTCTCAGCTTCTTAACTTAACTTAACATTGAGACAATATTCATGGCCATTGTCAGCGATTGATCTATGTTTATGAATTCAATACATCTTGAAAAAGCTGCTAATTATAAACTGTAAACTTTTACAAAAATTATTTGATTGCTTTTTATATTTTTAAAGTATCATATCAGAATCCTATATAATCATATTTGACACATAACTATCTTGTATGGAGGAGACAGAGGAAGAGGAAAATAAAGAAAGAGAGAGAGAAAGAGCGAGAGGGAGAGGGGAGGGGAGAAAAGAAAAATTCAAGGGAATTAACATGGATTACTCGACGTTGGTGGGTGTTGCCATACCATACACCCGCGAGTTTCCTCTATACTGTTTCGTCTCTTTCTCTCACCTGCTTGCACTTTTTATTACCTGTCCATCTGCATGCACGTTGTACGAAATGTAGCAGGCAGTCTATCGATATACATGCAACTAGCTATGTTGCCATCATTTTGCTTTTTTTTTTGTTAAATTTGTAATAAAAAATATCCTATCATCTAATCCTGACCATATAGAATACGTATTCAAAATTTGAAGGCAATCGGTTTAGTTTTAGTAGTTTTGGCGCCTAAACGTACACTATATATTATATTACAATAAAGAATAAATATATTTACATATTTTTCTTATGTATTATATATATTAAAATTTCTAATAGTATAATAGATTTTGATGTTTTGCCGATTAATTTTTTACAATTTTTTTTTATGAGTTCATGCTTGCTGTAAACTCGCTGCGATGTAAATGTTGCGGAAATTTCTTGATAATGCAGCTTTGCTCTAATAGCCCAGGCGAATTAAAGTTGAACATTTTAATTCAACATTTTCTACAACGCCTACTTTTTGCATTAAATGATAGCTGAAGATTTGTATAATAAGACCCTAAATTGTCAGGTTCGTAACCTATCATCGACGTGTTTATTTATTGCAAAAAAACAAAAAAATTCTCTTTTTTTACTTTTTCTTAAATATTTTAAATAATATTGTTCTAATCGAAAAATGTTTCGTATAAAAGTTGTGCAGGAGATAATTCTGTATAAAGTTACGTACATGAAAAACTTAAAATGTCGATTTTTCTATTGTTAAATAAACTATGAAAATGAAAAAATTTCGATATTCAAAGAGCTATAAAATTTGTTTAAACAATTGAAATTCAATAATGCGACGACCGAAAACATGCGGCTGTGCAAATTATAGCACACAATTAATTAATTAGCACACAAATAGCACACAAATAATCACATAATACATTCACACGATATTACAAAGATTATATAAGAAATAATAATCGAACACGACAATAATTACACAAAGTTATACCGAACACTGTACTCGAAACAGTATCATATACACAAAAAACTGGGAAAAGATCGCGACGAGACTAAGAAACACGGTAGTATCACTAGCTAAAACGAAGAAAGAGAGAGCGAACGCACTATCTACTCTCCCTCTCTCTCTCTCTCTCTCTCTCTCTCTCTCTCTCTCTCTCTCTCTCTCTCTCTCTCTCTCTCTACCACTAAGTAAAACTATATCGGCACATGGGAGGGGACACTCCTCGCATGGCGAGAGAGAGCCACATCAAAAGAATTAGGCCTGCGCTTGCTATCCCCCTCTAACACACGCCCGCACGCACACTACCGTAATCTCTCATCGAACGACACGCGCCAGCAGCGATTACCGTGGTAGGGAATCGCGCGAGCTTCTACACTGGCGCGCACATTCCAAACATATACAACGGGTGTCCCAGATAAAATCACCCGCTGTATTTAATTTACAAATACAATTAAATATTGTAAACGCCGAATATATATATATATACATATGTATATGTATATTATTGTATGTATATAAGATAATATTTATACGCGGTATAACGACTGCAAGTATTTATATAATTATTATCACTATTATAATTATAATTAATAATAATTATTATTATTATTAATATTATTATTATCCTGATTGTTCCCCCTTGGCTTTATCATGGAGGTAGAAGGGGCTCCAAACGGAGCTAAAGACGGTCCACCGCGCTTGCCGAGCGGTGCATGCCTGGGAGCTGCCAAAGGGAGATCCTGGGTGGGGAGGCGAGTCTTCAGGTTGGGTGCTTGGACGACCCGAATCATCTTTGGCTCCTGCTAACGGCAGGACGGGCGGCTGGGCGCTTAGCCAGCGCCAGTGATTCGGCATTGGCGAGTGCGTCCTGACCCGTAATGTCTGCCGGAAACTCTCCAGAAAGTGGAGCACCTTATTGTTGGGGTGTGAAGCTCGAGAGAGCGGAGGTGGGCTAGCGTTACAAAGCCATACAAAGCCAATTTGAGGAGCTCGTAAGTAGAAGGTGCCTCAGAGCACGGCACCTACATACCCCCGAAGTTTCCGAGACAATAGAAGGCCAGAAAAGACATCCTTCTACCTCTCCAACAGAATTACCTGAGGGGGGCGAAAAAATAAGAAAAAAAGAGACGACAGTCCATCAATAGAAGAAGATGCGGCTGCCAAATCAAACCGTGGAGCCGAGCCACAGCCTGAGCAAGGCTGGAAGAATGTCCCCACCAGGCAAGAAAAGAGAGTAGCCAAAAAAAAGAAACAGATAAAAAGAAGTTAAATGTAAAGGGGACCACCAAATTTGGAGAGGGCTTCACCAAACTGAAAGGTAAAATAGGGAGAAGAGCAAGACCCGCGGAGGGGAAGACCTACGGCCCCTTGCCACCCTCCATACCAAGGGGCTGAAAGGGAGGCATCACATGGATCGAGATGTGATCAGCTCGCCCGCGAATATAACGCGATCAACGCTATCAAGCACCTTGGCCCAGCGCACGGACATTGGTAAAACCGTGCGCCAATGGAAAATCCGATTCAATGGTGCCAGGGGCAAAAGCGTGGAGGAATTTTTACAGAGGATCACTTATCATCCGCTCACGGACGAGGATATGCTCAATGCAATGACGGAGCTCCTTGACGGTGTCGCCCTACACTGGTACCGTCTATCCTGGAAAGACTGGACCACGTGGCAAGAGTTTTGCCACGCAGCCCGGGACTGCTACGGCGCCAATCGACGCTTCCAAGCTAAGCTGATTAGCGAAGCACAGCGGCGTACACAGGCTAAATGCGAGCCAACACGCGACTACGTGTTCTGTTTGTTGACGATCCTCAATCGGTTTGAAGAACCATGGTCGGACGACAAACAGCTTGCTTTTATCTACCGTAATCTACTCCTGGAGATACAGAAGCTAGTTCTGTGGGAGAAGATAGCGAGCGTAAATCGGCTAATCGAGCTCTCTCGCGAGATAAGCCACGTCCGCCACCCGAGGACTGCATAATGCCCGAAGTGGCTTTTCATGCGGCAGACACGTCTCGGACGTGCCCGAAGCCAAAGATCGCGGCCGTCGACGTGAAGCCGCCCGATTTCAAAGCTCTACTGCGAGAAGTTTTGCAAGAGGCGGACTTTAGAGCCACCTCACCTGATTTAGAGGCGCCAGGTGTCGCAGCTCTTATGACGAAGAGGAACAGTCGCGACTCACGCCCGAGGTCGCCGCGTACACGGAAGACCGGAGCGTCGATTTCATCTATGTCGGAGAGGAAGCCATCCTTCAAGGGAAAGCTCGTACGCAAGCCCCTCAGCGACAGGAACAAAGGTCGGACAGCAGGTCTTGATCCGCGGTTCTTATGCTGGGGCTGTAGTTGGCCAGGCCATACCTTACACAGCTGCCCCGAGTGTTCGGGAAATGCGAAAAAGGGCGAGTGATTGAGGTCCAACTCGCCCCTACGCTCCGTGAGACCTCTGAAGATCAGCAGGCAGCTGTGAAGACACAGAGTAATGATGATTTCCCCCTCCTGTCTCTAAAGGAGGAGAATCACGACCGTGACTCCGCTGACTCAGCCACAAGTGTCGACCCCGATCGGTATTCACGATGGTGAGTACAGGTGGACATAGGCGAGTTTCGCATCCACGCACTGCTCGATGCAGGGGCTGCTCGTACAGCTCTCGGAGCAATCGGCTTGCAGATTGCATCTGCCTTCGGTCGTCTAGTTCGACCCTTTCCTGGATCTGACGCTCGACTCGCCTCGGGAAAAATTGAACCGATAATAGGCCAGGTGGCCCTTCCGTTTGCCATTGCAGGCGTTGAAATGGAGCTAGACGTCATCATAGTTCCATACTTGGAAAACTACTGTCTGCTTGGTGCAGACTTCTACCGCGCTTTCAATGCGGTCGTCCAAACGCGCGACAACAACATGTCGATCGAGGGTGCTGCGGATTTCGTTCCGCTACAACTCTGCAGCGTCTCAGTTACCCCGGCGTATTCGCTTGCCTCTACAGGATTGGCTGATATTGACGATAATCAACTTCGAGCTCTCGAGGAACTCCTCGACCGGATGCTGCCCCCGACTGATCAGCCTCTGGGCTCCAAGCATCTGACCGATCACGTGATCGATGTCGGTGATGCTAAGCCGATTAAGCAGCGTTATTATCCGGTCTCTCAGAAGATAGAGCTGAAGATGCATGCGCAAGTTCGCAAAATGCTTGATCAAGGCATAAATCACAGATCAGCCAGCGAGTCGTCTAGCCCCGTCGTGATGGTTCGCAAGAACCAACGACGGGAGCTTCCGGTTCTGCGTGGACTATCGCAAATTGAATTCCGTGTCCAAGGTCAGTGCGTGCCCACTCCCTTACATGGACGTAATTCTACGGAAGCTGAAAAATGCGCGATACATCTCCACACTGGACCTCAGCAGCGCCTACCATCAGGTCCTTCTTCGGGAGGAATCACGACACTTCTTTGCCTTCACGGTCCCAGGCATGGGATTATTTGAATGGACACGTATGCCATATGATGTCGCCGGTGGCCCTACAACCTGTCAGCAGTTAAGCGACAAGCTGATCGGCTCTGAAATGGAGCCGGTGGCCTTCGCCTACCTCAATGATGTGATCATCGCTACGGAGAGCTTTCACGAGCACCTCAGGTGGCTCGAACATATTCTGCAACGAATTTCCGAGGCCGGCTTGACCATTAATCGGTAGAAGAGCAAATTCGGACTCGCAGAGGTACGGTTTCTCGGTGTCCTCGTGGATCGTAACGGTTTCCGGCCCGATCCGGATAAGATTGCACCAATCTTGACTTACGCCGCACCAAAGAACCTGAAGCAGCTCCGTAGATTTGTAGGCCTTGCGTCCTGGTATCGCAAGTTCTTAGAGAATTTTACAACGCTTGCTGAGCCTCTCACCCGATTAACCAAGAAGAACATCAAGTATCATTGGGGAGAAGAGCAGCAGCAAGCCTTTGAACAGATCCGGGCGCACGTCGCATCTCCACCAGTCCTTTCTCGACCGTCCTTCGGAGAAATGTTCGTCATCCAGACGGACGCCAGCGACTCGGGACTAGGCGCTGTGCTCACGCAATCAGTTGATGTCGTGGAGCGCGTGCTCTCCTGCGTTAATCGCACGATTACTGCGGCTGAGCGTAATTACTCGGTCACCGAACATGAGTGCCCCGCCGTGCTATGGGCTGTGCGTAAATTTCGCCCGTACGTTGAGGGCTACCACTTCCAGGTGATAACCGATCGCAGCAGCCTTCGTTGGCTGCACTCATTGCGCAACCCCACGGGTAGACTCGCCCGTTGAGCCTTGGAATTACAGGGGTATGACTACGAAGTCATCCACCGGAAAGGTACCTTGAATTGCGTACCAGACGCCCTCTCTGATTTGTACGAAGACGAGATGACCTGCGAAGTTGCCTCCCTCGGCGCCACCGATGTGCAAGATCCCTGGTATTTGCGCCTTCGCAAGAAGGTGGTGAGCAATCCGACCGACCACCCATGGTGGAAAGTCGTTGGGTAACGACTATATCACTACCGTCCCGATCCTGCCGTCGAAGTTTTAGTAGATGACCAGGATGCGTGGAAGTTAGTCGTGCCTAAAGAAGATCGCCGTACCGTTCTTCATGAATATCATGAGCAGCCCACAGCTGGTCATTTCTGACACCATAAGACGTATGACCATATTGCACGATCATACTATTGGCCCTCATTGCACAAAGATGTGACACAATTTGTCCGTGACTCCACCGTGTGCCAGCAATGTAAGGTACATCAGGCTACATCAGCTGGCCTGATGAGCCATCGAACGGTCACCCGCCCTTGGGCAGTAGTAGCTGGAGACGTGATGGGTCCGTTTCCACGATCTACCCGAGGATACGAGTACTTACTTGTCTTCATGGATCTATTTACTCGCTGGGTGGAGTGCATCCCTATCCGAAAGGCGAATGCGCAAACGATTTGCCGCGAGTTGAAAGATCGCGTATTCTTACCCTTTGGTACGCCCGAAGTATTCCTATCGGACAATGGCACCGAATTTCGTAATAAGATCATCGAGAAATTCCTTGTGGAGCGTGGGGTGGAGCATTCAATGATACCCCCTTATCAAAGCAATCCTGTAGAGAGGGTCAATAGTACTCTGAAGACCGCGATAATCGCCTTGATCGAGGAGTCCATAGTACTTGGGATGCGAATATTGCCGAGCTAATGTTCGCGTACAACACATCCGTAAAAGATTCCATTGGCGTAAGTCCGACCTTCCTTAACACGGATCGTCACCCCTCAGCCCCTGGCGTTCATCGTCGCCAGGAGGAGCAGCGCGCACAGGTTGCGCAAGAAGAGGCTGCTCTACAGCATTGGAAAGATCGCATGGAGAAGTTATCTGATCTCCATCGAAAGGCAGCGGAAAACTCGCAGAAAGCACAGGCAGAGCAAGCTCGCTATTATAATGCGAGACGTTGCGATGTTCATTACGCGATTGGCGATCGCGTATGGGGGCGTAATCGCATCCTCTCGTCTGGTATACAAGGCATCAGCGCCAAGCTTGCCCCGAAATTCGACGGGCCCTTTACTATCATGGAGAAACTCGGCACGAATGTTTATCGACTGATCGACTCTACAGGAAAAGATGCAGGTAAGCATCATGACCTGAAGCCATATATTCGAGATTACGACCCTGAAGATGATAGCGGTTCCGACACGGAAGAGCCTTCGGGCGAAGAGCGCGACTGCGATGCGTCTGATTGTAATGTCGAAGCGAGCGAGCGAAAACGCACTGTAATACAACTGGTGAGCGTACGGCGCCCCGACGACGCGCCTCATTGTAATCCCGGTACGAGCGTGCGAAGCGATAATCCCGCGGGAAATGCCACGCGACCTAATGCCGATGACGCGCCGTGTAGATTAGGGAGACCACGTAGGACGCGAATTGTAACCTGTCGAAGGACGCAAGCGCGAGCCCCTGCGGAGCCCCATAACAGCGATGCCGCCTGCAATAGTGGCATACCCCTAGTAAAGCGGAAAGTAGGTCGCCCCAGGAGAAGCCAGTGCCCAGCACTACCGCGGGACCAATCCCCCCGCCGCACTCGGGCCTAAGCTAAGACCCATAAACAGGCCATCTAGGTGAATAATGCACCTGCAACTTTATTTTCCATCTTCTCCTTATTAAGACATTCCCCAGTTATGTATTGTGTAGTGATCCCTATCCTGACACGATGGTCAACATGTGAGAGAGATGTTGGGTCGAGCTGCCACGCTTTGGCTACCAGCGTCTAGAGGGGGGGCGTGTGACGGGGAACGCAAGCGCCGCGTACGCCACGTCCCTATGCTCTCTCTGCTGTCGTAGCCCTGTAAATATGTATATATTTTTTTAAATGTAAAGATTATATTTGTTCCAGGCCAACGCTCTACCGCCCGACTGTAAGTGGCAGCCCGTTACTCTGTCTCCCTCTCTTCCCTAACCTCCTCGCGACCCTCAGCCTGTGCGGAAACGATTCCTTAGGTCATACATAGTAGATATACTTTGGAAAGTTATCGATAAAGAAGTGGTAAATAATTTGTTTCATTGATTGAAACATCGAAATCTCAATTTAGAAGTAAATAGTGTAGCGGCCGCGTCATGCCGGCGGTTCTTTAACTCGTCTGCGTGGCGCTACCGCGTCACTTGATATACATTCCATTTTCCTTCTGAAATTTCTAACAGCTTAATGCGAATGTGTACTGAATTTAATAATTAATAGGTGTACAAATAAGTTTCCGCCGTTTTGAAAAGATGGCGCCACCAATAAGATAACATCAAAATTGTCAACTGTAAAAAGTCGTATAGTATATGTTGACATGTGGAACCAATATAACCTTTTCATACCTCTGACTTTTTGCTGGCATTAGTTAGTTTTCATTGTGTTAATGTGTCAAGTTTTGAGTCAAGTAAGCGTCATTTGCGGGAATTGTTAATTTACTTCTTTCATTTAAAGCAATCTGCAGCTGAAGCACATGGGCTATTCATAGAAGCATGTGGTGATGTTAATTTAAGTGAGAGAAGTTGCGGAAGTAGTTCCAAAAATTTTTAAATTGGCGATTTTACGTGCAGAACAAAACATACAGTGGAAAGCCCAAAGTGTATGGTGACACAGAATTGGAAGCTTTGCTATGGGAAGACTCGTGCCAAACGCAAGAAGAATTTACACAACAGTAAGGAGTGACTCAGTAAGCTATTTTACAACGGCTCAAAACCCTGGGTATGGTCGAAAAGCAAGGAAATTGTGTTCCTTAGGAACTAAAGATAAGAGACGTCGAGCGTCGCTTATTCGCTTGCGAACAATTACTCAAAAGGCAAAATCGCAAAGGATTTCTACATCGAGTTGTGACGGGAAGCGAAAAGTAGGTTCACTACAATAACCCAAGCGTAGTATGTTATGGGCTCAGCCCGGGAATGCCTCTACTTCGATGGCCAAGCCAAACATTTATGGCAAGAAGCTAATGCTATATATTTGGTGAAATCAGCTTGGAGTAATCTATTATGAACGACTCCAACACAATCAAACAATCACCGGGGAACGTTACTAACAACAGCTGATGCAATTGAACCGAGCATTGAAGAGTAAACGTCCACAATATGTCAAAAGGCATGATAAAATCATTTTTCAGCATGACAACGCTCGGTCACATGTTGCAAAAATCATAAAGGAAACGTTAGAAGCATTGAATTGGGACATCCTACCTCACCCGTCGTATTCACCAGATATTGTTCTTCAAACTACCACCTATTCCGGTCGATAAATCATGGTCTGGCTGAACAGCAATTCACTTCTTACGAAGAATTGAAGAAATGGGTCGATTCGTGGATCGCCTCAATAGACGAGCAATTTTTTAGACGGGGCATCCACTTGTTGCCCGAAAGATGGTCAAAAGTAGTAGAAAGTGATGGGCAATATTTTGAATGACATTATTTGTACCTTTTTTTACGATAAATTCTTATTTCTTTATAAAAAAAACGGTGAAAATTTATTTGTACACTCAATATATAGGTAAACTGGTTATTTAAATTTAAAAATATCTGTTTATACTTAAAATATTTATTTGCATATTGTAAAATATTTTTATAATCCAATAGCATATTAAAAAACAGAATAAACGAGATTTAATTGTTTTCTTCACATTTTCATTAAGTAACTAACAAAATAATTAATACTCTAACAAAAATTTTTTAAATAAATTTATTTCTCTTGATAATTGTTATGCATGTGTTTTATTGAGAAACATAACTATAATTGTAGTCGTAAATGAATGTTTTCTTATCTAATTTAATTTTTATTATTTTGGTCCACTTTTTATGATTTTTCATCATTTTAGTATCAGAAAATAAATTTTAGCAGCTTCAGGTTCGAGTACTTAAATTATTCTTAAATTAATTAATACTTATATTATATAATAATAATTAAATTATTATTACAATTAATACTTAAATTAGTATATATATTTCTATAAAATACCAAAAATTTTACTGCAGACTCCCATTGTAAAACCCGTTCGATGATGTGAAAAAAACTCTAGGAAGCTTTTTTTACAGTCTTAATTCTGCTATAAAACTATTAATGTTTCACTTTGATATATGTCGATAATTTACAGTTTTTCTTTCAAGAAATTTTTGAAGTACTCCGAAATTTTACTAATCTAAGAAATGCTTTCGCGTACTTCTGTAACTCCATTGTCCGCCATTTTTTAGTTCTCTTCTCTACCACTAGTATCGCATATAAATTTAAGTTGTTAATTATCTCTATTCTTATACGCAGTGGATGTTTTCTTCTTCAACACATCTAGTCGATTGTCTACTAGTGCCGTTGTGCAGCAATTTCTTTCCAAGTCTGAACTGCGAAAAATATCGAGAAAAAAAGGATTTATATTTTTTATACTTTTTCTCTTTAGCATGTCTTTAGCCTTCTTGAATAAGGTTTTGTATTTCTATATTATGATCTAACTCATGTTCACTTTATTATAAATTATACTATTTTAGGTATTTTAATAACTGCATGCTTAATTGTTAAAAATGTTTAACGAAGATTATGCGGATCAGGTAACTTAGTTTAATTTTAGATTTTAACTTGTAAAATATTTAATTAATAATATAAATACCTGAATTTTCATATAGTATGATACATTTGATGAATATGGTCAGCCAGATGATAATGTCAATTCTTATAGCAGAAATTATCGTCAAGTTCCCGAAGTCGTTAAAAAATTTTTGATATACTTGCATAATTGTATTAATGATGGAATGATTTTTGAAATTCAAAATCTCTACGAAAATACGTTTCCCAAACTTTCAGAACAATTATTCGAAAAGACACCCTGGCCTAATGCACAGGCAATAAGCCATTTTATTGAAGATCATGTATTTTTAACGCTGTATATGGAATTGTATTATCGGCATATCTATGCTCGTATGCAACCCAATTTAGAACAGCGTTTTAACTCATTTTATAATTATTGTGAACTTTTTAATTATATAATGAATTCTACGGAGCCTGTACCACTTGAATTACCTGATCAATGGTTATGGGAACTCATTGATGAATTTGTATATCAATTTCAATCTTTTACTCAGTACAAATCCAATTTGTCACAGAAAACTTCTGATGAAATTGAAAATTTAAGCAACAACAGTAAAGTTTGGGATATTTTGTGTGTATTAAACGTGTTGCATTATTTGATTGATAAATCAAAAATTAAAAGTCAATTAGAAGTTTATGCTAGTGGTGGAGATCCTGATTCAGTTGCAGGAGTTTTTGGAAAACATTCTCTTTATAAAATGATGGGCTATTTTTCACTTGTTGGATTACTTCGCGTGCATTCTTTACTTGGTGATTATTATCAAGCTATCAAGGTTTATGATATTCAAATATATAATTTTAATCAAAATATAATTTAATACATGAAACAAAGTTAATGAAATATTTTTAAGGTTTTAGAAAATGTTGATTTATATAAAAAAAGTGCATATTCTCATGTTCCTGGATGTCAAGTATCTATAGCATATTATGTAGGATTTGCTTACATGATGATGAGAAGATATGCAGATGCCATAAGAACATTTTCTGGAATTTTACTTTATGTTCAACGTACTAAACAACTATTTACTTCAAGAAGTTATCAAAATTATCAAATTAATAAACAAACAGAACAGATGTATCATTTATTGGCAATTTGTTTAGTATTACATCCTCAATGTATTGATGAAGGTTTACAGCAAGCTCTCAGAGATAAAAACTATCATGAGAAAATGTACAAAATGCAATGTGGTGGTTTAGAAGAATTTGAATCATGCTTTCAATTTGCGTGTCCAAAATTTCTTTCTTTACATACTCCGTATCCTGATAATCCAAATGAAGATTATGTAAGAGAGGCAGTTAAATATCAAACACATGTTTTTATGGAAGAAGTTGTACAACAAAAAATGTTGCCTACAATTCGGTCTTATCTTAAACTCTATACTACTCTGCCTTTAAGTAAATTAGCAACATTTATGATTAGCACCCAGCAACTTGAAAAAGTAGATTTGAGTGAAGAAATTGCTAAATTGATTATTTATCTTTTATGTTTTAAACATAAAATGAAAAATATTGTTTGGACTGAAGGCTCTTCTGGATTAGATGGAAAATTTCAGTCTGGCTCAGAGGTACATTTTATTATAATTATTAAAGGGGTATTGAAGATCTTGTGGCGGTTCATAATTAAATGGTGTCGCTGTCTTGCACTGTATTTTTCATATTTTGGGTTGAATTTTCATTTAGCATTTTTTATTTAATTAAGTCAAATATTGTTTAATACCTTGCATCAGATTTTACAGCTTTTTCGATGAATTTTCATTTTACACAAATTGTAACAATATTTTTTTTCTTATTGTAGCAACAGCTCATTTAATAGTAATTTGCCATTCCAAATGCTTCAAAATTATTTAAAAAATATTTTTTGTATTATGACCGTCAATTTTTATTTCAACATCCCTTTAAACAAAATAATTAATTAAGTAGGACAAATAGGACTTTTCTTTATTTTACTTAATTATTTTTTACAATTTTTAGCTTGACTTTTATATTGATAATGACATGATTCATATAGCAGATACAAAAGTTGCTCATCGATATGGAGACTTTTTTATAAGAAAAATTTTAAAATTTGAAGAACTTAATAGAAAACTTCATCATATTAAAATATAAGCTATATCAATTTATAATAGATTGATTTTATAATTATGCATTAAAAAATAAATATTTCTATTGAAATTTTATATGACTTCCATGAGTTTATTTAAAGACTGAATAAATTTAAATGAATATATATACTTAACAATTAAAAATCAACACTACTAACAATTAAAATTTGAACCTCAATTTATTTTTGTATAATTTCTTGAGAGCTTATTATATACTTGGTTTAATATATCTAAGTCAGTTTTAATAAAATAAAAAAAACACTTGGATTCATTTACTAATAATTTATTTTATAAATAATATACTAGTAATTATTTTGATTATTTAGCCATTGTGTATTTTATATTTTATTCTACTTGTATGTTCTAATATAAGATATAAGAATTATAGTAAAATTATCCATGTGTTTTATTTTATTCAAACTTATTTTTATCCTAAATTTACAAAAAAACTCAGAAAGAATATAAATTTATACATAAAATTAAATTAATAAGTGTAAATGAAAATATTTCTGTGCTTGAAATTGTATTAAAGGACTAAATTGTTCTTTATTCTTCCAAAAGAAAAAATATAAAAAGTTATAGAATAATTTATACTTAATGATTAATTATTAATTAATTATACAGCAATCCCTTAGTGACATTTATAACATAATATGTTAGCATCTTTTGCGAACTTCGTTTTAATCAATATGTGCTAAGTTTCTATAGATATGGAATATTTTTCTTGAAGCATTTTACATGTTGTAGATAGTATATTTCCTATTTTCATTTTTAAATTTGAGAGTTTTGAATTTTGTAAATAATGGAAAAATCTGTTTCCTCGTTTGCTATTAAATTTATTTCTAATTTCTTCTGCTCTACATATTGTTCTAATACTTGATAGATAATCAACAGCTAACGAATATCTATCTAATGTATTAGAAGCAATTTGTGATAAAACAGTGTTTACATTATTGATTTGTTCTTTATTTATTAATGAATAATTCTTTACATTAACTTCAATATTAAATTTTTTATTTTTAATAGAAATTGACTGTTTAATTTCATCATATAAACAATTACCAATTTCTAAATTTAGACGTTCTAAATTAGAATAAGATTCCCAATTTTCATTAAAGGACATGCAAGGTTCAAACTTTAAATTAAATAAATAAGATGTAGGATCGATATCAGTTAATATAGATACTACAGCTAAATTGTCTAACTTATTTACTAAGTACTTTAAAGTCTTGTTATTATCAGATAAATGCTTATTTCTTGTCTTATTTGTTTTAATTGTGGATTTGTAAATAACTGTTTGCATATCTATCCATAATGTGTTACTAACGTTTGAAGAAGTGAAAAATATTCTTTCTTTATCTGATAAAAAATACTGTAGCTGTAAAAGACACTTTCTTAAATCGCCAGTTTGAGAAAGGACCTAAAAGTAACAATGTCTTATTAAATATGTATAAAGATACTTTTCTAATTTACTAATATATATTTTCTTACATTCATATAGTTCTGAGATAACAAACACCCTGTTTCAGCTAATGCAATAAGCTGTAGTAAAGCTAAGATTTTTTTACCTTTTATTGGTTGAAATTTAATTTGATGCTGTTGTGAAGATAATTTAGACAAATGTGAACATGTACTTTGAAGAGTCATAACAATTGGGCGTTTTGAATTAGAAGCCAATTGAAAAGCAGCTGATATAAACCCTTCATCTTCTTCGAAAATTAGATCTACATCTTCTAGAAGTATAAGAGAATTTTGAGATATTTTTTTAGCCTCCATATTTGGAAGTAATAAATGGCAATTTTTTATATCTGATTTTTTTATTGTATGAGATTTGGTTGCTTCTTCGAAATCTTTTAAAATTTGTTTTCCTGATCTTTTCGACGATGCATTAACTTCTAAGACTCTGCAATTGAAATATAAATAATTCAACAAAAGTAAATATTGTTAAATATTACGAACAATATAAATAAATATTTAATATAAAAATTTACTTGTATCCTAACTCCTGGGCAATTGCATATACACTTGCTGTTTTTCCACTACCATATGGGCCAATTAATACTGCTACTCTATTACTTTCTATATTATTTAGTAAATCATAATTGGACGAAAAAAATTCCTCACTACTACTGCAATCATCATTTTTTGATTGCCCCCAACCCTCTAACCATGTTTTGAATTTCAATACAGCTTCTTTATTACCTATTACCTCCGCACTATTATTAGGTTTGTATTTATCAGTCCACATTTGACTTAGTTTTGATATTTTGTTAGAATAATCTTTTTTTGATAATGTAAATTTCCATAAATTTTTTACATCTGGATAATATGATTCTATTTCTAATAGTGCTGTTTCAATATTTACTTTTTTGCATTTATATGTAGTTTCAAAATAATTTGCTACATTATTTAATTTTAAAATAGTTTTTAAATGTAACAAATTAAATAATTGATTAAATTCTTTATTATTTTTTAAAGAGAAGGCATATATTTGACTCAAAGAATAATTCTCTAAAAAAAGTTGATTTATATGACTTATAATAGGAAAAGGCAATATTATGGATATAATAGGTAATGATATTTTTTTTCTAACACTATTCAAATTTTTGTGCATTTGTGATTGTAAATCTGAATTTTCAAACAATAATTCAGAATTATGTTTTATTTTTTTTATAAATAATGGTGCAATATTTTTTCCAGATTTTCGTTTCAAATATTTTTGTTCTATGTTTTGACATTCTTTATTAATAATTTTTGAATTCAAATTAATTTGAATTTTTGAATGCACATTGGAAGACCGTTTTTTTTTTTCGTTATAACTTTTGACAATAGGTATATCTAATAAACAATTATTAACATTTTCCTTTTTATTTTTTAAGGGTAAAAAAATTTTGGGAATATTTTCAGTATGTCTTACGATTTCATTTTGTGTTTCCAGTGATGTTGGTGTAGACATTTCTTTACTATCTATAAAAATTACAAATTATATGTCTTACTTGCTTATTATTCTAATATTTTTCAAATTATTTAAAGTAGTTCTATGAATGTTTGCTACTCGAAAAAGAAACAGTACTGTTTAATTTTAAAAAATTTAATTAATTTAGAAAAAATAATAAAATTTTTTTTTAAATTCAAATATAAAATTTCTTAATGGTTATGGATAATGTCAAGCGATTTTAATCAAACCCTGTATACAATCAAATAATTATATATAATAATTTTTGAAAATTAGAGAGGGACTATTAATTTTAAACAAATTAAGATTGAGTCCTATAGGATACAGTACTTTGAGTGTACTCAAACGTATGTTACAAAACTTTTATGTTAAGATTAGGGAGAGTAGAGAGGAGTGGAAACTCTGCTCGCTTTACATGGGAAAAGTTTATTAAAAATTAGCCGGAGATGGTAGTTCAGATTTGGCCGGTAGACGTCGCTGTCTTGAAAATCCCTCGATATGATTCTGCGTGCAAAAGTAGGGGAGCAGAGATTTCATTTTCCACGCTCACTGCATACACCCCCACTCTCTCTTTTTTTTAAATACATGTATTTGCCCGTAGTCTTGCCGTGAAATTTGATAGGATTTTAGCGGAGTTTCCACTCCTACCCAGATAGCAGCGCGTGCTCGTCACGATTTGGCTCCAGTGTGCATGTGCGTATGGGCCCTATCTGTTTCCATATTGGATCCACATTTTGGAGAAGTCAATCGTGCTTTTAGAATCGGTCCAAATTAAACATATAATTTAATAGGCAAATCGTGTTTCCATTCTGGAAGAACGCTTGGCTTGTTTAACTTTTATAGATTATGGTTCCAAAATTATGTTTCTATGCAACAGATGGCAGCGTGTGTACATATATTAAAATATAGATAATTTATATATATTTTGTTCATGCATGCATATTTATAATACTGCGCATTAATGCAATAGCACGTGTTATAACGTATATATGCGTTTACGGAAACATTGGTAAATTTATATATTATATTTTATATTAGCAGTATAAAAATATTATATATATATATATATATATATATATATATATATATATTTATTTATTTGTAAGTTCTAATATAGTTATAATTAAGTTTGTGTATATGTGCACATCAGGTACGGATTGCAAATTGCATGAAGATGGACATGTGAAATTGTGTTTTCACTTTTATTCCAATAAAAAGGTATATATTTGCATTTGTAACTTAATAAAGTATTAATAATTCATATAGTCGAGTAATTTTAAAATTTTATATGAGGTTAATTATGCGAATGTGGAGTGTAATAATATGGTAATTATGAATATGGACTGTCAGGTTGTCATAATTATTATATCAATAATTATTCTATCAATTTGTTTTTTCATATATATATATATATATATATATATATATATATATATATATATATATATATATATCAGTACACGAAGTGTGTTTATAATAATATAGGTGGCAGACGGATATGATATTTCACGATTATATCTGAATATATATTTCATACATATCTTAATATATTACTTTCACTCATAAACAACTCTAATACTTATTAAATGTTTTACAGGTTTGAAGATGATCAACACTGCAGAAATAGTTTCAGAAATCCAATTGGGTAAAACAATGACGATGAAGATGATGTCAATAACTACAGGTATTACTTAGGCATTAGTTATAATTATTTGTTTTAATAATTACTTATTAATAATTTTTTTGTCCTGGTATATAGTAAAGAGCCAAATAGTCGATATCACCTTAATAATCACCGATCCCACATAGATAACTCGTTTTTTTTTTAAACCTAAATGGAGGATTTAATGAGAAACTTTTTGGTGGTTTTAATGGATTTGAAAATGATAAAATATTTTTGGATCTTTTCAAAGTAAGTGCTCTATATTAAACGTTATTTATTTTAAAATCTGTACAGATATCTTGTTGAGTATTAAAATATTAATTCATTAAATTAAATAAACGGAAATGCGTAATAAAATAATGAATGAAAAGTTAAACAATTATCATGTAAAATAAATTTTTTGCCTTTTTTATTATAAGTTAGAGAATTATATCATTTATTATAATAACTTAAATTATTGTATGATTAGAAACAAAATTAAGTATCTTATTGTACAATATGAAGCGTATTAAATATTTTATTTTCTTTTGCTAAATTTTCATCAGAAAAGACTTAGGTAATTTTATTTTCATAATACTGTTAATTTTTTTAAAATATGGTATTGCGTATATTAAATTTAATTCACAAACATTTTTTAAAATATTTTTTTCATTTTTAATGCAAGAGTCATTTTCAAATTTTATTATATATTATATATATATGTAAATATATATATATATATATATATATATATATATATATATATATATAGAATATATACAAATTTTATTATATATAATATTAATACATTCTATTTTCAATTAAGTTAATTTCATAATGAATTTTTATAATAAAAGTAGATGATTATTCAAATACATTGTCAATGTCAGAAAATTTTGATAAAAAGGGTCCTCATGATGAAGTTTTAACACCCAATGATGATTCCTACTCAAGGTTCTTTTGTAACTACCTCATATTTTACATTAGTTATCTTTTAAATATACCTTTTATTAAAGCTTTGTAAATAATTGAAGATCTTTGTAAGAGAAAATTTAGTGGAAAAAATCTTTGTGAGGAATTATTAGCCTTCTTCTGAAATACCATCAAATAGTCAAAAATTAGATACTGATATCAATGGAAAGTAAGTAATTAATTGTACAGTACAAATAAAAATATTTACTATTTCTGAACGTAATTATTCATTTCATAATTCAGAATAAATACTGACCAATTGGTAAAAATTTGGCAAGCTGCATCAAACCCACATAGCATTGAAAGCTCTATTTCATGTTCTGTTTCTACTCAAATTGTAACGAGACCAGATGGAAATATTGGGCAACGACGAACAGTATCAGAAACAGATGATAATAAAGAAATTACAATAACAAGAAAGATAGGAGACAAGGTGTATACTGTATAGTATCCAAACAGCCAAAAGATAGAATAGAAATTAAAACTGAAGATATAGGAACAAGAACAAGAACAAGAGGATAAACTAGAATATTCAGAAGAAATGTTCTAAAATAAAAATATAATGTATTGTTATATATATATATATATATATATATATATATATATAATAAAGGAGTTCGAACATCGACGCGCGGCCGCTACCGTACGGCCCGCGCGCAACCCATGTTGCTCCTCCTCGCCGTCCGGGTATAAGCGCCCGTGGGCGGTAAAGTCTCGGCGCGCCGCGACGCGCCGGCCCGTTACAACTAAAAATCGACTCGCGAATGCGCGAGCCTACTTACGTGTCTCGTGTGCGGTGCTCTGGCAACGAGCACCGCGTCCGCAGCAGCTCAGATCGCACTGCGGAAGGTCTTCGCCGTGCCCGCGGAGGCGGGTGGATCCTGTGCACAATATTAATGCGATGCGGAAAAATAAACAGGGAAGGTAGAGACAGACAGCGATGAAGAACACAGAAATAAACGCGAATGTGTTTTCAGATATAAGGTTTATTTCTAGCGCGACAATATACCGGATTACAAATTGAAAGCCACAAAACTCGTGCGCCTGCAATAACGACCGCGAATTCCCGCAGGCCGCAGTACACGCGTACGCTCTCTCACTCACTCTCTCCTTTTCTCAGACGCACGCTCGTTTGCTCGCTGGCGGAGCGCCTCGCAAGGGCGCACTCGCCTGGACTGACCTGTGTGTACTACGACGGGGCGTCCCCCAGGAGTACGGATGTCGACGCAGGGCGGCACGCGCAAACACACGCGGGCAACAGACGGCAGCGATCCGCCTACACCGTCTGCGCAGACACGGCACAAACGCGGGCACTAGAGTGGCAGGCGTTGGGCGACGGCGAGAGTTGCAGGGCCTTCTGCACGATTCTGGCGACACCAGCAGTCGTCGGCTCTCGCGGACGATCCCCTCGGTCTCGCGTGCTCCTCCCGTTCACAGACTCGGGATGCGCAGCTACAGACGGCGCGGAACCTGCCGCGAAGTTTTCCTTTCCTCCGTGGAACGTCTGAAGCGCGTATATAAAACTCCGCTTTGTTCGTTTTACACGACTCGGGCGCACGTGGCTCTCCTGTTATTATACGAGACGAGACTAAACTGTTCTCCCCGCCTATCCGCGACGAATCTTCGCCCCCCTTCACTCCGCTTTGCTCTCCTCCGCCGGCCACCGCGTCGAGGTCGTGCAGTGTTTACGTTCGATGCACACGCCGCGGCTAGCGAGTCGCATTTCGGTTACGGCCTCGTTACAATATATATATATATATATATATATATATATATATATATATATATTGTAAGATGTATAGGTCACTTTACCCTATACATGTTAATTACTACAACAAATAGGAAAAAACGAGGGAAAAAAGGAATGAGAGAAAGAGAGAAAGAGAACAAATTCTAAAATATAATATAGTTAATAGATAGTCTTGGAATATATTTGAAGTATATAGTTTTAAGTTTTGGAATTTGGTCGTGGTTATTGTTAGTAAGAAAATTAATTTGAGATATTATTAAACATTTAATGTTGAGAATTATAAGATATCTACTATTATATTCAATAGAAGTGAATTTATGTAGAAGTCCCTGCGAAATAATCAAAGAATTGAGTAAACCGGCCGGTGACCTGTACGTCCATTAGTACAGACAAAACCCAAGATTTCAGTGACTAAACATCGTTGGGCTGAGATTTTTTCAGCGTCGTGTAATAAGGTTGGTGAATTTTTCTTTGCTGGTTATATCTTCGGGTTCCAGTAAATTATGGTTTCTCTTTACTGATTTCTTTTATTCTCAAAATTAAAAAATCGTAAAAATTACAAGCTAGTATTATAAAGTGTGAGAGAGATAGAGAGATGCGAACATAGAATATAAATTATAAGAGCAACAAGTGCGTACACGGTTTTCTGTTAACATATCGCGGGTGCGTATTAGGTAGGGGTAGTATATTATTTATTATAATTTTATATAATTTAATAAATATAAAATTTATTTTCTTATTAGCAATAGAAAATATAAAAATATTTCCCACTATACCTGATAATTAATCCGCTTTTCCTGGATTATTTATAATCAATTAATATATATATTATTATTTAAATAAATTCTAGGATAAAAAAAGGTACGTCTGAGGAAGAAATATCCGTAAAGAACCTACGGTCCAAATAAATTGTTTTAAACAATTTAATCCATTCGAGGATCTTTACAACTCTGTAAACGGGTACTTATACGTGGTGTTTCATAAATAAGTATCCCGTTACAATATATATATATATATATATATATATATATATATATATATATACACATTAATAAATATTTTCATTGGTCTTGCAGTCTTTATAATATAATATATTAGTTAAAATAAAGCCTGCGCTTTTTATATTCACCTCCGTAGAATCTGAAATAAAACTTATTACTACAATAAATTATATTAAAAATAAAAATAAAATAAAATTCATAATAAAATAAAAGTAAAAATATAATAATAAATAAAATAAAAATAATAAAAGCAATATTCTATGTTAGTGAAGGATAATTTATTGTAGTAATAAGTTTTATTTCACTTTTATTTATTGGGTGAATATAAGCAAGGACAGTCTGACTGTCACTATTTTAGCTAATATATTCTATAAAAAAACTGCAAGACCGATAAAAATATTTATTAATTGAATTCTGAACAGTCGACATAAATACAATTTTGAATTCTAATAATATATGTATATTATATTATAATACATTATATTATATTATGATATATTATTTCATATAGGTATTATTATGTTTTTTAATTATTTACATATATTAATAAATTAATTATTAAATAAAAAAACAATATTTTCTTTTATTTATATATATATATATATATGTGTGTACCCACACCCACACATATACACACGTATACAAAATCCACCCACATTCCCGACTGGCAATAGACTGAATCCATTCCACACACGCAGATTACCTCCACGTCGTGGCTCTAAATCGTGGATCCAATCTGGGCTTAGAATGCCTTGTACTTGGGCGACAATTGGCACACATTCATGCCCAGATAGCAGTGTGTGCGAGCAGACCGCGGAGATTCACGCGTTACGGTAATCTGTCGCTAGAATGGAGTGATTGGAGGTGCAGAAAATATCCAGATTAGGACTACGCAAAAATGCACGCATGGCGTTAATGTAGCTCCAGTTTATTTCACCACATGTAAATATGCGGGTATATACAGTCCATACGGATTTGATATACAGTTGTACAGAGTGCATCTGCTTATGGGCATGCGAGGGAGCTGGAGAGTTTTTATCGTTTTTATTGTTGGTGTTTTAGTTTCTGATATTTTAAAATTTTATTTATCTAAAACCGCATAATGTTGTAGCAAAAGTATAGAACATGTTTAGCTACTTATTGTGAATTAGTCCCAATTTTCTCGGAAAATTATTATGTACACAGTTTACCTGCAAAACTATTCTACACGATTCGAATGGAGGGTAGAAATTAAAAACAGTTTTATTACGTAAAATATTTAAGAGTATGTTAGAAATACAATTAAAAGTATGATTTAATATTAGGAGTGTGAATAAGTCTTTCTCGTTTTTTGTAAGAGATGGCGCCACCAATACTGTGCGAGTATTCAATGGTTACATATGTCATAATCAAAGCTTATTCATATGTCAACAATTCCATACTAACACATTAGTTAAAATTTTTTCGCATCATAAATTTTTGATATCGTGAAAATGTCGAAATTTGAGCCGAGTCGACGTCATTTGCGGGAAGTTTCACTTTATTGGTTCAATTTGAAGAAATCTGCTGCCGAGACGCATCGATTGCTTCAGGAGGCTTATGGAGAAGGTTGTGTCGATGATTCAAGTGTTCGCGGATGGTTTCGACGCTTCAAAAGCGGTGATTTCGACGTGGAAGACAAGGAGCGTTCCGGGCGGCCGCAAATCTTTGAAGATCGAGAATTGGCGACTTTGCTTGATGAAGATTCTTGTCAAACGCAAGAAGAACTTGCTGAAGCATTGGGAGTTGACCGAACAACCATTTCCAAGCGTTTGAAAGCCATGGGAATGATCCAAAAGCAAGGAAATTGGGTGCCGTACGAACTGAAGCTGAGAGACGTCGAACGGCGTTTTTTCTCTTACGAACAGCTGCTTCAGCGACATAAAAGAAAGGGTTTTCTGCATCGTATCGTGACTGGCGATGAAAAGTGGATACGTTACGATAATCCGAAGCGAAGAAAATCATGGGGACTACCCGGCCATGCATCATCATCGACGGCCAAGCCAAATATTCATGGCGCCAAGCTCATGCTCTGTATATGGTGGGACCAGCTAGGTGTGGTTTACTATGAGCTTCTGAAACCGAATGAAAGGATCACAGGCGAGGTCTATCGACGACAATTGATGCGTTTGAGCCGCGCACTGCGAGAAAAACGGCCACAATACTCCGACAGGCACGACAAAGTTATTCTGCAACATGACAATGCTCGCCCACATGTTGCACCGCCGCTGAAAACATACTTAGAAACGCTCAAATGGGAAGTCCTACCCCACCCGCCGTATAGTCCAGACGTTGCTCCGTCTGATTACCATCTCTTCAGATCGATGACGCATGGCCTGGCTGACCAGCACTTCCATTCCTACGAGGAAGCCAAAAAATGGGTGGATGACTGGATAGAGGCCAAACCGGTCGAATTTTTTCGCAACGGGATTCGTATGTTGCCAGAAAGATGGGAAAAAGTTGTAGCTAGCGATGGCCAATACTTTCAATAATTCATTTGTAACCATTTTTTCACAATAAAGGCTCAAAATTTGAAAAAAAACGGGAAAGACTTATTCACATACCTGATATATGTTTCACATTCTTGTATTATTCTATATTTATTGTAAATATGTCTATAAATTTGTATTACTCTAAATGTTTACTTCAATTTATTAGATTCTTGTGCAAAATAAATTTCAATATGAACTATATAATTAATACATAATCATATAGCATTTATTATAAGATAAAGCAGTTTTGCAATGTTAATAATTTTATTTTTATTGCATATATATTTATAAACTATAGAATTTTAAAAGTTTTTCTTTTATTGTATAGAAGTAAATTGTGCTTTACTAAAAGACAGTTTAAGATAAATAAATTAGTTTTCTGTTTATGTTACTCAGATTCACTGAAAATATTCAAGTTATATCTCTTAATATATATGAAATTTAAACTCAAAATGTTTTGATTATTTTAGATACAAAAAGATGATGAACTACCAAAAATGATGTGAATATTTCATGTAGATTCCTTATTCTGTTTTAAAGATCAATGTGAAATGGCAGTAATTAAATTAAGGAAAACTATACAGGTTTAAAGTTTAATGATGTTAATACAATGACAGATATATTTGAATTTAAGGCGAGGTTCATTAATCTGCTCAAAATTAGTTTTAAATAACTCTTTACGAAGTATTTTATAAAAAGTGACTTTATTTTGTTTATTCGGTTGGAAATCATTCAGATGCACTTATATCAAGTGAAGATGATTATGATGTTCAGTATGCATCAGAAGAAGATAGATTAGAAGTTTAAAATGCTAGAAGAGATATTCGTAATGCTAAAGAGAAACGTAATAAAAATATTGGAGTTAAAGTGGAATTTGTACCAATGCAGATGAATGATGTCAATTGTAAAAACTTAATTTCAATGTATATTAATGATATTACAGAAGTTACTGAGGTATATATTATTTGACAAATGTAATTTTACTACATGAATTTATAAGAAACAATGAACATATATTTTTTATAGCAGTGAGTTGTATCTGAAGGTGATGATAAATCTTCATTTTATTTATCAGGAGGATCAAAAAGTTTCAAAAGCTATTTTGAAGATAAAAATTATTATAGACCTTCTAATCTATGTTTAAATTAAGTTTATATTATGTATTTAATGTGTATTTAATGTATGTTTATATTAAGTTTTTAATAAAAGCAAATTGTTTATTTCATGGAATTTTTATAATTTAAAAAATGCAAATATGACATTTAAATATATATACACGTGAATGCACAGAAATGAATCACAGTATATGCACGCGTGCTATTCGTGGCTGTATTATGTTACCATAATCATAAAAATTATACGTTCACATTAGCTCCACAGTTTGATACAGTCACGCATGATTCTAATTTCTTGAATGCGTGATCGGTATTTAGACATAAGAACCGCAACATGCATGTTTCACGCGTAACAGTAATCTAACGCTAATCTGGAGCGGCGCTGCTATCTCCTGGGTGGGTTCTCTATACTTTCCGCAATCTTAACTAGAGAGAGTAGAGAGGAGTGGAAATTACACGGTAGGACTTGGGGACAGAATTGGGCGCAAGGTGACGACACCCTGTGGGTAGCTCGTTCACATGCGTGTATTGGAAGAAAAGAGAGTGGGGGTATGCAGTGGCGCGAAGAGAGGGAAAAGTTAAATCTCTGCTTCCCTACTTTTGCTTCTTTTCTTCCCTTATTCGCTTTAGCTTTAGCTTTCTCTCTCTGTTGCACGCAAAGAGATTTCCATCGAGAGATTTCCAATACAGCGACGTCTACCGGACAAATCTGAACTACCATCTTCGGCTAATTTTTTTTGAAGCTTTTCCCATGTAAAGCGAGTGGAGTTTGCACTACGCTTGTAGTTCAGATTTATCCGGTAGACGTCACTGTCTTGAAAATTCCTAAATGGTTCTGCGTGCAACAGAGAGAGAAAGCCATAGACTTATATATTATACCACACGCTTAAA
>JACCIC010000027.1:2410000-2520000 GCA_018907035.1 Sycobia sp. Sy_11 | reverse complement strand
TACTATATATTAGAACGGTAATGTTAGTAAGAATAGGAATATTAGTGCTTGTAATAATAATAATAATAATAATAGTGTTAATAACAATATGAATAATTTATCAATATTAAAAATTAAGAGTAATATTAATCACAACAATAAGTATAATTTTGAAGTTAGTAATATTAATATCAACCGTGCTTATTAATACGAATATTTGTACATTTTCATTATATTAACAGTTTGGAAAAATTGAAATGCACGTTCAGAAATAATATTATTTCTGTACGTCGATTGCTTCGAGAAATTTTACTTTCTATTCGAAGCCAAAATTTCAGACGTATTTCAGTTGCTCAAGCCTCTTGGGATATTGGTATATTAGGCTGTTACTCGGGTTTCGCATTTCGTATACAAAGAAAAGGGGGAAGGGTCGTAAACTGCGCATTAGCGCGCCTCCGCTTCGTTCCGAATTTTCCAAAGGGGCGGGAAAGTACAAGCGGTGCCGGAATAGAGACAATACTTCGGCCAGCGCTGACCGCGGCAGGCTATGGCTAGGCTGCATTACTATGGCCACATCTGGTCCGATTTTATTACTAGAAAGCGCGCGCTGCGCAGGCATTTGGCATTGAGGTCCGCAGAGTTTATATATACAAATATAAACGTATTTATTCTCACTACTCCGAGAATATCTACGAACTTTGCCTTACCTTTGTATATATATATATATATATATATATATATTTATATATATATTGTCGTGAAGGCGATGTTGCCAAACGCTTGTCTCCTTTGCTTTCTTTATTCTTACTCACTTTTCCGGGCCTGAAATTCATCGAGAACTCGACGGGTAGGCATGCCGAGGCAATTCGACCGATCCCTCCTTGTCCCTGAACAGATATATAGATATATATACACCTACATACGTATACATATATATATATCTATCTATATATATATATATATATGCATACATATATCCATATACATATATATATATTCGGCATAATCGCTGGACGCAACACCCGCAACCTTAAATGGTTGGTTGGGGATTGAAATGAACCCAATCAACCATCACGCTGAGTTCCTTTGGTAAAAGTATCAACTTCCGTTTCTTCAGGTTGCTTCGGTATTTTCCCCTTTATAGACGTCACTCTTGGTTGATCATCGTTGTTTTCTTGAAGTAATATAGCTGGCTGTGTTAGTCGAATTGATCTCTGGTCTTCTTCCCTTTTTAAACTTGCATGTTATAATATATTTTTAGGTTTACAAGTACGCAGTTAAAAACTACGTAAGAACGTGAAAAAAAGAAGTACAAAGCTAATTATAATGTTCCCTAATATATACATGGTCTTATTCATAAATGCTTGTATAGCTTAACAATTAATCGCAAGTGGTTTCAATAAGTACGTATCAAATCAAGTTAGCATCGAATATTTAAATCTATCAGACGGATTGTTACATAATATGCTCTTTATTATATAATGTTAAGTAACGCAAAATATTTGACATATTGACGCTCTAGTTTAGTAATCCGTTTTTTTTTGTATTTTGTGGGTTTTTCGATTTTTTTTGTTTGTTTTTTTTGACGAACATGTAGAGATATGCCCACATATACATATATATCTATATATACATATATATACTCATATATCTACATACTCTTTAGTTAGATTGCCAGATATGCGTATACTCGGGGTTACTGCTTAGTTTCAATGTTTCTCGCGTCGTTATCAATATAGGATATCCATAGTCTGTTCGCGTGAACAACTTTTCCGCCCTTTTTATACTGAATTTTTACGTTATTTTTCCCGATGATTTCTAATACACGAAACGGACCGGAATACTGGTTCGATAGTTTCGCGGGTTTCGGGCCACTCAGTAAGAAAACATAATCACCTACTCTAAATTTTACTTTTTTCACATGTCGGTCGTATAGTATTTTTGATTTCTCTTTCGACTGGATAAGGTTATCGTATACTAATCTCTTTATCCCAGTTAACCTAACCACTAATTCCTTAACGTAACCCTGGTATGTTGGGATCAGATCCGCTTCACGTAGTGGATCATTGGAGGGGAGCCTAGCTAATCTGCCGAAGACTACTTCAAACGGCGTATGCTTCGTACTCTCTTGTACACACGTATTATAATTCAGCATCGCTATTTCTACCCATTCGTCCCATTCGGAGTCTTTCTCTGTATATAGTTTCAAAAATTCTCCTAACGCGTGATGGGACCGTTCTAAAGACCCGTTAGATTGAGGGTGGAAAGCCGTTGTCCTGACCTTTTTTATTCTGAATCTCTTTGCAACCCGTTGCATGAGGCTACTTTAAAAATTTCTACCTTGATCCGTAAGTATTACTTTCTGAGCTCCATAGATGCAAATACACCTCTTTATAAATGCATCGGCAATTGTTGATGCTACAGCGTTGGGCAGCGGGACAACTATACAATACTTGGATAATTGATCCTGCATTGTTAGGATGTATTCGTTTCCGCTTCTTGTTTTAGGTAATGGACCCACTATATCGAGGGCTATTTTCTCAAATGTAGTACCTGGAGTGTCAGTAATTACCATGGGTTGCCTTGTTTTAACACGTACAAGTTTCTTCAATTGGCAATCTATGCATTGCTGGACGGGCTTTTGTACATCTGCCTTTAAATTATCCCAATAATAATCCTGTCTAATACGGTTGTACGTTTTCGAAACGCCTCTATGACCACCGACAGGTGAGTTATGATACTCGTAGAATATCTCATCACGGCGATCAGGTGGGACAAATTTTAAACTCCCTTTACAAATTATTATCTTTATACCTGTGTTCTTAAATTCGTTTAAGAATATACTTATAACCTCGCACCATTCTAACCCTTCTATGTCTGGCGAGTGAGCTATACTGAATTCCTCAATTTTCTTTTCTACACTAAATGCTCTTAATTCTTTACATACTTTCTGAATGTTTTCCTTTATTCTCGATAATGACTCGGGCTTATCGCCTCTGATACTTAGGGCAATTAGAAATTTGCGATTGCTTCGTTTATACGAGCTTATTCTGGTTTCCTCTACGTATTGCCGCTGCGGAATTTTATTTGATTCGGCGAGCTTCCGTGCTGCTACATCGCAAGGTTCACCTTTATTATTGACGAAATAGACAATATGATCATTGCGAAACTGAATCAATTCTTTGGTTTCCACGAAGTTATTTTTGTCCCTCTTTGGATTTGTCCTCCTATCGTCAGCCGTGCTCTCCTTAACATTATCGTTTTCGTGACCTGAACGGTTACTCCAATCCGTTGTTACTGAGCTTTCGCTGCTAGAGGTATCCGAATCATTACTACTATGATTACTATTATTTTCGGATGTTAGAGGAAGTAATTTCTGTTTAGGTTTTCTACCCCTCCGTTTGGGGTTTTGCGGTACATATGGTGATTCACTGCCTGATTCGCTAGTGGATTCACTACCTGTCTGCAAGGTATTTGTTACATTATTTTGCTGCGTGTTCACTAATCTGGGAGATTTACTCTTGATAACATCGTTTGGTTTTCTTTGATCGTGAATTTCTGTAACTCGCGGTCGTCCTCGTCGTCTACGAATACGTGTTTGATCATTATTAGTCCCTATCTCTATCTGTTGCAGATTCGGGACATCTATATTCTCCTGTCTAGAAGTAGGAATCCTTTGTATTTTCTCGTTGTGTTCTTCGGTTTGTTTCCTACTTTTACGTCGTTGCGGACGAACATTTTTCGTTAAAATCTTCTTATTTGATTCTTTGGTAATGCCCTCAACTCCCGACATAGAAAAATTAGTACGACTTCTCTCGTCTTTGTTTAAACATGGAAAATCTTCTTCCGAAAAATTAGAAATATATGGCATCTTATTCGCGCCATTCTTAGTGCTATCAACTCCCGACTTAGAAAAATTAGCACGACTTCTCTCATCTTTCTTGAACTTGGAAAATCTTTAATTCCTTCTGAAAAATTAGAAACATTAGGCGTCTTATCCTCGCCATTCTCCATGATATCAACTCCCGACTTAGAAAAATTAGCACGATTTCTTTCATCTTTACTTAAACTTGGAAAATCTTTAACTCTTGAAAAATTAGAAAGGTTCTACGTATTATCCTCGCCATTTTCTCTTCGGACTTTAGATCTGGTAACTCGGTGATTTGGGACAGCACTTCTAATCCCTTTTAACTTAGCATTCTTCGTACGTGCCTTCGGAATTTTGGGAGGCTCAACACAATGAGAATCCGGATTTTTAGGACTCGCCACCGGTTTATCAAGATTAAGTTGCCTTTTTCTTTGCCCTCGAGTGACTACGTTTACATTCTCAACAGGGTTACGTGACAACGCATCAGCGTTTACATTCGTCTTTCCTGGGTTGTAAACGACTTTATAGTCATATTCTGAAAGCTTAAACCTCCACTTTATCACACGCGTGTTCAAATCAGCTGTTTTGAACCACACGAGCGGTTGGTGTTCAGTCACGAGGGTAAACGTACGTCCGAATACGTACGGCCTAAAGGTCTGCACGGAATGAAGCATAGCAAGTGCTTCTTTCTCGTATACCTCATAGCGCAACCCGGGTCCGCGCAGAACTCGCGACGTATAGGCGATCGGTTGATCCCTACCGAGTTTTCCTTGTGATAGGATGCCCCCAATCGCATAACCCGACGCGTCCGTCGTGATAATGAATGGTTGATCCATATCAGGGAATCGCAACACAGGCGCTGTGCATAGAGCGCTTTTTAGGCATGCAAACGCATTTTCCGCGTTTTCTCCCCAGACAAACGGTTCATTGCTTTGTAGAAGCTTGGTGAGCGGTTTAGAAATTTTGGCAAAGTCCTTAATAAATCTATGGTAGTATCCGGCTAAACCCAAAAATTGTCGAACATTTTTAACGTGCTTAGGACGCGGGAATCGCTCTACCGCTTCTAGGTTCTTTGGGTCGGGTGTTAACCCGTCTTCGCTAAGAACGTGTCCTAAATATGCTACTTTCCGTTGTAGAATTTTGCACTTTCCGGGTTCGAGTTTCCAGTTCGCTTTACGTAATCTTTCCATTACTTAAATGAACAATTTTTCGTGTTCTTCCAAAGTTTTGACGTAGATTACTATGTCGTCCATATAGACAAACACGCCCTTGCCAATAAGGCCCTCGAGCGTAAAGTTCATCGCGCGCTGATATTCCACGCCTGCGTTCTTCAAACCGAATGGCATGCGAACGAATTCAACATGCCCGTCAGGTGTTGAAAAAGCAGTTTTATGCATGTCTTCCGGACTCATCGGTATTTGATGGAATCCGGAGACGCAATCCATGACAGTGTAGTATTAGCAGCACCAACGGTGTCGAGTATTTCGACAATATTAGGTAGCGGGTATGCCATTGCTACTGTTTTCTCGTTCAGAGGACGGAAATCCACTACAACTCGCCAACGTGGTTTATTATCAGTTAATTGCGTTTTTGGTACGACCCAAAGCGCTGACGAATAGCTACTTCTAGAGTGTCTGATTACGCCCTTCTGCAGTAACTCATTGACTTGTCGGTTCACCTCGTCTTTCAGAGCATGCGGCAATCTGTATTGACGCGTGCTCACCGGAATATCGTCGGTCGTGGGGATCCTATGAGCTACAACATTAGTTGTAGTAAGTTCATCACCCTCGAGATAAAACCGATCCGGGTTATTTTTCAACAATTTCGCGGCTTGCTGGTATTCTTCCTTTTGCAGCTTATTAATTTCCGTAAGTCCGATTAACTTGGTTAGTCGGTCCGAAGATACAGGTATATCATCGTACCGTTCAGATGCCAAAAAAAGATTTTTATAATCTCCTTTACTCCAGTTGAACTCTTTTGGAGATTAGATTGTCGAATCGCATTAGGGATTTAAGATTCTCGAACTCCCAGTTGTGCATTGTATCAGTTTCTGATTCCTCATTGTTATACATTAGTACTTCTTCGTCGCGTAGAAACTCTAATTCTGTTCTTTTATTTTCGATCGTAATGGTTTTTTCTCCAAAGTCAATAATTGCTTTAGCGCTGTACAAAAAATCAGATCCTAATATCGCATCGTATGGTATGGCGCTGTTATTCGGTATTACTGTTATTGATGATTCTACGCCTAATATATTAAGGGGAGCGGAGAACTGCCACCCAATGGCAGTTCATGTTCTCCGATCTTCAATGTATTTTTTTTGAAATCTACTATGGATCTTTGTTGCACTAAGAAGCTTATTCCTAGTATTCCATCGTACGGGAGTTTAAAACTTTCCTCTACGATGTGAAATCTTATTAATTCTCCGAACCCTTTTATACAGGCGGTTCCCAGGGATTTAATTACGTTGTCGGTTATTCCCTTTAGATTTACTATGTCAGTTGTGTTTATTTCTATGCCGAAGGGTAGGTTCCCGTGTTTTAGTATATTGCCGTGTGATCCTGAGTCCACCAAAAATGAGAGTTTCCTGCTCCCAAACTTTAGATTTACGTGGGGCAGAAAGTCACTTTTTACAATGGTTGCAATTCTGAGGCTTCCTCCTCCATTCTCGCTATATTGGCTGAGCGCATGGACGCGAGCGGTGCTGTTGGCTGCGCTCTGGACATGGAGGCACCGTTCGAGTTTTCCGCTCGCATTTTTTCGTTGTATATCCTTTTTCTGCACTCGTTAATGTCATGCCCCGTATTTTTGCAATACGCACAACTTTTCGGAGTAGGGCAAGATGCAGCCATATGTCCTGGTCGGTTGCACTTTATACAAACCGGACGGTAAGGTGTATTATTGCGTTGTTGAGCCCCGGTTATAAATTCAACGGACACGTCGCTGATCTATGTCCGGGCTCGTTACACCGAAAACATTTTTCAATAGGTTTGCAGTTCTTTGCCGTATGGCCAATCAAATTGCAAAGTTGGCAAATCATGCGGTTGTGACACGTATTTGCTGTATGTCCAGGTTTATCGCATAATTGGCATGTCTCAATGGACGCTTTTTTTTCGACATTCGTTCTCTGCAATTAAAGGCATTATGTCCGGATCGTCTACACCGTGTGCAGGTTTCAATTTGCTGCTGAGCAGGGGGTTCCTCGAGTTGACATATATATGCCTTTTTGCGGTCTTCTCTTCCCCGAACTGTGAGTTTGCGACTAAGATCTCTTAATAAACTTCGTTCGTCAAGTTCTCTTTCTTCTTGTATCGCTTTATTAACGATAGTATTAAGATTTGTCACCCTTGTTCCGATACTTCTATCGATTTCTTTCCTCAGGCCTTTGCGATAGCAAGTAATTACTGTCGCTTCAGCTTCGCGGCGCATCGCTTCCGTCACAGCTCCTACATGAGCTCTCTCTGCTTCTAGAAGTCGATGGCCAAGGTCTTTTATTCGATTAGCGAATGAAATAACGTTTTCGTCATCCCGTTGGAACTCCATTCCTAATTCACCGATTAGTTGTTGTATAGTTCGAGGAGGTGCGTATATCGTCTCTAAGTAATCTTTTAAAGCCCTAACGGTTGCAAACGTTTGCCCACGAATCGCCTGTCTCGCCTCCCCGGTTATACGTGACCGTAACAACTTGACGAAGCTTGATTCGCTGATCGCATCTATAATTTCCAAGGCTTCGTCGCAGCCTTCGAAAAACTCGCTTATGGTAATATTGCGCCCATCAAATACGGGCACTACCTTAAGCGCGTCTTTCAACGGGACAGCCTGAGTAGGCATTGTTACGTGGGCTTGTTTGTTGTCTGAAATATATATCGTGAGGTTTTCAGATACCTCTTTTTGCTTGCTATCGGCTGATTTTGCCGTTTGCGCGATCGGTTCTATAAAAGAGTCTTCCAAAACGTCAATCGTTCCTTGTAACATTCGCGGTGGAGGTTTTATTTCTCCATCCCTCGGAATCTCTTTAGTTGGAGAAAAAGGGTCGACGTTGTCGATATCGTCTAGGCAGAATTTATTCTTATCTGCCCGACTTCTAGTGACACGCTGCTCAGACATGCGTCCTAGTGTCAAATTTTCGCGTTAAAATCGGTATTAAAGTCAATATTATGTATTATGTGGCATAAAGAACAATTAAATTAGTAACATATTAGTTAAAAATGTTATAAAATTGAACGAGGTAAGTTCCGATGACTGTATCGCTTAACTAACCTACGTGCGTATATATAAATAAAACAAATTGGAAGTGTCTCTTCTCTACTCAATCATCAAGATTTAATTGCCTAACGGCTTCTTCCAACAACTCTATGTCTACCTCGCTGACGGTTTGCTTCCGGTTTAACTCCCTAAATGCGCGCGCGGTTATCGCCCAGGTTTTTTCCAACCAAGCCTTTAGTTCTTGGTTTTCCTTTTCCAACCCCTCTATACGCTCCTCCGCACTTGTTATTTTTTGTAATAGGAAATTTGTATTTCCGTACGTCTCTGCACAGGCCTCTTGGAGCTCCTCTATATAAGTACGATTATTTCGTGATAACGTTCCGACCGTGCAGAGAGCCCTATCATGAGAGCTTACTCGCTCCTCTATTGTACGAAGTCTTTCTTCGTTCGGTAAGGGATAATATCTATTCGGTCCTACCATTTGGACCGGGGATTTTCCCGGTTGGGGGAAAAAGGAGAAAAAAAAGAATGCAAAAAAAATAGTTATTAAGGAGACGGCAAAAAAACAGAAAATATTGAAAGAGGGAAAATAATCAAAAACAGAAAATATTGAAACTGGAATATTAAAAATTAGTAAATTAAAAAAAATAAAAAAAATATTATAAGTAAAATCGAAAAATAATTATAGAGAAAGTAAAAAAAAAACAGAAAATATTGCAATAGAAAAAAAATAAAAAACTGGAATATTAAAAATCAGAAAATATTGAAATTATTAATCAAAAACAGAAAATATTGACATTGGAAATTTTAAAATTAGTGAATTAAATATAAAAAAAAATAATTATAAGGAAAGTAAAAAACAGAAAATATTGGAATTAATTATTAAAATAAAGAAACGGAAAAATATTGAAATTAAAAATGATTAAATAAGGAAAACAGGATATATTGAAATTAAAAAAAAATTAAAAATGATGAAATTAATTAATAAGAAATTCATAAATAAAATTGAAAAAACGAAAGTAAAAAAAAAAGGAACATTGGAACAGAAATTATTGAAAAGGTCTTAAAAATTATTATATCAATTATTATAGTAAATTATTAAGGTTAAATAAAAATTTATAAATAAAATCGCCAAATAATTATAAAGGAAGAAAAAAAACAGAGGATATCGTAATTAAAGTTATTAAATTAAAAATTATTAAATTAATTATGAATATAAAGAAACGGAAAATGTTGAAATTAAAAATTATTAAATAAAGAAAATAAGTAAAAACAGAAAATATTAAAAATATTAAAAATTATTAAATTAATTAATAAAAATTTATAAATAAAATAAAGGATTGAAAGTAAAAAAAAGGAAATATAAAAATTATTTAAAAGGTCTTAATTATTAAATTATTAAAAATTAAGTTAACAATTATAGAAGCAAAACGAAGAGGATTTATTTTGAACAATAAAAAAGAATAGAAATTATCGGAAAAATAATAAAAATTTAATAAATAATAAATAAGATAATAATAAAAAAAAGTCAGGAATGGAGGGTAGGTGAAGTAATCCCAACCAGGAGTTATTATTATTATATTTTTTTATTTTATGAATTACACGCGCACATATACATATATGTATACATATGATATATATAATAGTTTCCTCAATATTAATATATATGCCCGGTACGGGCGCAGCGCATCGAAAAGATGGCGTGCCTACTTCTCTAGGCACGGCGGAGGAGGGGCGACCTACTTCTCTGGGCACAGCGGAGGAGGGGCGGCCTACTTCTCTGGGCACAGCGGAGGAGGGACGGCCCTGTTTCTCTGGACACAGCGGAGGAGGGGCGGCCCTGTTTCTCTGGGCACAGCGGAGGAGGGGCGGCCCTGCTAGGCGCGGCGCAGTGGAGGGGGCGGTCCTGTTAGGCGCGGCGCAGGGAGGGGGCGGGTCACTGACCCCGGTACCTCTCGGCCAGTTGTGTGAGCGCGTGGGTGGTTCACTGACCTCCACTGGAGGGCAGAATCACTCGGCACGGCGGAGGGAGGGCGGACCTTCGCTCTCTCTCTCTCTCTGCACGCGCTACTCGGATGAGCGCGCAGGCGAGGTCGACGTCCTTCGTCAGAGGGCCGAATCACTCGGCGCGGTGGGGGGAGGGCGGACCTTCGCTCTCTCTCTCTGCACGCGCCACTCGGATGAACCCGCAGGCGGGGTCGACGTCCTTCGTCAGAGGGCCGAATCACTCGGCGCGGCGGAGGGGGGCGGACCTTCGCTCTCTCTCTACCGCTATTCGGGCCAGTCACGTAGGCGAGCGGGTGAGTTATTACACTTCGGTCTCGCTGTCCGGACCGAAGAATAGTAGCTTTCGGGCGGCAATTTTCCCCCGCCTCCTCTCGTTGTTGTGGGCGGGTGCGTCACGGACAGCGTTGGGGAGAGCAGCAGTGCCTTCACTTTCTCCTGCGTCCTGCTCTCCTGGTATCGCCGTGTCCGTTTCTCGTTGTTTTTTTGCCGCTGTGCGGAGCTCGCGGTCGCTGGGCCCCCGGGGTGTCCGCGGGCAACCTGCCGCGTTCAACGGTATCAACATGCCGAACGGTGATATCGCGGATGGCTTGATAGGAGAGCGGCTGGGGGTTTTTACCCCTTCCTCTATTGTATTGGCGACCGATGGGCTGGGCGGCTCGGCAACTGCGGGTGCCGGCGGCAGCGGCGGCGGTGTGGAGACGGGTGAGGCGGCGGCCTGAGCGGTGGCCGTGGATGGGCGAGTCCCGCGCTCGCCAATTAAATCCGCTAAGGGCGGCAAAGGTGTTTTCGGGCGCTTGATTAAAGCCAGCGGCTTATACGCCCGTGGCTTGTACACCTGCGGCGTATACACCCGCGGCTTAAATACCTGCGGTGTATACACCCGCGGCTTATACACTTGCTCCACGAACTTTAGGGTCTCTAGCTCGGCTATTACGCGCTCGACCGGGCGCTGGGCTCTGAGACCCCGAATATAACGGTCATGGAGGGGGTGGTATAATCGCCACACCGTCGCCTCGACGTCGCGATCAGGAAACCGCTCGAGCCCTCTTTCGTCCCGACGGACTTGCTCCGCCTACAAAATCTGGCCGCGAATTAGCAGCCGTTTTTCCCTCTGAGCCCTTTTATGGGCCCTGTTCTTCCTTCGTTTATACGACGAACCTGACCCTTCCACTAAAAAAACAAAAATATGAATTTTTACTTTCTAAAAAGTTGAATCCTAGCTGGATCAAAACAACAAAAACAACAAAAAAAATAAAAATGGGCATCGAAACTTAACGAAAATTTAACCCTAAAAATAAACGCGTACCGTGTGCAACGATAATTATCGCGAGCTATTCTATTACAATCCCGGACGAGCCCCCAATTTTTTTTGTGACGTCCAACCGAAGTTGGTGCCACACGGTTACCCCTAACGGCGATTTACTGCCGTTAGTTACCGCTGATTGACCCCTTGTTTTTTGGCCACGTTTTCACGCTGAAACCAGGGATACGCGGGGCGGATCGCGAGATCAATCGTCGCGGCGCGTTCGCGTAATTTCGCCGGTCGTGAGGGCCACACTCGAGGCAGCTCCAACACGATCGGTTGGATATTAGAGCGGCGACGGATCTAATATCCTCTAAGAGGTAGTAGGGGCGCGAGCTTCCTCGGCCTCCAGTCCACCTCGCTAGCTATCCGCGCTAAACTTTAGCGGAGACTGCAAAGTCTAGCGGCAATTTCCTTCCTGCTTTCCGCAGTTTTCAGGGCCCGTATTTATAATCCGAGCCCTGCGCCGCCGAAATTTTCTCCGCTGGAAATTACATCGTGGTGGGGGAGATAAAGGGACGTTTTTCTACATAGAGAAAGCCGTCCGTTCATCTCTTACAATTATGATTATTATTTCTGTATTTTAGAACTGCGTATAACTAAGCTATATTTAAAACATATTCTTATATATATATATATATATATATATATATATATATATATATAAAATAATCATAAGTTAATTAATAATAACAATTAATTAGTTAATTAATAATGCTATTAAACATAATTTAATGTTAAACACAATTATGAGGTTAATTTTAGCTTATTATACATAGTGCTTAAATATAAAACATCCTACTCGTCGTAAAAATAGCAATAGTTAATGATACATTAGTATGACTTAATAATAATAATAATTAATAACGATAATAGTAATAATAATTGAATCGTTGCATTAACAAAAACAGTAATAGTAAATTTAATGGTAATTAATATCGTTTATAATTATAGTAAAAATAGTAATAATAATGTTAATGATAGTAAGAGCAAACTATCAGCGAATAACGCAGAAATATTATTGAGTAAACTAATTAGAAAAGTAATATTAAACATAATCATAATAATAATAATAACAATAGTGAAATTAATAATAATGATTAGTGTATAACACCTTATGTGTATAACATAATTATGGTTTAAACTAGTAGTAACAATTAGTAATCTTTACAATGTTAATAATAATATCGAAGATATTAATTGGAATAATAATAACAAGAGCAATATTAATAATCGCATTACTATATATTAGAACGGTAATGTTAGTAAGAATAGGAATATTAGTGCTTGTAATAATAATAATAATAATAGTGTTAATAACAATATGAATAATTTATCAATATTAAAAATTAAGAGTAATATTAATCACAACAATAAGTATAATTTTGAAGTTAGTAATAATAATATCAACCGTGCTTATTAATACGAATATTTGTACATTTTCATTATATTAACAGTTTGGAAAAATTGAAATGCACGTTCAGAAATAATATTATTTCTGTACGTCGATTGCTTCGAGAAATTTTACTTTCTATTCGAAGCCAAAATTTCAGACGTATTTCAGTTGCTCAAGCCTCTTGGGATATTGGTATATTAGGCTGTTACTCGGGTTTCGCATTTCGTATACAAAGAAAAGGGGGAAGGGTCGTAAACTGCGCATTAGCGCGCCTCCGCTTCGTTCCGAATTTTCCAAAGGGGCGGGAAACTACAAGCGGTGCGGGAATAGAGACAATACTTCGACCAGCGCTGACCGCGGCAGGCTATGGCTAGGCTGCATTACTATGGCCACATCTGGTCCGATTTTATTATTAGAAAGCGCGCGCTGCGCAGGTATTTGGCATTGAGGTCCGCAGAGTTTATATATACAAATATAAACGTATTTATTCTCACTACTCCGAGAATATCTACGAACTTTGCCTTACCTTTGTATATATATATATATTTATATATATATATATATATATATATATATTGTCGTGAAGGCGATGTTGCCAAACGCTTGTCTCCTTTGCTTTATTTATTCTTACTCACTTTCCCGGGCCTGAAATTCATCGAGAACTCGACGGGTAGGCATGCCGAGGCAATTCGACCGATCCCTCCTTGTCCCTGAACAGATATATACATATATATACACCTACATACGTATACATATATATATATACATATATATCTATATATATATATATATATATATATACATATATATATATATATATATATATATATATATATATTCGGCGTAATCGCTGGACGCAACAGGGCGTTAAAATTATTCAAATATTGCATATGTTTATATATAGTTAAATAGCATTTTTTCTAACGGTATTTTGTTTTATCATAAATTATTATTAAAAAAATAAGTTATAAAAACAAATCGTATTTTTGCATACGAGAATAGTAGTAACATAATTTTAATTCTGATTTTTCGTATCGTATTTACGGTCAGGTACTAATATATTGTAAGCCATTGGTATAATTGCCTTATATATATATATAATATTTCGCTGCAATAATATAAATTTCAAACTCGTTTCAAACAATATTTTTTAATAAAGTCTAGTGGAGATCGAACTTTCTAAACCATTTTACCAATTTACCATTTCTAAAATAGTGCGTTATCACTGAAAGATTATTTTAATGTTGTTTTAATGCTATTTTTTAAGTATAGTATTTTTATGTAACTAACATAAAAAATAAATGATGAAATGAATATAACCTTGACAAAGAAGCTTAATATTTTTTATTGCATTATCCATTGGAAAACGATGGAATGTTAATTCAGGATTTTTTGTTGGAATTCCGACATCTTTCATAAAAACAGAAGTTTTAAAGGCGGCATAATAAACACAAAAAATAACGAAGGATTGAAATTGTCTCAGTCACGTAAATTATATATATATATTTTTTTATTTTAATTTATTTATATAAATATCTAAATTTATAGAATTCAGAGCAACTCAATATTGCAATACTTTAATTGAATTATCCAAAACATGCTCAAATTTAAATAATCAAGTCGGGGCTAAAGATGGCTCATTGTGTGTCCTTTGCAGCTGGAATTGAAATTCGACTTCAAAATTTCGAATAAATACATCTCATCAGATCTTATATGTAGAGAATAGCATTTACAATATAAACAAGAAGAGGGCGGTGAACGTCTAGAAAAACAAAAGAATGTTGAGCGACAAAGCTATAATATAATCATTGTAACTAATGCAGCGTGAGGGATCGAGAGCACGTGCCCAAGCGTCATGTGTGTGTGTGTGTGTGTGTGTGTGTGTGTGTGTGTGTGTGTGTGTGTGTGTGTGTGTGTGTGTATGTATAAAAGAATCTATGCTTATATTTATGTCTTTTATAAGCGTTAAAACTACTGGACCGATAACCTTTAATTTTTCATGACATTATTTATACCGTCAGGATTAAAGGATAATAGGCTATTTTTTGAAAATTCAATAAAAAAATGGGCATGTCGCGAGACGCACAATAGAAGTCAATACTTTTGAAAGAGAGAATTATATAAAAACAGACATAATAAGGAGTGATTGCCGATGTCATATACAAAAGGCTCGACAATTTTAGATCGCTGTGAACGTGCATCCTCCACAAGACCAACTGCTATACAACGCGACGTCACAGCTACGTCAGCATAAATTAGTGTGTGCATTTGCCTACATCACGAGCTGTCACGTAGGCAATAAATATATATAGATATAGTTGTATGATTCTATTTAACGCAACGTTGCTGTTATCGTTTAAATGACACAGAGGGTTTGTTCCGAAAGGACTCTAGTCAGTTGCCAGTAAGTAGATATGGTAATGCTGGAATGCATTCTTATATACTTCCAATGTAAATCTCATGAACGGTTATGAAACGCAAATTTTCCGCCGCTGACGTAATCAGAGGAAATAAACGGTCAGATACGGTATTTTGACTTACTGGAAATTTACTCGAGGCCTTTCGGAATAGACCCAGAGGCTAAGCCAAATAATATCTAATATACGCACGAGCATCTCAGACCCAAACTTCAATGCCAGCTTCATAATGCAGAGGAATTTTTCATTCTGCAAAAAATCAAGACTTTCCTTTCTTTTCTTGTGGAAATTTCAAACTGAGTCTTATGATTATGTATTAAAGTGGATATTCCATACTTAGGTTAAAAAATTGATTTTTAACATTTAATTTTTATATAATATTGTAGTAAAGAACGCGTGGGAATAAAACGTGAAAATCGATTAATTGCTTCGAATATTAAAAATATAAATAATATAAATCAAAATTAGGAAATTAAATTCTCGAAATTCGATGCAAAAATAAAATAAAATAATAGTTGAGGTACCAAATTAGGCAAAAATTTATATGCAAGGTAAGAAACAATGTACTATTAATTTACTTCTATATTAAAAACATGGCTAAATGAGTGATAATAATTTATTCTTTGGTGATGTGAAATTCTTCTTATATTTAATATAAATCAACAATACCAATATTGATAAAAATTTATGATCTATTCACCAAATAAATTTCAGATTAAAGGAGAGTAGAATTTTATTATACAAGATGAACAATTTGTTTACACACACACACACACACACACACACACACACACACACACACACACACACACACACACACACACATTTTATTTATATTTATATTATTTATAATATATATTGAACATTTTATATTAACTATATATGTAAAATAAAGAAGAATATTGTATTAATTTGCTTAGATATTAAGAAAATTGTTATTCCATTCCTATTCCATTGTTGAAATTCCTCTTGGTCTAAGTGAATTCAAAAATATTGAAACCAACAAAAATTTTGATGTGTTTGCAAAAGAAATTGAAGTTTACATTTGAAAGAAATATTACTACACGAGATGAACAATGTTAACATATATCAAATAGTAATAATAAAAAATTTAATAATGAGAAAAAAGTCTTTTAAATCATCGTTCATATCACATGCACCCACATACACGTTCACTTACTTATTTAAATAATATTATGCGTCAGTAATATATAGAAAACATGAAATTTATGATAAAGAAGAGAAATCATTATATATATATATATATATATATATATATATATATATATCGTTAAAAATGATAATAATTATAATTTATTATTTTTCTCGTGGGGGTTTTATGCCTATAGGCTTTCCCCCACTGTATGAGCGAATAAATTCGTTTTTTTGGCTCAGTGTTAGTGTTTTATTACTGCTCCGCATTTTATCTTTAAACTAGAGAAGACCCTCCAAAGGGGAATTTTCCCAGTACATTCTACATATATTATTATTTATATTTTTAATATTTAAGACACTGAATGAATTTCTCTTTCGTCCTCACGAGTTATTTACTACAATATTATATAAGCATTAAAGATTACAGTCTGTCAAGTAAAAACGTGGTCGTGTTAATTTATAAAAAAATGTATTTGATGGAACATTCATATTTATATTGTAACGCTATTTCCCGATTCGGCATAGCTAACACTGGACAGGAAACCCGATACGTGGCTCCGAACGGCCGACGGGATTAATTCCTTACCTTATGTACCCTTGGCATCAGACGCTTGCGCGTCGGGGTCTGACCCCTTTTCCTTGTGAGTCCCGTGCGACACTCGGTCGAATGGCCTCGGCTAGCTATGAAGGTATGAGCAGGGTTCTAGGGTGCGTAAATAAAGAATATCGTTCTCCTCAAGTTGACAAAGTTGAATGGTGTTATACTTCGCTAGCCTATACAAACGGTAGCCGATATTTTTAAAAGCCGTTACACACGGTAGCCAAGCATACGGTACGCAAAGGTGCACCTTTATTCCGCCTTTGCTACCTAATGGTAGAAGTTCACCAGGTGCGCGTGAGGACACAACGTGCCCATGTAGAACATTTATCCGTAAAAATGACATTTTCAAAATCTCTATCAATATTCTCATGCGCCGAAACGAGTAGCTTTGTCACACATTTTTCAGTCAACAGAGACTTCTTCATTGTTTTGCACCATTTCAGGCCATGAGTATGAAGATGCTTTTGACTAATTTTGTAGGATATCTCTAAATCTTTTGCCATTAATTTTGCTTGTTATTGCCACAGTGTTAAAGCAGGAGTCCGCGAAAACAGATTCACTATTCTTTCTGCATCTTTTTATTCACTTTTTCTATCGGGCCACGTTCTGGTGCCACAGCTAAAAAAATCATCGACATTTTTAGCCACATTATATCGCTGTACCCACTTCTATACAAATGCTTTCGACTTTTTCATGCATTTAGCAGCCGCTGATTGCGACATTTTGGGACATGTACTGGGACCTGGAATACTTAGCACTCATGGTGTTTAAAGCGATTCTCTTTGAATTATATGATAGCTAAAAGAATTTTTCTGCAAAACAGTTACATCCACATTAATAAAAATTTTTTTAGCGTACGTATAAATATTAAATCTACGTTGCCTACATCAATATTATATATATATATATATATATATATATATATATATCCTTTATATTAAGAAAATATTCGTTTAAGAATAATTACTTGCATATTATTAAGTATTATGTCCGTGTTAATTTATTTTTAGTTTTCCTTATTAAATAGTTGCACGTTTTGTTTTTATTTTTAATATACATTACTACATTATAAACATCACAATTATATAATATTTAATTCAAAATGATCATTATACATTAGGATTTATGTGATTTTGGGTAATTTTTATTATTTTATTGATGTAATTTTTTTATTTTAGTTTTTTATATGATGCACATATTTTAATATACAAAAGATACTTGTTTTTTACAATATTAATAATATTATAAGAAAATATGTTTACTCCTTGTGATAATTAAACTCTTTTATTTAATAAATCTTTTTATCGGTCTTACAGTCTTTATACAATACTATATTATACAAATCTAATGACATTCAGACTGTCCTTGTTCATCTATAAATAATCTATATTCTATTAGTTAAAGGACAACCTGACTGTTCCCACTATTTTAAATTTAAATATATCTGAATTGTCCGACGCTTCGAACTGCTTTAATTTATGTAGAAAGACTGAACTCAAGTTCTTATTATTTTTAATTTTCAGGACAGTCTGATTGTCATTATATTATTGTTATAAAGACTGTAAGACCGATAAAAATATGTTAGTTATTCATATTAGTCGATATAAGTACAATTTTTCATTTTAACTTAAACGATTTCCACTTTTTAATGTTTTAATAGCACAAATTTTTTTTTAAAATATCCACATTGCTCTTATTAAAATTTTAAATGTCATGTATTTACGTTGTTGCTACATTTTTAACTCCGTTAAAAATGTAGCTTATTTTCTGATATATGAGATCTGCTTATCTAAAATATAGCTACGTATATCTCATTAATACACACATAGAAGAAAGTCAAAAGAAAAATTCAGACATAGAGATAGATGTTATAGTTCTAATAATTTAGAAAATCCAAAGCTATCAATCTTTAATGGACCTAAAAGAAAAAGTTTTAAGAATTGATATGAAAGACTCAGAAGTGAAAAGACCGCATAATCAAATGAGGGATAAATATTTATAGTTGCTATTTTTTCGAGATAATTGAATAATTGTCAGAGGAGCAGTTCTCTTATTAAAAGTAATGCATTATTCTATGCAAATTATATGCATTGTTCTATTTTAAAATTAGTAAGAATATGTGTACATAATAAATAATAGCTGAAACAGAGCAAGTAGTTATCACACTTTCCCACAACTTCTGTCAGAAGCAGTAAATAGTCAAGACGGGAAGTATAATGAAAACATATCTTTTCTAGGTAATGCTAATTATCTGTCTTGGGACCAGAGATAAACATCCTCATTATCAGCTATATCAGCTTAACCCATTTTAATCGGCGTATCTGGATTACTCGCAACCTAAGCCAGATAGGGCAGTGCTTCTGACAAAAGTTGTAGAGGGTAAATGGGGTAAGACAATAGGGCTTAAATTTTTGATCTTGAACTTGCCCTTCAAGGCTATTTAAAGGTCAGTGATTTTTTAAAATGGGAACACCTATTTTTGACCTTCGATTCGAAAAGAACGAAATTTTTTTTCAGCCAGATAGGTTGAAAATGAACTGTTTTTATAAAAATAAGTTATTAAAAAGTACCTCTCGCACTAGGACAAAATCAACCTCATAATAGGCTGAATTATTCCCTTTTAGTAATTTGTGTGTGAAGAATGAGATAGTAGTGGTATGTTCATATGATGGTAATGGTGGAACACTACAAAGATATAAACATTATTTCTCTCATAGGTGCACAAGAGCGTGTGTATAACCTATGTACTATAAAGAGCTTAGTATAGGAAAAATTTAAAGCAACAGAAAGGTGGGAAAAAACTGGAATTTTCAGGACATGCAAAGTTTTTATAAATTGCGAAAAGCTCTACTTGTATAGCAATTAAATTCTGAATTATTAATAAAGTATTAACCTAATATTAATAAATAAAGTAAGAGAAGATTATGCTGAGCAAGGATCCCACGTTTTTCTCAAAATATTTAGAGAGAAAATAATAAGCTAAAGAAGAATACACAGGGACAAATAAAGAAAACAATTAAGTAGGGCAAAACAATATAAATAAACAGCAATAAATAAATCTTATGTTAACTATACAATTGAATCAAGAGGAAAGAAAGAATTGAGCAACATCGATTTTAAAATTAATTAACTAATAAATAACAGAGAATTTTAATAAGAGGAATACAATTATACAAATTTTATAGACATTTTTTTAAAAAACAATTCTAAATTGATAGACATGTTCTTTTTCTCTCTGCCTGGAATTATTTCTATCTTTTTAACATTATTCCTTCTTTATAAAATTGGAAATAGAACAAGAAAATCATCACTAGAAGAGTAAAAACTACGTGATTCATTATTAACTATAATTGACATTGATTCATTATATCACAATATTTCTGCACATAAGTAATCTTGTGCGAAGTCATAGTTACGTTTATTAATAATTAAATATAACGAATTCTAACTTTTTTTGGCATGAATAAGTATATCAATAATTCAGATAGTTAAAAAGAGACAAAGAGGCAATTGACTTTGTGGAAGGCTAATTTAGCAAATAAGTAACGGTGCTTACGAAAAGAACCTGGTGGCGTACTAAGCGATCAGAGGCCGAGGCGTGTTGAGCCGGAGCGACGAAGAAGCAAGTACCGAGTAACGATCAGCTAACTCGCTATAGACCAGCAGGCTACGTTCGTCTCCCAAACTCCCTCCAGCCCCAGTAAAAGTTTATATAAATATAGTGCACGACATTAGTAATGTAAGTCCGTTTAAATTTAAGGTATAAATATTGTATAAAATAAGCAGCGTGCGAAAACTAGTAAAATAAGGTATAGTATAAGGTTTTAACATAAAATTCTGTCTTGTCTGTTACAGATCGGAGGGCTCGAAGCCAGAAAGACTTTTCTTATTTATTACTTTTGTAATATTTTTCTTTATATATATTTTTTTATCTTTTTAAATCTGAACATAACTGAGTAAAACGTGATTTTTTTCTGATCTTGTCTCAATTCCCTTTCCTCTCAAAAAGATCCTGGCGCTACCGCGTAAGCTATTCCGAGGGGAAAAGGGAAACGTTACAAGCTGTCGCTCAACACGCCACCAGGTTCTTTTCGCAAGCACTGAAAATACGACAGAGCTCGTGCACTCAGGATCAGGAAATTGTTCGGGACTAGGAGTGAGACCGCTGGGTTTTAACGGAGCGCCGCGTACCCAGGATTAAGTCTCTTTGAAGGATAGTAAGGCCGCTGGTCTTTAATGGAGCGCCGCGCAACCAGGATCAAGTCTCACCAGGAAAAAGAGAGGAGTTTTTAGTGAAGCTGCTGGTCTTTAATAGAGTGCCACACAACCAGGATCAAACTTCACTAGGATTCGGACGGAATAGTAGAGCCTGCTGGTCTTTAAGAGAGCGCCGCGCAACCAGGATCGCGACTCTACTATTCAGGATTTTCGGACGGGCAGGATTACTAGAGCCCTGAAGTCAGGACAGCTTTAGGGAGCTTCTTTCGGCCGTATCGCCGAAAGAATTTTTGTAATTTTTAATAATTCAAGCGTTTTTGTAATTTTTAATAATTCTAGTTCTCAGACTTTTTCTAATTTTTATTAATTCAAGTTATGTTTAGACAGCACATATACTAACAAAATATAAGGAGAAATGAAATAGAGATAATTTACAGATAAATTTAAAAATATTGTATATATTAACTTAAATAAATGTGACAAAACACAAGTAAATAATAGCATAAACCATACGCTGAAATAGATAAAAAGAATCATATGAACAATATACTTACTTTTCAGAAAACATATAACTGTATAAAATATATAACAGAATAACGAATATTATTAACGTGATTTAATATAATTTGTCATTAAATTATTATTAAATATTTTGGATACAAATGATATTGTAACATCCGTATTTAAACGAGTTTTGCAAATGCTAAGGGCCTCGCTTCCCGTTGTTGGAAACTTTCACCTGCAAGCGAGGTGCATAAAAAAAGGGCAATATTGTCGCAGCACCTGGACGCAGTTCGATCGTTGCACTATTTTCTTTTTCTTATCCTTTTTTTCTGTCGGGACACGCGACAATCAACGCTCGTTATGACGAATCAACCACGCCCGCGTTGAGACTTCCTTTGCATTAGAACAACAAAGATCAGAAAATGGCAAAGATGCCAAAATTTATGACTTTTCAAAGAAAGCTCGTAAACTTTTTGAGCTTTCTCTCTACACATGACAGAAACCAGGCCCTGAAAGTTTTACCATTAGAAAATTTTTGAATATAGAAAATACATGAAATTATAGAGAATTGGTATTATAAAAATTAATAAATAGTTATATGAACAAAAATAACTATTAAAAACAGGAATATCTCAATTTTGCATCACTTTCTTTACCTTTGTTGTTAGTAAACATTATTTGTTATAATACTTTTATGTATCTTATATTTAAGAGAATTAGATTTAACGTTTTAAGTAGATAAATATGGTTTAATGTTTTTGGTGTGTGTGATATACATATAAAACCATAAACACATATATACGTATTCTTATATATGTACTTCTTATATATAATTTAATATTTAAGCAAAAAGATGCAAAAGAAAAATTATCGATTACTTGTATTTTAATTTTTCCACACACAATTTTGCAAAACATATAATAAAATATACTTGTATTATAATAATATAACACAATGCATTTCATATCGTAGTAAATATTAATGTTATATAATTAAGGATAAGATATGTTAAGATAAAAAACTTTTATAAAAGTACTAGAACTTATAGAAAAAATCCAATCTTTTATATGAATAACTAAAATAGTTTATCATAAGTACGAAATAAAATAAAATATAATGAATCCAGTAGGATATAAAAAACAATATATAAAAAGAATAAAATAAGTATATACGTACAATAAAGATCTTAGTTATATACAACCTTACAAAATATATAACAAAAATTATATTATAATGCATTTGTTTAAGAAGATTCAATATGTAAACAAACCAAGTTAAGTCATACATAAAGTATAATATGAGTAGCGAAGGTTGTATAAAACTAGATCTTTAACTGTAATAACATGAGTATATGAGTACGAATAGAATTTTAATAATTATATATAATTCTAATTATTAAATATATATAGAAATTATAGATATTATATATATATATATATATATATATATATATAAACTATTTATACTAAAATTATAAATTAGAAAATATTGAACTTAGAAGACATGCCATAAATAATTTGTAATTAAGATTGTGTAGGTTAAGTAAAATTTTAACGTTTGCTTATAACTTTAATTATATTTTACATGAGTAATTACTTTGTAAAAATATAACTTATGGTATCATCTATGTGGGAAAGAGAGAACCATAAGAAATTACCCCCTGTTGAATAGGACCTCCTCTGAACTGGGACTTCCTCTGACTAGGAAAGGGCTACTAATTGGCTATAGAAAACCTATAAAACGCCATCACTAATTGGGGAACAAATAAAGAAAAGAAACAGAAAAAAATCTCTCTGGGCTCTGCCCAGAGAAGGAGGGTCTATGACCCTTAAAAAGTGCAGATTCTGCCCTTCGGAGGCACTCATTTTACGTTTTTTCAAGTATCTTCCATGCGGAATTCATTCTCGTTTTTTTCAAGTTTTCATTTTACGCTTTTCGTTCAATTGATTCTCGTTTTCTTTCCACTGCATTTTTTTAAGTTTTCCATATTTTATTAAGCAAAAATCGCTATTTTTCTCACTGGATGAAGGCTGGAAGGAAGACAAATAAAAACAAATGAGTAACAAAGTATTTAATCATTTCTTTTTTTTATTATTAACTATATCTAATCCTCTCCGGGGTAGTGGTCGGTCTGGAATAAACAATAATTAAAATGATTTCAACGATCCAAATTGTACAGACAATACTAACAATATAAATAAAATATTTACCATCGACAACTAATACAGATACTACAAATAAAAAAATTTATTTAGCAACAATAAAAACAATATAAGCAAATGATAATAACAATATGAGGAATGCTACAATTTTAAAATAAACACGGGATCTCACATTTCTATATGGAGTTCTTTAAACATAAAAGATTTCATTTGCAATCACAAGTTCTCTATAACGAGAATAGTGGTATAGAAGTTAGAACACCACTATTTTATTTATTTAAATAAATAATAAAAATAACCTAAATAAATAACAAAATATTACATAATAAAAATCATTGCAAAATATGAATAAATAATACAAACTGCATTAAACAAAATATTGGAAAAAATAGTAGAAATAATTTCTAGACTACAAAAATCATTAACGCTAAGAATTTAATATTTAATTGTGGAAGAAGCAGAAGAAAAAAGAGGAAGAAAAGAAGAAAGAAGAAATAAAAGAGAAAAAACAGACTAGATTTACAATCCATTTACAAAGAGGTATGAGGATTTCGGGGAAAGGATCGAGATGAACAGCAATTACGACAGCGATGATTCTTATAAGATGGCACTGTTTGAGGCGTCCCGCAGATGAATAGTAGTCCATCGAAATCCGTAGGTCACCAACCCTTACACGTCTGGAAAGCAACTTCGGGGTCTATTTCCCCCCTACCGTATCAACCAGGCTCTAATTTACGTCGAAAAACTTATCCCAACAGGCAACCCACGAAGGACCCAGCTATCCCAATTGTGTATGTGAGTATGTCAGAGGATGGCAAGGTCCGCCTTTATCGCGGCGCCCGTTGCGCCTTCATGTGCTCAATCGCGACGCAAAAGACGGGCCGTTGGAAAATTCGTCCAAAATCCCAAGGTATTCGAGACACAGTGGACCGGATTATCGTACCGTCGAAGTACAAAATCCCTGGCGAAGATGAGACCTGAAGAAACGAAGAGTCCCCTCATACCCTACCGCGCCCAGATAAATCCCTAGCCAGCGACAATTATACATACCACCTCAAGTATAAGAAATGTTTCAATCTCTTCAAAATTCCATTACCTGAAGAGCGATTCGAAAATGCCCCCGTCGCAAGCATAGACGAGCCATCCGATGGGCCACATGTGACGATCAATAATACCGTCAGCTGCCAGATAGCATTACCTGCCCTGATGAACTTAGTAGTTTCACCATCTCTCAAATTTGTACCCCCAAGAAGACCACACGCGTCACTACCAGCAAGTTCACTATCAGGCTTAGGTAGTGTATCGAAGAGGGACGTTACGGCACCAAAAAACGGCTGCTGGAATTGTAGCACGGAGTGACATTGATACTCTGTCTACCCACACTCTCAGAATAAACGGTTCTGTTACAGGTGTGGCAAGACTACCCGTGACGTACACACGTGTACGACCTGTCAGGAACAGCAAACACCTGTCGTATCGTCTTGGGAGGAGGGCGACTGCCGGTGCAGTCGACAAAAGAGGTGAAAACGACACGTCAGATGTCTAGTCATAACGTGGCAGAGAGGGAAGAGGCATTTTTGAGAAACGAACGTCTGACAGTTGCGCAGACACTGCAAGAGATAGCAGGTGGAGCAGGTGAGCAGCCGGTCATGATAATTATCTCAGATGCAATAGTTTACTTCAATAAGTAAAAAGCTGACCCGACTTGGAATAAAGGTACAAATGGCGCCAAAGAAATATATATTTAGCGTTTCCCCCTATCGTTGTCTCTGTAATTTCTTCCCATACCGCGATAACAGAAACTATACCCCAAGAGTGTCATAGGCACCGGCGAGAATGACGGAAAAATACTATTTGACAGAACTACCAGTAGTCCGTGAAGTAAAGTAACATCACGTGCGGGTTGATCGCGAAACATAAAAGTAGAAGCAACCCCCTTTTCCGATTACAAATACCGCGCGGGCACAGCGGTGGCGGGAGAGGACACATTTCATAAAAGAGTGAAAAATGGCTCGAAAATATAGTAGGCTATTTGTCCGTCCCACCAACAATGTACCTGAATCAATCAGCTGGCAGAGTATTTAAAGCATAACATGTTTCAGCAATGAACACCGCAGTGAAGAAAGAAGATGCAACTAGCGTAACGTATTAGCCCAGTACATATCTGAAAAGGGTAGAACGTGTGAGCAGACAAGTAGGCGAGAGTACAACAAGAAGACGCCAGCATATACACCCACATTAAAATTAAGATAGTGATATTTGAGCATAGGACTCTTACAAATAGAATACTAGCAAGTGAGAAGTAGGATAGTTACAATAGAATTAGAATAGCTTAATTAAATAGTAGCAATAGTTTCAGTAGTTTCAAAATAAGTTCATAACCAGTAGTAATAATTAGGTTAGTCACAAATTGTAGTTTTGGCGTTATTATAGTTACATTAATTTAGTAATAGGATTAGAAACGTTGGTTTGGGGAGGGGGAGTTTGTGACTACTGATTTGGCGGTCGCGTATTTACGCGTTCTGTTAAAACCGCGAGAGTGCGCGCCGAGAAAATAAGCGGGAAGAGGAACCGAAAAAGGAATGAGCGCATTACTTCTTGTCATCCCGACCTTCGAGCCAGCCGCAGGTAGTCGTCGACTCTCTCCCACATCTGAGTATTCAGCTCCGAATTTGGAGTGGCTTCCAGGACTTTCACCTCTCGCATGGCTTCGAGACAAGGAGTTTCATCCCACGCCTTCCGACTGTCCAGCAGCCTATTATACAGACACATCCATATCTTTCTGCACCGAGTACGGCGAGCTGCAAAGAGAAAGAGAGACGCAGTCCCCATAGACGCCAGCCGTGGAGCAAGCGAGCTAGCAAGACATAGAGAGAGGAGATCGAGCGGCAGCACGGACGCCGCTAACCATGCTCCAACGGAGGGGAGAGAGAGAGAGAGAGAGAGAGAGAGAGAGGAGACAGCAGCAGCCAGCCTACTCATCGTTCTGGCAGGTAGCTTATTATTTTATATATGAACTCCGATTTCCTCTCGTGAGAGAGCGAGAAGTTAAAGTTAGTATTAGGTCCCGCCATCGCTCTGCTGAACGAGCACCCGCACACGTCCGCCTCCCTGTCAGTTTCCATACCAAATTCTCCTCCTGCCGTTCCCCATGAACGACTATATGTAAATGTATCCTGTACCTTCGGACATCGTGCCTCGGAACCTGCCGGAATTTGAACTCGGATCATCAAGTTACTAGTCCTTCGCTCTAGCGATCGAGCCATCATAGGTCTCTATCTGATTTTTAATTTCGTTACATAAAATTTTATATTAAGTTTTTATAAAATACATATAAGACTTATAAGTAGTAAATTTCATAATATGTTAAGAACATACATTATTATGTTTCCATTTATCTCAATCAGTAGGGCATCTGATTATATCAATAAACTGATTTATAATTTAATTATGGAATTTTTTATTATTATTCAAAATTATATACGCATAAGTAAAGCTGTTATTTAGAATATTTTATTAATAATTAGATTTAAAACTATCTTCTATATTATTAAAAAAGCATAAAATAAAATAATTAAGATTACTTAAATATACTTTAAGTTATATCGCAGAGGGTTTTGAACACGTAGCACTTTTTAATAAATTTACGTAAATAATATTTTTTTACAATTTCATGTAAATATGGAATTTTAGAAAAAATGTTGTACATTTGCAAATTTTATGAATAAAGATTTATTTTTAGAATGTGATCATATAATTAATTAGATTCAATTAGTAGAAATTCTTTTCTAATTTCATTTATTAATTTTTATGTAATTTGTTAGTATTCATTATATCCGATATTAGATTTATATTTATTGCAGGTTTAAAGTCATAAAGTGGAAAGAGAGGAGAAATATATAAAATAACATATATATTTGTATAAGGCATTTCATTTTTAACAATACTATTCTATTCATAATAACTGAAAATTGTGTGTAAATAATAAAATGAATATATTATAACGATGATGATGATGATGATGAGAAAATATTAGAACTAATAATTCTAATTATAAGGTTGATACTTTGAATGATCATTCAATTCGTCTATAGTACTACAACTATAATTAACTTATTATCAATAAATGTATTACAAGTCGCAATAAACTGACAGTCGCAGAAAATGACAGCTTCAAAGTTATAATAATTTATAAATAATGATTGAGTAAATTGCATATTTTTAATTTATGCACAATATAAATCTTATGTAAATAATATTTCCACATGAATAATAATAATAATATAATCTCCTTTTTAAATTTTTTAACTTGAAGCAAAATGTAACAGAAAATTAATTACTTAATTTAAAACTGGAGAATATAAACTGTGAAGTTAACTTTGATGAAATACCAGTTTTTGTTTTCATGTCATCTGCTGCATCATCAGGCATCATTTTATTTTTATGTGTTTATATATTAATCCATCCTCCCCTACATAGAATGTAGAATAGCCATCATACCAACTGTAAAAAATATTAAGTGTTTATTTGTAATGAAGGATAAAAATATCATTAGATACTTACGCTCCTTCTTTATTAATATTACCTGGTATTCTCCAAATTTTAAATCGACAGAAATTTAATAAAAGCTTTCATCCAGATCTACCACTTATACGCTAACCTACTCGAATAGTATTAACTTCAGTGTACATTGTTATTTTTAAAACATCCAGTTTAACTTGAACATATTTGATGTACCTAAACATTCTTAAAAAGGACATTAGTTTCATATAATCATATATACCCCTAAAATTATTTAATAAAAGATCAACTTTTTAACACTTTTATATTATCTATAAATAGCGTTATTTACAATGTACTTACTTTGTGCATGATCCTTTTATATTATTGATTAATATTCATAGTTTTAATAAAAAATGTAGTAACAAAAGCAAAAAATGTTAATAATACATTTTTTCAGTGATATAAAATATTTAACATATTTAATTTACATCCTCGTAAAATCTTGAAATAACAACAAAAATTGCTAAAATTCTTTATGTTCCTCAAACATTAAACATTTATTTCAAAATTCTTTTACATACTTCTAAATGAAGAGAAGTATTTATGTATTCTCCAACCTTACTTATTGAAAATGATGCACTGTTATGATTGCACCTGATTGTACAGTATGTTATTAAAGGTTATTATTATATTAAAGCGTCTTAATAGAAATTCGTTGAACTTTCTATAGTTTGAAGCGTGTTACTACTAAACTTTTTGTTATGTATTTACTATTACTACACACACCCACACACACGCACCCACACCCCCCCCCCACACACCCACACCCACACCCACACCCACACACACACACACACACACACACACACACACACACACACACACACACACACACCAAAGAAATGTTTCTGACCATTTGTTATAGTTATACACGGAGTTTTATATTAAAAACTGCTTTTTAGCCTAAAATACGGGCGAGAAACAATTATTTTGGTCCTAAATAATAGATATGCTTTGGAAAATTGATAAAGAATTGTTAAATAACTTTTTTCATTGATTGAAAATTCGAAATCTCAATTTAGAGGTAAATAGTGTAGCGGTCGTGCCACGTTCTACGACTCGCTGTCGTGGCGGTGCTATGGTATTTGACATATATATATATATATATATATATATATATATATTGCAGTTATACCCGATATATGTCAGTAATATTAATTTATATTGCAATTGAAATATTTGAAATGTAGATTCACAGAAATATTTCGACTACAGAAATAATTCTGGTAAAAGTTATAGAATTTGGAAATATATATGTAATAGTTATTTCAAATTCCTTTTCAAATATGATATATATCTACAATATTTCAGTTGTAGTATTTCTGCAATAGAACATAATTCTGTTTTATTATGAAAAGTATTTATTTTTCATAGTTCATTACTAACATCACATAACATTGCATTTGTCATATTTCAAATTTAATGTTACAGACATAGTTCATTTGAAATACTTCTGAAGGAAACTTGTTGAAATACGTAGATAACATATTACTATTGAATTACTTTTACCTACATATTGTATAAAAATATATTGTGTACAATAATATTTCTAATAATACAGAAAGATTCATCTATCAATCCAAAAATTTCTAATATGTATAACATGCCGCCTGGGAGATATATATATATATATATATATATATATATATATATATATATATACATATACATATATATATATATATACATATCTATACATATACTAGCATTTCCCGTCTCGGCTTCGTCTGAGATAATAATTTAACTGATTTCATAAATAATTCAATAATATCTAAGTAAAAAGTACTCATATATACAAATCTATATTTCTATAAATAATTGGCCATAATTTACCTCTCGTCGCTTCTATATAAAAAGCTGCTTCAATGTAGCATCCAATTCAAAAAGTTTTGCCGACCATTTTATATAATATATATATGTCCATTTTATATAATATATTTTATATTATATATAATATAATATTTATATGACCATTTTATATAATATATATATAATATAGAAATGTCTCGGGACGACTGCTATAGAGAGTTTTGTGTTGGGGAGCTAGCATACAATGTTTATTTATCCCGGGACGACTCGTACTGCGAGTGTGCATGTTCGAATGATAGAATACTAATCTCTTCATAGAAGTCGTAATGAGATACCTGGACATCGTTTCCCACTAACTATACATGACACTCCCCGTAGAAGCCGTTCCAAATCATCTGGAAATCGCATTCTATCATCCGAACACGAAACTCCCCGTAGTAGTTGACCCGATATACCTAAACTTTGTTTCCTATCAACTAAACACGATACTCCCTGTAGAAGTTGTCCCGAGAAAGCTAGCATCGCTTTCTAACGACTAAATGCGATACTCCTCGTAGAAGTCGTTCGAAAAGAGTACCGTCTCAACACGAATCTTCCCATAGAAGTTGATTTCCTCATATCTGGACATCGTTTTCTATCAACTAAATATAATATTCCCCGTAGAAATCGCCCAGAGACACCTGGACATCGTATTCTATCATCCAAACACACAACTGCATATATAAATCGTCTTGAGGCAATGGCATATCGTAATCAACCGCCCGTACGTGCCAATACAATATTTCTCAGTAGAAACCGTATTTAAAATGTGTATATATAATATGTACAATATAATATACATACAATATATATTACATATTTCGTATATTTTCGTTTTTTCAATTAAATACCGTGAATTTTTTTCGTAGTGATGCCAACTGAAATTCAAGCAAAATGGTATGGCGAATTGCATATTTTTTAAGCAGATGATGGATATTCCTTTTTATGCAGAAGTGACGATATATTATATATATATATATATATTTTTGAGGCTGTTGGTAAAAGAACCCTATTTTGCAATCATTTCTTTTGTTCAAACTAAAAAAACAGTCTCTTGTCACAATTCTGTAGTTAGTATATAATGTATAAAAACAAAAATATAATTGTCGTCATAAATTATGTTCAGTATAATTTGGCATACAGAACCATTTTATAAGAGAAGGAGAAAAAAAAACAGAGAAAGAAAAAGAGAGATTAGAATTTTATTTATTGGAGCCTAAGGACTAGTGGTCCTTCATAGGCCATAGAGAGAGAGAGAGAGAGAGAGAGAGAGAGAGAAAGAGAGACAGAGAGACAGAGAGACAGAGAGACAGAGAGACAGAGAGAGAGAGAGAGAGAGAGAGAGAGAGAGAGAGAGAGAGAGAGAGAGAGAGAGAGAGAGAGAGAGAGAGATTCTCACATAAGAGAAAATAAAATTTACAAAAATTAAAAGATATTCATAAGGTGTGAGTGTAGTTTCAGATTAACCTGAAGAACAAAAAAGGTAATACCGACTAACGCCACACCTTCTTTAGGATACGGATCCCAAAGTTGGATATGAACATTCGTTTGAGCTGGCCTGGTATTAATAATTTAAGCAGACTACTTTGAGTTAATGTTCGTGAATCAAGACGCTACCTAGTGGCTGCTCGTGAAACTGACCACTAAAACTGTTAACATAATTTATTGTTAAAAGTAAAACGATTTTCAATAGAAAATATAGTCTATGTCCTTCCTAAGATAATATAGAATCTATATGTCAAATTTCAGAACAATCGGTTCAGTAGTTTTTTCGGTTATCGCGTACAAACAAAAACACGTTTTGTCATTATAAAATAGAATGAGTATGAGTATGAGTATGATATGATATGATATAATATGATATGATGTGTGTGTGTGTGTGTGTATGTGTGTGTGTGATCAGGGGTTCGGTGTTCGTCCTCTGTATCTTAAAATAGGATCAGTTGGTCTGGTTCATCCTGGCCCATTCGCCTAGTTCTATCGGCATATCTAAGTTTGGTCATCACCTCTTTTGCGAAACTGGCTACTGCCTTCCAGTTTTCAGAAGATTCCAGCATTATTGATAGGATGCTGTCTGGTCTTATTGGCTTATTGATGATGTTCATCAAGTGCTCACGTTGTGTTCTAAAACGAGGGCAGCTCACCAATATATGCTCAGCATCCTCGACCAAAGTCGGACAGATGGGGCAGAGATCATTATTATCCAGGTGAAAGCGGTGGAAATAGGACCTAAAACAACCATGTCCAGTCAACAACTGAGTTAGGTGGAAATCTAATTCCCCGTGTTTCCTGTTGATCCATCTGTGTATGTCTGGGAGGATACGATAAGTCCATCGGCCTTTGCTAGAATCGGTCCATCGTTTTTGCCATATTTCTATAGAACGATGACGTTCCACATTTTTAGCACCTTGTAGGGAATCCACTGCGGCCTTACATATGTTATGCAGCCTAGCCAGTTCATCTGCAGCTAAATCGAAAGGAAGAATTCCGGCAAGTACCTCAGCTGCGTCGGTGGATACCGTCCTGTAACCACTAATAATACGTATACAGGAGCGACGACGGGTCGCAATGGCCAACTCACAATACGATTTAATTCCGCATGCATGATGCCAGATTGGTGCTGCATACATGCTGACAGAATTAACAACATAAGCTAATAGTTTCCTCTGGGGTGGACGTGGGCCACCAATGTTAGGCATGAGCCGACACAAGGCAGCTGAAACTCGTTGCGCTTTTTCGCCAGATATCTTTAGATGTTCTTTGAAATTTAACCTGGCATCAAGCTGGACACCCAAGTATCGTAAAGATGGCGCAGAACTAATGCGGCAGCTTCCAACTTTAAGAGTAATACTATCTACCTTCTTACGACTGCTGACAAGAACTACTTCTGTCTTGTGCTCCGCTAATTGTAGACCAGCCGTCTTAATCCATCTACTGATGTTGCTGATTGCCTCATTGGCATTTTCAGTAAGTTCATCAAGGGTCTTAGCCGTCACTACTAGAGCGATATCGTCGGCGTACCCTACTGTTATTGAACCAGGCGGTTGTGGAATCGTCAACACGCCATCATACATAATATTCCACAATATACGTCCCATAACTGAGCCCTGGGGGCCTCCCGCAGTAACCTTATGCGATACAGTGCCTTCATCCGTTCGGTATAATATTATCCTATTCTCAAAGTAGCTGGCCACGACATTCTGTAAATAACCAGGTACTCCGAACTCTTTAAGAGAACTCATAATAGAAGACCAGCGCGCTGAATTAAAGGCATTCTTGACATCTAGAGCGACAATGGCACAATACTGTTTAGTGCCACCTTTCCATCTCTTACCACTGATTGCATTTCTTGCGGTACACACTACCAGTTTAATGGCATCGACTGTTGATTTTGATTTCCGAAATCCAAATTGGCGTGAGGATAAGCCGTGCAATCCTTCAGTGAATGCTTCCAGTCGGCTACATATTATTTTTTCAAATATTTTACCTACCGTGTCGAGCATACACAATGGCCTGTATGATGAAGGATCATCAAGTGGCTTATTGCCCTTAGGTAACAGGACTAACCTTTGAGTTTTCCAGCAATCAGGAAAAATACCCTCAAGAAGACAAGCATTATATACTTTTAGAAATATAGCTGGATTCTTCTGTATCGCCAACTTAACTGCCGCATTAGGAATACCATCAGGGCCAGGGGCAGCATTGTCTCTAGTCTTAGCGTAAGCATTATGTAGCTCCATTTCTGTTATAGGAGGTATATCGTCCGAGTGTTGCGTGCGCAGTACAGTCCCATGAATGTCATTGGGAAAGAGAGCGGAAACAATCTTATCAATCAATACCGTGCTAGTGGGTTGTATTGGTGCCCTACTCAATCGTGCCATGACTGTTTTGTATGGTCGTCCCCATAAGTCATTGTTGGCCTCTGCACACAGTTCAAGCCAGCATCGACGCTTGCTTGCCTTAATGGCCTTGACAAGCACTCTCTGTGCTTCTTTAAATAAACTATTAAACGTATCACGATGGGTGCGGGCTCTCTGGGCAAGTCTACGTGCGCGATGACATTGTTTGCGCAATTCTGCAATTTCATTTGTTCACCAGTAGACAGATTGACGATGTTTAAATCCGCTCTTAGTCCTAGTCATCGATGCATCACATGCTTCAGAGATATGCTTCATGAGTGCATTTGCCAGATGGCCTGGTGCACCATATTCTAAACGCTCTTCTGATATTATAGTGGCGAACACTTCACAGTCTAGCAATCTGATGTTCCATTTCCGTGTGGGCATCCACTCATTGCACTTGTTCTTTACTTTCTTCTCTGCAATCTCATACAAGATCGCCCTGTGATCACTGTGGGTGTAAAGGTCGCTTACTCTCCAATTAAGGATCCGCTGAATCAAGTCATCACTGGCGAATGTTACATCAATGACTGATTGTTTATCACCCCTAATGAAAGTGGATTCAGATCCCTTATTAACCACGTGGAGTTGAAGAGAATTAAGGCCATCAAGCAGCATACTACCTCTGTTATTTGTTGAAGCGCTTCCCCAGGCTGTGGACCACGCGTTAAAATCGCCACCGATTAATAATGGTTTCTTGTCCATGGCTTCATCAACTAATTTAGCTACAAGGATTTCAAACTGCTTGTCCGTCAAGCTTGGAGGAGCATATACACTAAAGACGTATATTTCTTGTATTTTAGCCCAGGATATCAATTCGCTCCGATGACTCGACTGCTTTAGTACCTGCCTATTTTGACCAATCCAGAGGGCAGTTCTATTGCTTGTGTCACTTATCCAGCGCTGTGGTCTGACCCTGTCACAATATGGTTCGGAGATTACAGCAATGTCTATTCTTAGCTCCTTTATTGTCTGTTTCAGCAGGTCATGAGCTGCTACGCAATGGTTGGTATTCAGTTGGAGTATTTTCATGTTTTATGTCTGTTTAAAAACTCCACGGTAATCGGGCACTTATAGCTGTATGCTGGATGGTTAATCTCCTTTTTTCCTTCACATTTACAGAGTAAACAACAGGGCCCGTTTACACACAGCTTGGATAGATGGTCTTTTCCACCGCAGTGCCTGCAAAGTTTAGTTCTGTCAGGGCCCGAGCACACGGACGCTAAATGGCCAATCTGCCAACACCTGAAGCAGCGCTTTATTTCTGTTTTTTTTCGAACTCTGCAGCTGACCCATCCGATTCGAACATGCCCTACACGTAGTAGCTCAGCTGCGTGGCTATATGGTACAGACACCACCGCCGTCTGAGTACCCCCATAAGCTTGCCGCAAGGAACGAGCCATTAGTAGGTTAGTCTCCTTTAGCTCGATGTGTGTTCTCAGAGCTTCTAATACTTCATCCTTTGAAGTGACCTCATCTATATCTTTAATCTCCAATGTAATGAGATTACTCAGGACCGAAGTGGATGCGCTATGGCCAACCTTAGATTCAACAATGCGTGCCAACTCATGTGCATCTTTGGCTGTCCGTTCCAACTGAAGTACAAGGGCACCGCTTGCATTTCTACGTATCCTGTTAACCTCATTCTTGACATGAGATAACTCCGGGTCATTCTTTATTTGTCGCAGTACCTCCGCGTATGTAACTCCTTCATTGGCCTTAATCAAAATGGAGTTAGGCCTATTTCGTCCATTAAGCCTGCGTGTACTAGATAATTCTTTATCTTTGCCTTTGGGCTTCTTACGCTTGATGGTCTGCCATTGATTTTCTTTGGCTTCAGACTTGCCTGTAGGTACTCCGACCGACTCTAGTGGTCTCCTTGAGCCCAATGGTGGTTCTTTCGTCCTTTTGCCACCTATGGTTTTAGGAGTGGAAACCATCGCTTCTGCTGCGCTTCGTTTGGTGTCAGAGCGTAGACTCGGCGTAGTCTGAGTCACCACTTCATGTGTACCAGGACGTTGATACTGTAATAGATCATCCTCTGCCATACTAATGCATTTATATGAGGCATTAATGGAACGAGCAAGATCCTTAATGGTCTTGTGTACGTTATGCCTATCTTTGACAAAATCCAACAATTGGCTGATCTTCTCACCAAGTCGCTCCAGATGATTGTTTCTGCGCGTGATGGAGATTTCTCGATCCGTTGTTTCTTGATCCATTATGAAATCTCCTTTAGTACCCAGTGTACTATCTATGATTATGTTTGATTTGCCCTCCCCAGAATCCGAGGGGCTACCACCGACCATAGAGGCTTGCACTCTATCGGAATCGGTGAGGAGATTGACCGGTCTTGCCGGAGTTACTCCCTGGGGTATATCCTTGTTTATACCAAACATTAGTCATAATTGGCCTTACGTTCGGGAGGCCCTCCCTATTAGCTTTTTCTGTCCGCCCTGAGTATTTTATTTCCTCAGTGCCCTCTAAATTGTAGCGAGCCATCCCCTATCCGCAACCTGGGGAGGCGCCAGATGGGAGAAAGCAACAAAACTCCACACTGGTGTGTGTGTGTGTGTGTGTGGGGGGGAATAAAGGGGCGTTAGTGCGACGCACTTCGTCGAAGCTACGTTAATGTATGTAAAGTTTTCCTTTTTCCCTCGGAATAGATTACGCGGCAGCGCCAGGATTGATTGGAAAGGAAGGGAAATTTTAGACAAGATCGAGAAAAAAATCACGTTTTACTCAATTATATTCATATATAAAAAATAACAAAAATATATATTAATATAAAAAAATATGCAAAGAAAAATATTACAAAATAATAAATAAGAAAAATCTTTTTGGCTTCGGGCCCTCCGATCTGTAACATACAAGATATGATTTTATGTTAAGATCTTATCTATATCTTATTATACTATTTTTCGCACGCTGCTTATTTTATACAATATTTACAGCTTTAATTAATTAAATTAAATTACTTGAAATAACATTTACGCCTTAAAAATGCACTTAATTTACTAATGCCGTACACTATATATTTATATAAACTTTTACTGGGGCTGGAGGAGTTTGGGAGGACGAATGTAGCCTAATAGCGAGTTATTTAATCGTTGCTTCGTACTTGCTACATCGTGGCTCCGGCTCAACACGCCTCGGCCCCTGGTCACTCAGCACGACACCAGTTTCTTTTCACAAGCACTAAAACACAACAGAGCTTGTGCACCCAGGATCAGGATATTGTTCGGGGCTAGGAGTGAGACCGCTGGGCTTTAACGGAGCGCCGCGTACCCAGGATTAAGTTTCTTTGAGGGATAGTAAGACCACTGGTCTTTAATGGAGCGCCGTGCAACCAGGATCAAGCTTCACTAGGATTCGGACGGGATAGTAGAGCCTGCTGGTCTTTAACAGAGCGCCGCGCCACCAGGATTGCGACTCTACTATTCAAGATTTTCGGACGGGCAGGATTACTAGAGCTCTGGAGTCAGGATAGTTTTAGGTGGCTTCTTCAGTCGTAACGCCGAGAAAACTGCCTTTGGGGCAGAAAAAAACTAGCCCTTTTAGAAACGAAAAATTAGTCTATCGGGTGTTTACGTCATCGTTCGACTAATTTCGTATCGAGCCGCCGAAAAAAAATAATCATAATTTTACAATATTTAAATAATAATAATCGCATTAAAATTATATTAATTATAAGGCTAATTTGCGAATTTGCCCTTGAGGGTGCTCGTAATCTTATAATAATTTCGGCGTAATTTAGTTCTCTCGAGTATTTATTTATTACAATAATAATAATTATTACAATAATAATAATTATAATAAATGAACTATAATAATAATCATTCTAAGAAAATAATAATTACATCAATAATAATTATCATAATAATAAACAATAATAGTTATTATAATAAGTTATAATAAGAATCAAACAATAATTGATTAAGTATTCGAATCGTTTCGACTCTGAATATTTAATTATAATAATCATGATAATTAAATATTATAATTGCTCATAGCAATTACGATTATTTTAACAATAACTAATCCTATCTTTTGTCCTTTAGGATGTTCGCACACGTTTAATTATTTGTGTATTCTCTTAATATTTACTTGCACGTATTCTTCGATTAGCGTGCTGTATATTAAATAATATTTAAAGTAATTTAATTGTACTTATGTTGACTGCCCATATACAAATTAATAAATATTTTTTTATTGGTCTTACAGTCCAATCAATTCAATATAAAAATAAAAATAAAAAATAAAAATAAATAAATAAAAATAAAATAAAAATTAAAAATAAAAATTAAATTAAAAATTAAATTAAAATTATAATGACAGTCAGACTGTCCTTGTTTACATACACCCCCGTAGACTAATCTGAAAATAAAATATTAGCTGAAAAAATTCTTTGTTAGTAAAGTGCAGTCTGACTGTCCCCAACACCCTTACCTAATTGAAGACTTGTCCAATGCTTCGAGCTCGCTACGGCTCCTCATCAGGGACTAAACTAAACCTTATATTCTAATCTATATATAACCATCCCCACCACCAAATTTAGTAAATTAAATATAAATTCCCCCTCTACACAAATTGTCCAAAACCAATCAATTTAATACCATGTTCCATCCTTTCCCATCCTCTTCCGTTTATACTTATTATTAATACTATGTTCCAAAATATCCACATTCATAAAATCAAAAGAATGTAAAAACTTTAAACAATGCTCTTTTAAACCGGAAGTAATATGTGAGCTAGGTAAACTATGTTTATGTTCAGAAAATCTCTTTTTTAAATATCTACCTGTTTCTCCATTATAGTATTTATCACAATCCATGCAATTAATCTTGTAAACAAACAATAATTTTTCCTCCGTTAACATCAACTCCTGCACTATGTCTATTTTCCGTATTATAAATGTCAAAATGTTAACGGAGGAAAAATTATTGTCTTGCCATATGTTAGGGGATTGTCTGAAAGAATTAAAAGAAATTTTCGCAAATATAACATTCAAATTTTCTTTAAGAATAGCAATAATTTGAGTAGATTGTTTAATAATTGCAAAGATAGGGATGATTTATGCTTAAAATTAGGTGTTGTTTACAAGATTAATTGCATGGATTGTGATAAGTACTATATTGGACAAACAGGTAGATATTTAAAAAAGAGAATTTCTGAACATAAACATAGTTTACGTAGCTCACATATTACTTCCGGTTTAAAAGAGCATTGTTTAAAGTTTTTACATTCTTTTGATTTTATGAATGTGGATATTTTGGAACATGGTATTAATAATAAGTATAAACGGGAGAGGATGGGAAAGGATGGAACATGGTATTAAATTGATTGGTTTTGGACAATTTGTGTAGAGGGGGAATTTATATTTAATTTACTAAATTTGGTGGTGGGGATGGTTATATATAGATTAGAATATAAGGTTTAGTTTAGTCCCTGATGAGGAGCCGTAGCGAGCTCGAAGCATTGGACAAGTCTTCAATTAGGTAAGGGTGTTGGGGACAGTCAGACTGCACTTTACTAACGAAGAATTTTTTCAGCTAATATTTTATTTTCAGATTAGTCTACGGGGGTGTATGTAAACAAGGACAGTCTGACTGTCATTATAATTTTAATTTAATTTTTAATTTAATTTTTATTTTTAATTTTTATTTTATGTTTATTTTTTATTTTTATTTTTTATTTTTATTTTTAGATTGAATTGATTGGACTGTAAGATCGATAAAAAAATATTTATTAATTAATATTTAAAGTGCCAAAAATGAGACTTATATTATTTAATAAAAATGAGGTATTTGTAAATGCGGCAACGGATGATTTTACTGCCTCCAGAGTTCGTAGACGCGGGGAGCGCGGGACATCTTTTCCACGCTGGCTGCCGCGCGGCTGCGGCTCTCTCTCGCGACGCGCGTGAGTTCTCCTCTACTTTCCCTTGTCTTACTTTCACGAGGCAGGTATATTTAATACGCGCAAATGTATTGTTTTGAAGATTGCGCGTTTGATCACTAATCGGGAGTATTGCCCGATAATTTTAATTTTGGAAACTTTAATTCTTTCGAATTTAAATTTTGCGCGTATTAGGCTGTATCGGGACTACAGTATGATCGTCGCATGTATGTGAAGAGACGCCGCTCGGCCGCTCTACGCTGCCTCACGACGCGCCAGTCCGTTCAGTAAGTCCGTACGATATAGACGTGTTTATTAAAGAGTTGTTACTATATTAATCTACACACACACACACACACACACACACACACATATTTATTACTCTGCTCCTAATCCTTTATCCCAACAGGTTATTGGGCGCAGCACGTTTCAGCTGTTCGGGACACACACACGCATATGTATATATATATATATATATATATATATATATATATATAGTTTTTCAGTTGATTTTCGCGAATTTAGATTGTTGTGAAACTTTAAACGCATGTGAAATCTGTAGACGTGCTTCGTACATTCCACGTGCGGTATTCTTTGGAAATTTTGTACCTGAAAGAAACAAACATCGACGCGTTATAAAGTGTGAGAGTGATATATGGTTTATTAACCGAAATGAAATTAAGTGTAGTGTAGTTTCACTTAAATCAATTAACTTAAACCAAAGTTAAGGCATGTTAGCAATAACGATGCATAAAGATATGCAAAACTGGATGAGGATGGGTAAGAATCCCGGAACATCAACCAAAAGTAAGTCAGAAATGTAAGATGTGTAATTATATGAATGAATTGAAATTTTGTAATGTAATTGTATGAAGATTGTACGAGGATGAGAATACGCAAATGCATGAAGTGTGTATGAATGTGTGTTTTAGGAGTGCGAAAAGTGCAATTTTCATGTTCGAATTACAAGTAAAATTGCCGCGAAAAATGTAAAATTCGTTGAGAGAAGTGCGGGAAATCTCTTAGTACCTGACAAAGCAATTGCTGAAAAAGTCTGACCGAAAACGATCATTATGAAAAGAGGAGCGATAGTAGCTCGATTGCAATGCAAAAAACAAGAGAAATTTGAGGGACTCGAAGCTTCCAGTAATAAAGAAAAGGCAGAACAGGGTCACGAGATCGGCACGACCACGCGTTTGTACACGTGCGTACGAATCTATGCCGCAGAGAGAAGCGTACAACTATACGCGCGCAGCGTAGAGAAAGAGAGACGCGCGCGCGCGCGAATATACTACTGGACGCACGCCGATACTACAGTGATAGTAGAGTAGAGTAGAGTGAGAGAGAGAGAGAGAGAGAGAGAGAGAGAGAGAGAGAGCGCATGGATATATGGATATATAGAAAATGCATCAGCGCATGAGAGTGAGTGAGCCAGCACAACGTTATATATGAGTGCGTATGTAAGAGAGAGAAAAATGCGCAGCTGTACTTCAGCATTAGATGGTATACGCGCGTGCATCCTCGTGGTAAAATGCAATGCGTATATATATATATATATATATATATATATATATATATATATGCACATACATGTATATGTGTACAGCGAATATTACGCGCTAATAACATGCTGAATTATTAACAAAGTATTTTTTGTTGATTGAATGTTAGCTAAACTAATAGATGGATAGTACAGAAAATTATTTTATTAAATAATTAAGTTAGTTAATTAATAATAATTGAGCATCGCGTAAATTATTATTGTAGAATTGCCAGACCGAATAAATTATTCAAGTAACTAATTGTTTATTAACAATTGAAAATGGTTGTTATTATTTAACTAAATGTTGTATTGTTATTGTTAAATGGGCTCTGGAAAATTGATTACATTTAATAAGTCGTGTTAGGTTGATTAATTGTTTAAATAATTGTTAGTTAATTAAAACTTATTTGTTTATTGAATAACAAATAAAATATTAAGATTATTAATAATAAATAATAAACGCGTGCGCGAATAGTCGTGAAGCGAAGACGTCCGTGAACGTACAACGAGGCTAAATGGATAGACTAATGTTCATAAGTTTGCTTGCATGTGTGTGTTCGTGTGTGTCCGCGATACGCGCGCAGGCACGTATATTAAGTACACCTACACTCGGACCAGTGAATGTATATGAGCATGGTGTGAGAGTGTGTTTAAACGCACTAACACTCATGGCGTACACTGCGTGTGCACTGCGCCGTATAGTCACGCATATATATAGAGAGAGATAGAGATAGAGAGAGTTGAGCGACAGAAAGAGGAAGAGAGGTCGGAGTATGTGAGCGAGATGGATGCGCGTACCGCTAGACCGGCGCGATGGATCCACGTGAACGGCGCCGCGGCCAGCGATGAAATGAACTGCGTAGGCACGTACGCATGGCAGCGCAAGAGCTAATCACGACGCGGGACAGAGAGGTTCCATCGCACGAGGGTCGCGCGCGGAGTTCGTCCAGTGCGATGAATCTATGTGCACGGTACCGAGGCTAGACCAAAAATGAATCGCGTATGCGCGAATAGGCAGTGCATAACTTAACCAGTAGGAGCGTTCCGAAAGAAAGAGAGAGAGAGAGAGAGAGAGAGAGAGAGAGAGAGAGATAAGGCAAGTACTGAGGGAACTATAGATCTATTGTAGAAAGTAGACCCCAGTGAACATCAACCATCGATACGGGAGAATGACTATATATGCGCACAAAATTTCATATTTTGATGATTAATTCTGCGTCGTGATTCTCCAGGTGACAAAGATATGAGACGCACCATAGCGGATGCGCTCACGCGCACTTGGACAGAGAGGATTATATTAGACAAGTTTATATTTCCTTGGCAAATGAGGACGCATCGAGCGGATTTTTGAGTTTTGGAAAGAGGAAAGTCACAGGGAGCCAAATCTGGCGAATTAGTCCAGGCAAATTAGGGTTTTGATCCAACAATTTCTCCAACGCCTATTTTTTTGCATTAAATGATAGATGAGGATGTGTAGAATAAGACCCTAAATTTTCGGGATCGTACCCCATCGGTGACGTATTTATTTATTGCAAAATAGCAAAAAAAAAGCTCGTTTTTTACTTTTTCTTCAATAGTTTAAATAATATTGCTCTAATCGAAAAATGTTTCGTATAAAAGTTGTGCAGGAGATAATTCTTAACAAAAGTAAGTACATTAAAAACTTAAAAAGTCGATTTTTCTATTGTTAAATAAACAATGAGAATGGAAAAAATTTCGATATTCAAAGAGCTATACAATTTGTTTAAACAATTGAAATTCAATAATAATGGCGCAAAAAAATGTTTTTTCATCTACTTATAGTACGTTTCAAATTACAAAGTGTACTTTCAAAATGGCGACCACTTGCAAAATTATTTATATTGCAACTAAACCATTGCGAAGTTCGCCACGGCTGGGAATTTTTTAATGCAGTAAAATGCAATCATTGAAGGATATTAATAGTAATCAAAGCTGAAAACACCAGATTTTTAAATTAAATTTTTGTATTGTTTAAAATGAAAAACGCCGTTGCTAGGGTCGATATCTCGGAAACTTTTGTCGCTAGAATATTGAAAGAAAGTGCATTTTATTACGCTTAAAAAAAGAAAAATCCTGAGCCCTTGCACATTTTCATACGAACAATAGAAATTGAGAAAATTTTTGTTTAAACTATTATTTATTACTTGTCATTCAATTAACATTTTAACTTGAAATTTGGCAAGGTGCAAGTATATAAGTTAATCTATCTTTACATTTATTAAGACACTTTAAAGTATTAGTAATTATGTTTGAATTTAACATTTCTAAAAAGTTTTTACGCGTTGCATCAGCGACGACTGGCGGCAGCTTATCTCTCCTGCGCAGACATCGCGGCGCCGCACAATGGTACGGAATAGGCCAAAACGCGCGCATGACACATTTTTATTCGTATCTTCGTGAATATCGACCGTACAGAAATAAAAGAAAGTGAAAATTAAACCTTAAGCATAAGGCTTCTTTGCTATCAAGCTCAAATTACAAAATTTTCTTGTTAAATAAAAAAATATTGCTTGAGAAAACAAAGTTTTTATTACTAATAACGTACAGTGATATTCTTTTAATAAAATGAAAATTTGTACAAATTGTATGCATTTTTTAAAATAATTTCATCTTCACTATCAATTGCATTTATATATGATATATTATTTGCTTCAGTATCATATCTAATTAATTCTATTGCTTCTTCCGGTAATCGCTGTTTTTTAACTTGAAATTTTGTTTTTTCTCTTAAATTTGAAATATATGGACGGAAATTATTAGAAATCTATTCAAAATATCGTGCAAATTGTTTTTTCTCGAATTTCTTCTTGAGAACTTGCTTTTGAAATTCTTAAAGTCTTTATTATGGTGCTCTTGAGCTTCCTCGAATAGTTGACTTGAAGTACGTATATTGATGTATAGTATAATGTATATATAATCTATTTGTCAAAAACACACACACACACAAATAAATAAATATTTATACCATTATAATAGATAATTTATTGAAATATAAGAGAACTTTAATTATATAAAGCCTCACGTGGAGAACTAATCTACTTACATAATCATTTTTCATAATTTTTAAGATTTTTGAAGTATAATATTTAAATTTTTCTGAATCTACATTATACGATGAATTTATAACTATTAATATTATATAAAATTTATAAATTAATTAGCAATTAACAGCAATTATTTCTGAAACTACGTTGTAATTTTTAAAAAATCGTCGTGCAGTATTGCCATCATTAGTTGATCCAAAACCTAAAATATGATAATAATATGACAATAATATGTCAATTAAATGTTTACGAGAACAACCTTCATAAACACAGGATTGTATAGAATTGCTCTTAAATTCTTTTGTATTGGTTTATTATCTTAAACAAGCACATATACACGTATACCTGTATATCATAATGCAGAAACTGCAATCTTCGTTGTTGCAGCTGTTGCAAGGTTTTTCAACCATTTTTCATTTTAAAACCAGATTGAATTTAACATCTACACGAATAATAAAATATAAAATTCATTCTGATTTAAATTTAAGCTGATTATATGTTATAAAATAGCCTTCATAGTGCCGTGTCGTGCCGTAGGGAACATAGACATTCATGTTAAGATTTTGTTAAATTGATCAAAATTTAATATATTACAAAATATTATTAATATAACTAAGCATGCAATAACTAAATATGTAAATTTAATATAATTGACTTAAAATATATTTGTAAATGCTAATTTGTAATGAAGTTTTTAAATGTTATTCTGTTCATTTTATGTCCTCTTTAACATTATAATAACTATCAATAAATAAAGTTATAATTAATAATTATTCAAGGCCAAATTGTTCATTTTATCAATAAAGTATTTTTTAATTTTATTTATTTAATTAAATTTAAGTTACAACAGAATCATTAGTTATTTGCAAATATGAAGGCGCGCATATGTACGTAACACAGAATCCGTACCTATAGTTTATTTATTTATGATTACATATCTCTTCCATTAGCACGTATTAGCAGCTGAAACTTTCAGCAAATATAATATATACATAAAGCTTTAAATTGGTACTAGTCTCCATATTGACCCCAGGTACCCTTTTTTGTTATGCAATTGTTAATATTATAAATGTTTAAAGTAAATAAAAAAATGTTTAAACATAAATGATATAACTTTTTGCATATGCATTATATTCCTCGCTTAAAATAAAAACATTTTACAGGGTTAAAGTTTTTTTTTTATTATTAACAATTAAGCATTTAATTAATTAATAAAAAGAACATTATAATATCTATCTGCTTTAACGTTGTATAATTATTGTTAAATAAATTTTTTTAAAGAAATTTGAATATATTCAAGTTCTACAGACCATAATTAAACAATATATTTGCATAGAACATTAAAAATCGAAGAAAAAAGTTTTAGGCTCATGTGCGCATTTTGGCCTATTCTGTACCATAGTACGCCGCTTACTGAGCATGCGCACATTCGCGCACTGCGTCACGGACAGCTCCAGCTACGTCGCTCTCGATTTTAGTTGTAAAATAGAATATCTTTACTATAAAAGCAGCTATTTTGATGATGTTTTTTTAATTTAACTTTATTTTTTCTAAACTTCATAGTGCTCTTGGTTCTAATATGGTAATTCTATTATATCCAATGTATAATAATATGAATTAATTCTTTTCAATATTATATTGGTTTATTTAATAATTTAAAATTACTTTTACTTCATTGTTTGTATTTATGTTATAATATTAACATAATTCAATATTAGTTTTCCTCTTTTCTGATAACCAATTTTTATTATTGATGCATATTTACGCTGTTTCTTGTCTGTGATGCACTCAGCGCTGAAAATTATTATTTTTAATAAATAATAAAAGCGTAAATATGCATCAATAAGAAAAATTGGTTATCAGAAAAGAGGAAAACTAATATTGAATTACGTTAATATTATAACATAAATACAAACAATGAAGTAAAAGTAAATTTAAATTATTAAATAAACCAATATAATATTGAAAAGAATTAATTCATGTTATTATACATGAGATATAATAGAATTACCGTATTAGAACCAAGCGTACTATGAAGTTTAGAAAAAATAAAGTTAAATTAAAAAATCATCATCAAAATAGCTGCTTTTATAGTAAAGATATTCTATTTTACAACTAAAATCGAGAGCGACGTAGCTGGAGCTATCTGTGACGCAGTGCGCGAATGTGCGCATGCTCAGTAGGCGGCGTCGCGATGTCTGTGCCAGGATAGATAAGCTGCCGTCAGCCGTCGCTGATGCAACGCGTAAAAACTTTTTAGAAATGTTAAATTCAAACATAATTACTAATACTTTAAAGTGTCTTAATAAATGTAAAGATAGATTAACTTATATACTTGCACCTTGCCAAATTTCAAGTTAAAATGTTAATTGAATGACAAGTAATAAATAATAGTTTAAACAAAAATTTTCTCAATTTCTATTGGTCGTATGAAAATGTGCAAGGGCTCAGGATTTTTCTTTTTTTAAGCGTAATAAAATGCACATTGTTTCAATATTCTAGCGATAAAAGTTTCCGAGATATCGACCCTAGCAACGGCGTTTTTCATTTTAAACAATACAAAAATTTAATTTAAAAATCTGGTGTTTTCAGCTTTGATTACTATTAATATCCTTCAATGATTGCATTTTACTGCATTAAAAATTCCCAGCCGTTGGCGAACTTCGCAATGGTTAAGTTGCAATATAAATAATTTTGCAACTGGTCGCCATTTTGAAAGTACATTTGGTAATTTGAAATGTAATATAGGTAGATGAAAAAACATCTATTTGCGCCATTATTATTGAATTTCAATTGTTTAAACAAATTGTATAGCTCTTTGAATATCAAAATTTTTTCCATTCTCATTGTTTATTTAACAATAGAAAAATCGACTTTTTAAGTTTTTAATGTACGTACTTTTGTTCAGAATTATCTCCTGCACAACTTTTATACGAAACATTTTTCGATTAGGGCAATATTATTTAAACTACTGAAGAAAAAGTAAAAAACGAGCTTTTTTTTGCTATTTTGCAATAAATAAATACGTCGCTGATGGGGTACGATCCCGACAATTTAGGGTCTTATTCTACATATATCCTCATCTATCATTTAATGCAAAAAAAATAGGCGTTGGAGAAATTGTTGGTAAATCGACCATTTTGGACCTAATTCGCTGGACTAAATACGGTGGCTGAACGGAGCCTTTCATTTCATGTTTGGTCAAAAATCAGGCACAGCCATGCTGGAATATGCCGGAACATTATCGTGGTGAAAAGACCGTGAATTGTCTGCCCACAAATCCGGTCATTTACGACGAATTATTTCACATAGACGCCTCCATAGGGCCCAGTAGTACTTATTGATTGTTTGACCTCCTGGAACGAACTCATGATGAACCACCTCATGGGAATCGAAAAAGACGATCAGTTGTATGACCTTCACTGAATGCTTTGTGTCACTCAAATACTTGCGTTTGCAATAAAGTAGACTCCTCAAAACACTTTTAGAAACAAAATTTCAAGCAAACTCGTTGATCAACATGTTTTCCATAGTCAATATTTCCAGATAAACTTTTTGCGTAGTAAACAAATAGCTGACAAGCAGACACTAATGGATATGAGGCGCTCAAATTTCACACGGTCATCAAGAAAGTTTGTATTAATATAGAAAAAAAATGTTACCCATTCAGTTTACGCCCGGATTTTCAATGCGCCAGTCCGGGTCAAAATTCATAATATGGCATTTATTTCTCTGATGAGAAAATAATACAAATTGGACATCTTCTCACGGCTAGCGAGAAGGAGATTCCAGTAAGAGAGTGGCCAAGAGGCGTAAAAACGCAGAAGCTTAATACCAGACAACACGAATAAAGCGCCTGTAACATGAGAAGAGCTGAGAAATACGTTCGAAGATATTGAGCGGAAAAATAAAGCTCATGTTACTGAGGCGCGAATCGAAGTGGCGCGAGAGAGATCAGAGTTTTTCAAACAGCAAAAAGATGTTAACAGAGAGCTAGTGCAAAACATATCTGCACAGCTCGCAGACACCATGCGTCTGCATGTTTTAAATCTGGCCATGATCAAGGACCATGAAATTCGGGACCTGCTCAAGATCAAGAGTGTAGAGAATATAAAAGAGCGTTTCTAGTAATAGCTAAGAAATTTAATTTAAACATTAAAGAACTAAATGTAGAAACAGCGTTTCTGTACGGAGATATCGAAGACAACATATATTTAAAGTTTCCTAAAGGAATAAACTGACCGTCCGAATCCCATACAGAATAACATATTCAAACTAAAACGATCTTGATACGGTCTTAAGATTAGTTCGGAAAGGTAGTATATGGAAAAGGTGGTTCGAAAGAACTAGACCAGTAGGTACACCAATCGCATCTAACGACACCACCGATGTAAATAGAAAGAACAGAGAGAAAATAGGTTATAAAAACTCGGAAATATCGAATACGGTGTGTAAAGAAGCTGTAGGTTCGCTACTTTACTTAGCAAATCCAACTACTCCGGATATTTTTTATACGGTCAACGTTCTCAGTAGGTATCATGTAAAACCCACAGAGTTCGAGTGGAGAATGGCAAAAAGGATTTTCCCATACTTAGCCGGAACAAAAGAATTAGGACTAATGTTCAAAGGAACAGAAAACGGACTAACCGCTTATTCGGACGCCAGTCTATCCGATTTTAGGGACTCGTTGATCATATGTGGCTATGTTATAAAGTTGTATGGGGATACAATTGGCTGGAGAACTCAAAAACAGCAAGGTGTAGCTTTATCTACTTGCCAAGCGGAATACGTAACTAATCAGAAGATATACACATAAACAAGATTAAAATTGCACATTGAAATATTTTATTGTATTTACCTATATATATGTACATACAGTCAAAATTGCGAATGTAATAATTTGTTCAAACAGATGTATGTGTGACTCGAAAAGCATATTACTAAAATGATTCAACGTGAAAGAATGGAACTCTTGTGCGTCTATGCAAACGAGAGAGTGTAGGAATAAACGGACGTTAGCGCGACGCACTTCGTCGAAATGTATGTATGTGAAGAATTCGCCCTTAGCCGCTCTACGCCGCCTCGCGACGCGCCATTCCGTTCTGTATATCTGTGCGATATATATATATATATATATATATATATATATATATATATATATATATTGTTGGGATAAAATATATAATCATAGTAATAAATATATATGTAGATTAATATAGTAACGACTTTTTATTAAACTCCTCAAAATTCAATAATTTATGTAATTTATATGATATAATTATGAAAACTTTAATTTATTAAAAAATTAACAATTATATATATATATATATATATATATATATATATATATATATATATATATATATTGTTGGGATAAAATATATAATCATAGTAATAAATATATATGTAGATTAATGTAGTAACGACTTTTTATTAAACTCCTCAAAATTCAATAATTTATGTAATTTATATGTTATAATTATGAAAACTTTAATTTATTAAAAAATTAACAATTATCATTGTTAATTATTAATCTATGTAAAATAACAATAATTAATTAAATTCGAAAAAATGAAATAGAGCAATTATTTATATTTTTCATGAATTTTTGAACTAAATAATAATTTAGATTTTATGAATAGATTTTATGCGACGTAATTTTTATTCCAAATTATAGACAAATTATTTTAAAAACTTGTAATTGTTGTAACTGAGAAAACATTTCATTTTATCTTTTTCAGCAAAGGCAATTTTATAATAATAGATTATGCGGTTTTATTTTAAAAAATGAAAAGTTGGAAATGTATAACTATATTAATGAAATAGCTTGGCAGAGCTTTTCTAAAAAATTTACTGATGAGTGACGGTATACTTTTAGCAGAGCTTTTTAAAAAGTAGCATTTTCAATTTTCTTGCCATAGTAAAATAAAACCGAGGCAAAAACTGAATGAAAGTGAAAACAAAAAAAAGTACGGCAGAAAAAACTGCTATACTGCGCACGGTGTGTGGACAATCTTTTTTCTTCGGCTACAAGGGTTTTCAACTGTGTTGTCAAACTAGTATTTCGATCTCAAAAAGCCAACATCTGGCGTTTGGCTTTTTGGGAGTTCAGCACAACTGAGCGCTTCAAAGGCGTGTACACGCAGTACATGGGGATTATTCACCAGCCCCCTCATCACTGCTTTCACATACTTATTCACTCTCTCTTTTACTCAGTCTATCGCACTCTTATTCCCCTACTGTCCAACTCTTGCTTCTTTTCTTCTCCTCTCTCTCTCTCTTTCTCTCTCTGTTGCACGCAAAAATATCTTAGAATTTTATTAAAGGAAAGTCTACTGGAGAGAAATAAACTACTGCTTCAGTCATGTTTTGGAAGGCCTTTCCCATGTAAAGCGAGCGCAGTTTCCACTTCCGTCTATCATCCCTGGGGTGCACTTTCGCCCTTTTCTCTCTATAATCCTCCCCTTCGCATTCCATAATCCATGATATTTGTGCTTGAGTATGGAGGGTAGAGAGAAGAAGTGGAAACTATGTTTGCTTTAAATGGGAAAGGTCTTCTAGAAGTTGGCGCAAGTTAGGTAGTTCATTTTTGTCCAGTCGTCATTGCATTCTTGAAGATTCCAAGATACTTTTGCCTGTAACACAGAGAGAAAGCTAGAGCCAGAGAGAGTGAGGGGAAGAAAAGAAGTTATAAGGGACGAGGTGGAGTCCAAAATGTATAATTTATAATCAGTTTTGTATATTAATCAGATTATTTAATTTCATAGAATTAAATGAATATAAACATTTTAACACCTGCTAGTGTATACACATACTTGGTTTAAATATTTTATTTTTACATTTAACAGAATAATTTTTATTTATGAATTAATTATGTATATTAATATATATATATATTGAATATATATAATTTATAATATGTACTAAATAATTATATATAAATTTGTACAATTCATAAATATATATAATTATATATTTTATATATAATTCATTCATGAATATCAATAATTTTATTAAATATAAAAAGCAAAATAATTAAACCATGTATGCCTAAACACAAACAGGTCTTAAAATTTTTCTATTCATTTAATTCTATGGAATTGGTAACTTACTGGAGGCCCTTTGGAACAGACCTATATTTGTCTCTGCATTATACTATTCATCTAGGAACCTTATAGGGCGTTGTTGTATTGCGGCCGAGCGTGCGTGAAATCCTGCTATGTAATTTAACACGATTTTAGTGAAGTTTCCACTCCGCTTTACTCTCAATAGTCATGAGGATGGCGTTCTCAATTAAAGACTATTACCGATATCGATTTAAATTGGAGTTTAATTTTATGTACAAGAAAAAATTAATTAACAAATAACCACGAAAATTAAAACAAAATCTTAAGTAAATTTTCATACTTGACCATAAGCTATTGTTGAAATCATAAGTTAAATATATATTCCTTTCCCTATTGTCTTAAAATTCTCTTTTATTACTATTGTAAAGATATTAATATTTTTTCTTTTATAAAGTTAGGACTGTTCTAAAAATTATTATTATCAGAAGAGAAATACTTTAAAAGAAATTGATAAAAGAACTCCATAAAATAGTTTATTAATAAAACATTTTTAATTTTCTTTGGTTGTACTAAAAATTAAATATTAATATTTTCAAAAGATTAGTCTTAAATAATGGAAAATTGGACTAAAAATGAATGCAGAATCTGCAAGCAGTATTTCAAACATTCAAAAGTGATCAATCTACAGAGAGAAATAATTTACAGTTGTTTTTAAACTTAATAATTTTAGTCCCATTGACTGATGTAAGTCAAACTAATAAATATTTTTATTGTTATTACACATTTTTTACCAAACTAAGATAATATAATTATTATGACTATTAATATAATATAATGATGATGATTCTATTGAGATCATTATTAACAAGTATTGTCTAACTGTTATAATAATTATTTAAGTTTGTTCAAAAGACTAAGACCGATAAAAAGGTAGATTAATATTTTTATTATAATAGGATAATTCAAGCTTTTACAGGTAAGAATGATGAACAGTAATAGTGAAAAGCACAGGAAATTAGTTTTATGATTTAATTTCAACTAACCTTTCTTGAGACAAGTATGTTAATAATAGTGGTTTTTAAAATTAACGATATTTGTTTTATAAATTTTCATGCATACATTAAAGAGTTTGAATAGATTTTTATCTGAAAGTTATACTTCTTTAAAACATAGAACTACCTTAAAAATACATAAAAATTATCAGAGATCAAAGTGTATAAAAATCAAAGCCATCAACCAGATATTTTCCAGGAGACTATTTTGTTTTTGTTTTCATCATGAAATAGACATTTCCATTAAAATATTCAAATTAAAAATGATTTTATATTTTACCTGATATGTTTATATTATTTGGTTGGAGTTGGATTTTTAATGACCATTTTGGTTTATTATTTCCAACATCTTGTAATTTTTCATTTAGAGGTGACAACCTTGACATTTTTGTAGATAATAGATAAATTTCATCAAAGTTTTTCTGCATTTTTAGTAAATTGTTTTGACATTTTGTTTTTAACAAGCTTTTATCATTTTTATTAGTCTCAAGAGGAATTGATTGTTTAATTGTATTTATCTCTGCTTTAGCCATTATTTTTGTTTTCATAACTCTTTCTTTTTCAAATTCTTCAGGATTTGTTTTACTGTAATGTTTAAAAAATGCTCTATTTATTCATTATAATATCATCTAAAATTGAATAATTAAAAATATACCTAAAATAATTTAATAAATTTGTACATTTAATATTAACTGAATAATTATTTTTAAAACTATTATCTTTATTATAATCAGTTTTCAAGTTTCTTTTCTTCCTTGGAGTTTTTTTACATATTTTGTTAAGTATATTTTGTTTTTTTTCTTTTAGGCCTTTTTCTTCTTTTAATATTTCTAGTTTGTTATTATTTTTTATTAATTTTTCTTTATTAATTGGCCATAACTTCTGTAACAAAAAATTAATGTTTCTTTAGGTACAATGGTAAAACAATACAACGAACAATATTAACTTACAGCTGCATTCTTGAACTTTTTATTATCTGTATATATATAGTTTTTAATTTCATCATTGACTGAATAATTAATGCTTATACTTTTTGCAAATTGGTTTGATTTTGTAATTACTTGAGTGTAATTATCACTTTTGTTTTTTTTTATATATTTTACCATATTGCTTTGAGTTGTCCACTCTAAAACAGATTTTAATTCAGATAATTTATTGTTTGGTTTGTCTCTTTTTTTAATTTTTCCTTTCTCTAAAAATCAAATTTACTATAGCTCATTTCAAAAGAATTTGTTTTAAATCCCGTTAATCCTACTTTCCTTAGATTTGCTAAACATTTTGAAACATAGATTATCTAACTTAATTTTTGAATATTTATTTTATTTTTAAATTAAATAAATTAAATAAATAATATAATTAATATTATTAATTACATATTAATCTATAATAATAATATTAATAATTTAATTAAATAAATTAATTAATTTTACTTTTCATTTCTCCAGAAGTGAGTGGATCTCTTACATTCTGCAATTTCTAACTTCCTAGTCATAACCTTTAAAATCGTAAATGATTTATTATCATTTCTTGATAAATGAAAAAATAATGTGTCATTTATTTCATATTTTTTATTTAAACAAAAATTATATTAAAGTAATATTTAGCTTAATTGTAAATAGATTCAATTGTATTAATAATGTAAATATAAATAATATACCTATTAAATATGTAAAATTTTACCGCTTAAGTAGATTCTTCCCATTGATAGAAGCAGAGGTAATAAGTGAGATCGCTGATGCCCACGTTAAAGACGCAGTAAAATTTTAAGACTCAGCGCCAGAGCGGTGAACTTTGGTACTCCGATCGTGCGATATTCTAGATGTTGGTTTTTAAGCTCGTGCAATCATAAATAATAAGGAGAGCTTGCGCATAGACTTGTATATTGGACCGCGAGCTCTGGGAACAGAGTTGAAATCTAAACCAGAATGAGGAGTGAAACACAAGGAGTCGTGTTCTCTTTCTCTTACAGGTTAGGAAGCGGGGAGAAAAGGAAAGTAAGGGAACAGTAGCAGTAGAAATATATGCAGAGATAATAAGGAGAGATCGACAGAGACCATGTAACAAGGCAGGATGATTTTTTAGCTGCCGTGAACGGGCGCCCCGCCGCGGCCAATCGCTGAGCCTAGCGCACTCTTGAGTGCATGATCTGAAATTAGTTACCAAACCAAGAGTGTAAATTAAAAGAAATATACACTATCTGGAGTAGTTATCTGTCAAGTTTGAAAATAACCACTCATGAACAATTTCTTTATATTTTTAGATATATTGCGTAAATAATAATTTACAATATATATTTATTCACGCAATTTTCGAAAAATATTTTATGCTGATTTAATTACTTCAATTATCGCATCTATGTTTAAAATAAACTCTAACTAAACAAGCTTCTTAAGACCGTAAATAATGCCTTAAATTATAAATTTGACGAAATTTTTTAAATATTATAGTAAGTTACAAATTAAACATTTTGTAAAAATTGGATATGGAATTTTAACTTCTTAATTTTATCATTACGGTATAATTTTTTAAGTAAAAGAAGATGAAAGAAATCTATAAAGTAAGCTAAACTATTATAAATAATAAAATGTATAAGAAAAGTAAAAGATTTTCGATAACAGAAAAAACTCCAACACCAACTATGAAAACATAGAATATAGAATTTACAGAATGATGTAATTCTATAAAATATTTTCAAACTTTTTGCATAATTTTTTATATATACAATAATTACAATATCATTATAAAGGTAAAATATTTGCATCAAATAATACACACACACACACACACACACACACACACACACACACACACATATATATATATATATATATATATATATATTCTTTCTAATATTATTCTAATAGCGATCAACTATTCCCGATGCTGTTCACGGGCATCGGCATCCGTCGGCTAGCAAACAGTAAAGAGGACGCGTCCGGCAAATACCGTATAGTATTCACATAATTGTAGAAGTGGCGCCGTTCCGTACCACACTCGTCCCCGTCGCGATTTCCCCGCTTTCAGCAATAACAACTCGCGAGTCGTGTAGAATCTCGCGTTCCTCACCGCGTACGCGCATTCAATGATGCAACGAGCGCGTCAATGTGTTGAACCCGCTTTGGATTTGAGCGTTATATATATATATATATATATATATATATATATATATATGTGTGTGTGTGTGTGTGTGTGTGTGTGTGTGTGTGTGTGTGTGTGTGTGTGTGTGTGTGTGTGTGTGTGTGTGTGTGTGTGTGTCTGTTATTTGTTTCGATTTTGATTTATAAATCTTACTGCTCGTGTAGTCTTCGCGGCAGCTATACTTCCCTGATGAAATGAGATATCCTCAAATAAGAATTTCGCTTCTTATGTATTTTGACCCGTAGAATACGAATTCTGAGGTCTTTTTTTAAATCAGAGTAGTACATTGTTTAAATCATAATTATTTGAACAAATCAAAAAAAATAAAATTTGATACCAACAAAATTTTTTCCAAAAAACTAGTTATTTTAAATAAAAAAGGTCTGATGATTAGATGCATATATAAAATTAAAGCAAATTCAAATTTTTGAAAAATTCAAAATTTTTTCTCTTATGTAATCATTTTGAATGATTCAAAACTAAATTTTGTGAAAATAAACAATAGTTATTTAGCAATAAACATTTGATCCTTTTTTATGCCATGTTTTGATGCTTATCATATTGTTCTGACACTATTATCATCTGTTATTTTTGTTCAAAATTAATAAATATTGTCTAAATTAGTTTATTAAGTAATTTTAATTTACGATAATAAATTATTAAGTAATAACATAAAAACAAATCAATATAGAAACGTGAAATCGTACAAAGATAATATTAATAAATATGATTAGTTTTACACAATTAATAACAATATAAATAAACTATGCGACGACCAAAAATATGGCCGCGCAAATTTATCGCGACCGTTATACAAATTTTACTTTTATAAAATTACTGCAAGAATACGAAATAAATTATATAATAATAGATTGTTTATTTCCGTAATACATGCGAAACTAATAATAAACTAAGCAAATATATGACAATGAATTTATCATACGAAATTACGTTAATATATTACACGTGGTAAACATACCGAGAGCAGGCAAAGGTCGTGATGACTACTGTACAAGGTAGTCGACGCGACCGCCGAAAACTGAAGTATAGAGAGAGAAGGCAATATATAGTCACTCTCTCTCTCTCTACCGCTAGTTTGAGTAAGAAAAGTACGTTAGAGGGGATACACATTGCGCGCCGAGAGAGAGCCGCGCTAAGTGTATTAGGCCGGTGGCAGCTATCCCCCTCTAATACATGCCTACACGCACCCTATTGTACTCTCTCGTCGAACGATACGCGCCAGCAGCGAATACCATGGTAGGGGTGCGCTCAAGCCTCTACACTAGCGCGCCCATTCCAGCATATACAACGGCTATCCTAAACTAATTCACTCGCTGTATTTAATTTATAAATATGTTAAAATGTTATTAACACCGAATATATATACATATATATACATACATATATATATACGTTATTGTATGTACATAGACCAATATTTGTACGCAGTAAATTGGCTGCCATACGAATTAAAACTGTAAAATTATAACTAATATTTATTATTATTATTATTATTATTATTATTATTATTATTATTATTATTAGTGATATTATTATTCTTAAAATTATTATTATAAATCGGCGGCTCGTCCGATGTTAGACGAACGGTGGCGATAATAACCGACAATTTAATTATAAAAGGGTCTGCGAAAGGCAGAATCAGCGAGTTCGTCTAGTGAACTGGCTGACCCAAAGTCGTGTCACTTGAACTCCTCCCGGAGCTATAAATTGTCCAGAGCTCAGAAAATTCTTGCCTGAAATATCCTTCCGAAATTATTAGCTTGATTTCTGTTGCGAGGCGCTCGTCAAAAAACTAGTGAAATTAAGCTCACCTTAGTTTTAACCTAAATTAAATTCTACCTGTCACGTTTAATTTCTTCGCCTGGAAACTAGCACCAGGTATCCGTTTATTATATAAACGTCGCGGAAACTAGCGCGAACCTAGTATCTATTATATATATCTAGCTTTATGTTAATTTATTTCTTTTAAGTAATTATTCTCGTTTTATTGTTTGTTTCAGAATATTGTCGATAGAAGAGTTTTTTGAATAAACATCTTACTGTGTAAATGCTTAGATACTCATCAGAACCTTAGCCCGATTCGGATCATACCATTGACACACTCGAACATTCGAGAGAGAAGAATTAATTACCAATAATATAAATAGTATACTCACTTTTCCAATTTTATTCAAGTTTTCGGTTACAGAGAGTATACGTTAGTATTATAAGGAGCGGACGAAACTGGCGGTAGTCGACGTCCTCAGCACGCGGTGAGGCGATTTGGCTGGTGTTAGAAGGGGAATTAAAGGTCATAACCGTCTCCTCGTATATAGAGGGCATGTTAATAAAAAACTAAAACGTGAAAGATCACTGCGTATCATTGGCCGAACGCCGATGGCTAGGTCAATGCCCGCTTCTTCTAGTATGTACGTCGGATTACTGCTGGGAGCGCTTAGCCCGATGTTTAGTATACTATATCAGAAATGCGTAGAATCCCAGCATCGAACTAACAGACCGCTCAAGGCGCCTTTCAGTTCCTAGGGGTTTTTACACAGACATATAATGGGGTATAACCTAAAGCGTTAGGCCAATATATCATGAAGAATATCGAAACGCACGCGGAGACGCGATGTTTCAATACAAAAGATGTTGGTGTATCGCTATAATAGCGTTCTACTCAACATGCCAAGTACGTTTCAAAACACCACTGCGTCAGATATATCGCTAATGCTCACTCTGAGACAGTGCTTCTCTGGAAGGACCCCGAAACTGGGATGCTGAGCGCGTTTGTCCGCCTTCTTATATAGGAAATATCTAACATTGCGCTTATGGAAAAGTCGTAAAAGACCGTTTCGATCCAATAGACTCATGATATATTGTTCGCTTGCCCTCCCCCGAAAATGTAGTTGCCTTAGCCCTATGCAGGCGCTTGCAAAGATTTACGACTTTTCCGAAGCATAAGGGGCACGAGTGCAGTGCGAGCTCGTATCCATCAGCTTATTAGCTTCACTTTTCTGCTATATGATACAAAAATATTCGTATATTTACCATAAGTATGTAATTAGTTCGTTTTGTTCATTGAGAAATATGGTTAATTTATGTTTTTGGATCGTAATTATATCTTAAAAATCGAAGAAGTTATAGTATTTATTTATAACATACTACAGTAACTTAGCTTAAAAGCGTTTACATATATTTTGTTTCATAATTATTTCAAATAGTAATTTCAAATATAATTAAGATATTATTCTTATATAATTATAGTTATAGGTTAGTTAATATATATTCTTAACATAAATATCTTCTTTAAATTTCTCAACTTATAATATTGCCAGATTTTTATCTAATATATTGGTTAAGTTAGTTGGAAAAACTAGTTCTTATATTAAAGATAGTTGGTAGTTTTACAATGAAAGATATTATTATTCCGAAAAACTACAAGATGATTTCATTGGATGTAGTATCTTTGTTTACAAATGTACCTTTAGAATTGTTAAATGATATTCAATATACAAGAAAACTGGCATGAAATTAATTTACGTACAAAATTAACAATGAATGAATTTCTTAAAGCACTTAATTTCGTTTTTAATAACACAATATTTTCGTTTGATAATAATTTTTATGAACAAAAATATGTCCAATGGGGTCGCCTCTGTCGCCGGTTATAGTCAATTTAGTTATGGAAAAATTAGAAAGTATTGCTTTGTAAAAATTCATTTTTGAAACAATTATATTTAAGAGATATGTTGATGATATCTTTACAATTGTTTCAAAAGTTTTAGTGGATGAAATGGTGGACGTTTTTAATTCTGTATATGACAGAATTAAATTTACAAAGAAGATTGAAGTCAATAATCAGTTGAGTTTTTGGGACATCAATGTCATTGGGTATAATAATAATAAAGTGAAGCTTAATTGGTATAGAAAACCTACTTGGTCAGGTTGGTTTTTAGATTTTAATTCATACCACAAATTCGGAAACAAAATTGGGACACTGAAAGGTGTCATTGACAGAACAATAAAATTGTCACATAAGGATTTTAGACAGAATAATTTGCAGATAGTAGGGGAAACTTTCATTAATAATGAATATCCAATTGATTTTATTAATAAATTAATTGCAGAGAGATTGTTTGACATTTACAATACCAAAAATAGACATAATGCACGAGTTTATATTAACAGAGGCAAAATAATTATCTTACCATATGTTACAGGACTATCTGAAAGAATTAAAAGAAATTTTAGGAAATATAATATTCAAATTTTCTTTCAAAATAGCAATAATTTATGTATGTTGTTTAATAATTACAAAGATAAGGATGATCTATGTTTAAAATTTGTAGTTGTTTACAGAATTAATTGTATGGATTGTAATAAATACTACATTCTACAAACAGGTAGATCTTTAAAAAAGAGAATTTATGAACATAAATATAGTTTGCGTAGTTCGCATATTACTTCCGATTTAAAGGAGCATTGTTTAAATTTTTTACATTTTTTTGATTTTGTGAATGTGGATATTTTGGAACATGGTATTAATAATAAGTATAAACGGGAGAGTCTTGAAAGTATTCACATTTTCAGGAATCGAAATAATGTGAATTTAATGTTAAAGTCTGGTAGATTGGACAGTGTTTATCATTCCTTATTAAATTGATTGGTTTTGGACAGTTTGTGTAGAGGGGGAATTTATATTTAATTTACTAAATTTGGTGGTGGGGATGGGTATATATAGATTAGAATATAAGGTTTAGTTCAGTCTCTCATGAGGAGCCGTAGCGAGCTCGAAACGTTGGACTACGTCTTCCATTACGTAAGGGTGGTTGGGACAGTCAGGTTGCGCTTTACTAACATAAAATTTTTTTCAGCTAATATTTTTATTTTCAGATTAGTCTACGGGAGTGATTTTAGATAAAGACAGTCTGACTGTCATTATAATTTTTAATTTTTATTTATACTTTTTATTATTTTTGTATATTGATGTATTAATTTTATTATAAATATATATTGATATTATTACGTATTATTTTCAATTTATTTAATTGGACTGTAAGACCAATGAAAATATTTATTAATTAATTAATTTTTATATTTTACAAGATCAAGATTTATAATTGTTCGAAATTAATAATTATGTAAAGTAATTATTAGTAATCGAGTCGTAAAATTAAATAAGTTGTTTTATTCATAATATATTTTAGATTTTAATTAAACTCTTTCCACTATTAGATAAGCATAGTAAAAATCGTAATATTATTAATAATTAATACAAGAATAACAAGGATAGTAATGACAATAATTATTGGTATTATTATTATAAATCGTTATTATATCATACTAATTTATAAAGACAAAGCGTGTTTTTGTTTTTACACGATAATCAAAAAAACTACTGAACCGATTGATCTGAAATTTGAGATAAAGATTCTATATTATCTTGGGAAGAATATAAGCTATGTTCTTCATTGAAAATCATTTTACTTTCATCAATAAATTGAATTAACGGTTTTAACAGTCAGTTTCACCAGCGGCCACTAGTTGGCGTCTTGAATTAAGTACATCAATTCAAAGTAGTCCATTTAAAGTATTAATACCAGGCCAGCTCAGACGAATGATCATATCCAACTTTAGGATTCGTATCCGAAAGAAGGTGTGACGTTAGTTGGTATTACCTTTTTTATTGTTTTTTTTATTGTCGCTTACTAACCTTTTGCTCGAATTTCAGTTGGCACCACTACTAAAATATTCACGTCATTTAATTGAGAAAAACGGAAATATACGAAATATATATATATATATATATTTTAAATACGGTTTCTACTGAGAAATACTGTAGTAACAGTGTGTACCCGTTGCTTTTCGTAAGGCACGTAGTTCGATCCATTTCGTTAATCGATCCTGCATTACTAGAAGCATAGTACATCCGTTATTCGATCGTGGGAGAGGCCCCACCAAATCAACGGAGACCATCTCCCATGGTTGTTCTACATTTGTCGCGTGCATTTTTCCCGCCGGGGCTAATTGCTGTGCTTTATGCTTTTGACAGTTTACACACGCGCGTACGTACCGTGTGGCTTCACGGAACATGCCTGGCCAGTAGTAGCTTTTAGCTAATTTTGCTAATGTTTTAGTTACTACTAAATGTCCTACGGTGGGATCATCGTGATTTTCTTTCAATATTCGCTGTTTTTCTGAGTCATTTATACGTATTTTCCACTCGCTTAGTTCATTTGTTTCGTTAAAATCAAGCGTGTGTAATATGTGCCGATACAATCTATTGTCTTCTATCCTGTAATCCGGAAAATCTTTCGGATTTTCTGATATCGATTTATAAGTTTTCTCGTACCATTTATTCTTCGTTTTCGATATTGCGTTTATTTCGAATGGATTTCGTGATAGTATATCCGCCACATTGTTTTCTGTCCCTTTTCGATACTGTATATCGAAATCCCATTGAGCTAATTCCAGTGCCCATCGTGCTAACCTTCCTGATGGATTATTTAATTTCTCCAACCATTTTAATGATTGATGATCCGTTACTACCGTAAACGTATAACCTTCCAGATATTGACGCATTTTCCATTTGCCCCACCGCACAGCTAAACATTCTAATTCAGTAACGGAATATTTTTTTTCTGCTGGATTTAGTGCACGGCTAGCGTATGCAATGACGTTTTCTTTTTCTCCGTCTATCTGTATTAGCACGGCTCCTAGGCCAAGTAAAGTCGCATTTGTTTGCAGGACAAAAGGCAGATTCCAATTTGGACATGCCAAAACAGGAGCTTCCGTTAAGTTTTTCTTTAGCTCTTCAAAAGCCGTTGCTTGGTCTTGTGTCCATGTCCATTCTGTTTTCTTCTTTAACAGTATACTTAACGGTGCTGCTGTTTTTGACAAGTCTTTAATAAAACGCCTATACCAGGAAAGCATTCCAAAAAATCTTTTCAATTCCTTTTGATTTTTTGGTGGTGGTATTGCTGAAATTGCTTTAATTTTTTCTGGATCTGTTCGAATTCTTTGTTCATCAACCACGTGTCCCAGATACGTAAGTTGTGTCCTTACAAATTTGCATTTTTCTGGATTTGGCTTTAATTTGGCAGCCCGCAACCTTTCAAAGACTGTCTTTAGCATTTCTTTATGTTCCTTATATGTCTCGGTGACGATAATTATGTCATCAAGATATGTAAATGCATTTGGTGCCATATCGGGTGTAATAATTGTATCTAGCAGTCTCTGCAACGTTGCTGGGGCAGTATGTAAATCAAAAGGCATTACATTAAACTCATAAAGGCCTCGTCCTGGCAGTGTAAAAGCCGTAAGTGGCTTACTTTCTTCTGTTAAATTAATTTGACAATAGCCATTTTTCAGGTCAATAGTTGATAGTATTCTTGCACCCTGCAACTTATCAGGAATTGACTGTATTTGTGGTAGTGGATAAGCATCCTTTTTCGAAACTTTATTTAGACAGCGAAAATCCACACAAAATCGAGGTTTGCTGTCTTTTTTTCTTGCGATTACCAGAAGACTACTCCATGGGCTGTCGGACGGTCGTATTATACCCTCCTTTATCATTTTATCAACTTCCTCATTGATAATTTTCTGCATTGCCGGATTTCTAGCTCGGTAACGTTGTTTTAAAGGCGTAGTGTCCGTCAGTCGTATTTCATGTTTCACACAAGGCGTAGACCCTTTAATAGAATTAAATTTTATCAATTCCGAATGTATAAAATTTTCTAAATCTATTTTCTGCTGTATTGTTAACTTTTGTAGTCCTGTTTGATCGTGAATACTTGAAATTTGATTTGAAAGTATATTACTATTTCTTAGTTTTTTTCCTTTCAATAAAACGTCGATGTCCAATTTAGTTAAAATATCCATTTCTAGGATAATTTTACTACTTAATTTATTCATTACGTAAAATTCGTGATTGACGTAATAATTTTTTATCTTGACCGTGCCTTTTATCCCTTTCATTTCGGATATCAATGAACCGTTCACCAGTGTTGCTGCTTTGGATTTTTCTCCCGCAGTCCAATTGCATTTATTTATGCAATGGTTCGCCACGTCCAGCCGTATAAAAGAATTAACTGAACCTGTGTCAACTAATGCCTTATATTTCTTTTGGCCAATTTTTACTATTATAAAATAGCGTAAATTTAATTGTTGGTCGGCCGGGCATGTGATCGTCCGGCCGCAATTTCGTTTCCCGACTTTTGGTATTTGCAATCGCGCGAAAATACGCCGTCTTTGCCACACCAGGTGCAAAATTTTCTTTGCGCGTTTTTACATTGAAAGCGTGTATGGCCTTGTTGCTTGCAACGCCAGCAACATTTACTTTTGTCATATGACGTCGTAATTGCCATAACTGTATTTCGTGGTTTCACGAATGAACGATGATCCGATCTCCTTCCATTCTATTTAATTTTTCGCGAACGATTTCCACTTTCGGTACTAAATCCTTTACAGAGGCTATGTTTTCTCTTGCCACGTATAATTGTAATTCGGGCAACATATTTTCGTACAAATTATCTATTTGTGTACGAGTATTTAAGCCTCCGCGACGTTTCATTAACGTACATAAAGCGTTCACGTTCTCTAAAATCGATTCTTTCGATTTCTGTTTTCGATCTATTATTTGTCTATCCAACTGTCGTTGTTCATTCGGAGGAAAATGAAATTCTCTCATTAATTACTGCAATCCCTCCTATGTCATGATATCCCTGGAAAAATTTCGAAACCATTCTTGCGCGTTGCCTCTTAACAATTCTGGTAAGCCTTGTAGTAGCTGCGCATCAGTTAAACCGTAGACGACACGTAATTCCGAAACCCGTTCTAGAAATGCGTGAACGTTTTTACCATCGATGTGGCAATTCTACTTCTGCATTTGGTCTGCAATTTTTGCCGCTACATTTCTACCATTTTCTTGGTTTAGTACCAACTGTTCTAATCCTATCTCCACACCATGAGATTGTGTATGGCTTCCGCTAGCCATTGGAGATGAAGTCAAATCTGTATTTTTGTAACCAAATTTTTCTTCATCTGCCGTGATGTCCGCTTGCTCATTGTAATCGTCTGGATCATCAGGCCTATTTGTAAAGTGCACGGGATTTTCTTTTGTAAAGGCTACTAAGCGCTGCCTTAAATCACGCACAGTTCCTTCAATATTTAGGTTTAATTCTTTTAGTTCTACTATAAGTTCTTCGCGCTGCAGCCTATAAATCCACGATATCGCCATCGTTTTAGTTTATCCTACCTAAATTTGGTACGCAAACTTACTATCACACTAACTTACTACTACACTAATTTAATAAAAATTTACAATAAATATAAATACTATCTTACTCTGGCGTGTTGAGCGAGAGTAAGAAGTATATATATTTTTATTTGAATAAAGTTAAGTAAAATAGTGATGACAAATATATTATCTTGCTCTGGCGTGGTGAGCGAGGGTGAGAAGTATATTTGTCCTAAACTTTAGAGAGGCTCCACTGGATGGTGACTTAGTGGCGTGCTGAGCGACCAAGTGGCTTAGGTGTATTGAGCCGACGCCACAGCATTTCAGTGTAAAGTCCCTGCAATAAAAATAACTGTTGTGCGAGCAAAACTGGTGGCGTGCTGAGCGACCAGTGGCTGAGGCATGTTGAGCTGAAGCCGTGCTCGTACAGCGAGTAAAGAAAATAGAACGGGTGTATCGGGGAGTCCAAGAAAAGGACCTGGTGGCGTGTTGTGCGACCAGGGACCGAGGCGTGCTGAGCCAGAGCCACGAAGTAATGGACGAACGAGTACACACTGTTACACTGTATTTGCTTCTACAGGTGGTTGAACAGGATATCCCGTTGCCTCAGAACGATTCCTGCTGGCAGTTTTATGTTCGGATGATAGAATGCGATGTCTAGGTATCTCTGGACGATTTCTACGGGTAATATTGTATTTAGTTGGTAAAAAACGATTGATGAGACAACGATTAGAAATCGACTTCTATGGGAAGATTCCTGTTAGGACAGTAGAATACGATACCAGACGTTTTCGAACGCCTTTTTCGAGAAGGATTGTGTTTAGTCGTTAGGAAGCGATGTCTAGCTTTTTCGGGACGACTTTTATTGGGACTATGATGTTTAATTGGTAGGAAACGTTGTTCAAGTATGTCGGAACAACTTCTACGGCGAGTTTCGTGTTCGGATGATAGAATGCGATGTCCAGGTGTCTCTAGACGATTTCCACGGGGAGTATTGTATTAGGTTGTCAAATATCTTCCTTCCTCTTTTTGGCTCTTCATTCAATGCTTTATAAAAAGTGTTACAGTGGTCGGATTCACTTCAAATATGCGCCGTTTTGTTCGATAATCTGTTTCCATCTAGACAGCAACTTCATAATAGCCCTCTCGTAGAAACACCTATCCTTATTTGCGAAGAACTCGGACAGTCACTTTTCATAAACATCTTTTGAGTCCAACTTTACACCACCAAGGGCGTTCGACATGGACAGGAACAGGTGGTAATCCCTCGGCGTTATGTCCGGACTATATGGTGGATGCGATAAAACTACCCATCCGAACTTCCGTACCTTCTGACGAGTCATGAACGAAGTGTCTGTTCTGGCGTTGTCCTGGTTGAATACTAGACCCTTCCTGTTGGCCAATTGTGGACGCTTATGGTCGATAGTCTGCTTTAAGCGGTCCAGTTGTTCACAGTATATGGTAGAATGAAGCGTCTGGCCATATGGGAGCACCTCATAGTGGATTATTCCCTTCCAATCCTCCCAAACGCATCAAAAGGTTCCTGGCCGTCAATCCCGGCTTGGCTACTGCTGGGACAGTCCACCGGCCTCAGACCACAACCGTTTTCGCTTGATATTGTCGTATGTGATCCATTTTTCGTCGCCAGTCACCATTCGTTTCAAAAATGGGTCGAGTTCGTTCCGTTTCAGCAGCACATCGCAGGTTTTGATTCTGTCCAGAAGGTTTTTTTGCGTCAAATCATGCGGCACCAAAACATCAAGCTTTTTTTGTATTCGTCCTTCTGCAGTGGTTTAAAATGGTTTGGTGACTAACTCTCATCTCCTGGGCCATGTCATGAGATGTGATATGTCGGTCCAACTCGATAAATTCCATGATTTTATCGGTATTCCTCGTCAGAGTTCTTCCGCGGGCTAGCTTATCCATGGTGTCGTTTTCACCGGCTCTGAATCGTCGAAATCGTTCCTCTGTGGTTCGAAGTGATAGCGTGCGATACCCCAAAACACCATTCATCTCACGGAATGTTTCTCTAGTGGATTTGCCTTTGACGAAGGAAAACTTTAAAATAGCGCAAATTTCGGCGTTAGTGAACTCCTTGTTTACACGTCTATAACTTTTGAACGCAATATCCAAACTAATCATGCATAGCGTCGTTTTGTATGTTCTGTCAAGACCTTTCAAATGATGTATAGTATTGCCAGATACGAGCTCTGTAGCACTTCGTACATAGCCACGAAATTCATAAGACAAAAGGCGGAAGGGAGATATTTGACAACCTAATATTTAGTTGATAGAAAACGGTACCGAGGTATGTAGAAACGTCTTCTATTAGAAGATTCATGTTGGGATGGTAGAATATGATTTTCAGATGTTTTGGAACGACTTCTACGGAGAGTGTCGTGTATAGCTGGTGGGAAACAATGTTCAGGTATGTCGGGAGGACCTCTATGAAGATTCGTATTCTATCATTCGAACACACGCACTCCCAGTAAAAGTCGTCCCGTGATATCTGGACATCGTATTCTACTTCCCCAACACAAACCTGTCTATAGCAGTCGTCCCGAGAAATATCCTATAGTCCGAACATGATACAGGTGCTGATTTCGTAACTGACCACGACCGCTCGTTCCCCTATCCGCAACCCCGGGGACGCGTATAGTAGCTAAACTCAAAGCCCCACATAGAATTGAAGGACCCACAAACTTACTTATTATTTACATAAATATTATTCTTATAATAATAATCATTATTATTACTATTAAAATAAATTAATTTCCAAGAGATTAAATTATGAATTATAATTATAAGACAGCGCTGAAATCATTATAAGAATACGAGCGTCCTCAAGAGCAAAATCGAAAATTAGCATTATAATTATTTATAATGCGATTATTATTATATTATTGTAAAATTATTATTATTATTTTTCGGCAGCGCGCAAAGTTTAGTACTTAGCTGGCTGGCCTTATTTGATAGTATCTTCCGGCACTTCAATACTTTATCGTCAATTTGAGGTGGCCAATCTCGTCTTTGTAAATCATAATATTTTCTCGAAAGATTGCGCCGTATTTATTTTTGTTCGTTCTAACACTTTTTATACGCTCCTGATACGCTTTCAAGTAATCGATGTCGCTCGATGCTCCTCTTCTTGTTGCAGAATTTCTCACTCAATCAGTTGATTTCCGAAATGTGAATTGATAAGTGTAGATGAGAATTGATAAATGTAGATTGCTCAGCCCGCAATCAGATTCGTTTGTGCAAGAGTTCTATATTTTTGGTTCATTCTCCGATCTATGCTCAGTCCGCGTAGATCTTCGGCTACTCAACTCCGCCAAGTGAGAATAAAAATACGTATGTTTTAAAATGATTTCTTTAAATTTCAATCTTTTTTCTCTTGCTCAACCAGCGAGAGATTTTCCAATTTAAATATTTTTATTTTATGAATTTTATTATAAAAAAAAAATTATTTGTTTGGTTCTTTTGGAATTTGGATTAAAAATAAAATTTGTCGAGTTTATGAAATTATTTATAATATTTTATTTTTAAAATTACGACAAAAAAATTAATTAATAATAAAAATGTAAAAGAGAGTATAAAAAAAGATAAATAAATTTGATGGACGTGAGGTGACTAATTTTTTTCGTCCTTTATCGTCCCTTTTGTTGCTTCTATTCACTGTATCAGTTGAAATAGAAAGTTTTATTTTTATTATCATGTATCGTTTTTTTTTATATAAATTAAAGTTAAATTTTTTCTTCTTATTTTTATCTTTATTTTAAGGCTTACTGGCTTGCACATAAAGTTCTTTTCGCATGCGTGCCAGGAGACTTATTATCCGCAAATCACGTCGATAATAAACCTCCCTTGTTTGGCTGATTCTGTGGCCGGCAGTACACTGAGGTTTTACATCATTGTTGCGGAATTTATAATCGCGCAATGCGTCCACACTTATGCGACCGCTCTATAATTATTGGGCACTTGATAGTTAGCAGCGTACATCTTCAATTGTGCCGCATCGCACCGAGGCAGGCCGCGCCGCACGAAATTTGGCGATCCGCCATTTTGTCGGTAGACCAACTTTGCGGTGCGGTATGCTAGGATATCCCGAATCGTGTCTCGTCCTGCTGTTTACACAGCGCGAAGCTCGCGATATTGATTACATTAAAATCAAGTTCATTTTCTACAATGTATTATATTTATTTCAATTTTTTTGTTATTTAACGTCGCTCTATTTGTGCTTCCAAATATCGATGCTAATCAGCGACGGAGATCTATGATATGTTGTGCTTCTGTCAATCGGCCGAAACTGGGATTTGAAACTCGGATCACCAAGTTAGTAGTCTTTCGCTCTCGTAATCGAGCCATCGTTTTCCTCATTTGTTTCGAGTAATTCGAAATATAATAATGTATTATTAGTTATTTCTTCTTTAACAATATAATATTATTTCTAATTTCTTTTATTTTAATTTATATAGTTTAAATAATGAAAAGAATCATGTTCACATTATTATATTGTTTGTTCTATACAGTTTCTAGTGCAAACAATATTTCTGGACAAAAGTTTAACAATTCTATCTCGGGGCCCCTTAACGGTTCCCCACATATACTCAGCACAGGTACTATCCTATACATTTTTCTCGAGAAATACTGCTAGTAGAGACGAATTCAAGAGAATAAAAAAATGTATTTTAATAAGATGTACAACGGTTTTTTAATTTTTTTTTATAAATTTTACTATTTTTCGAGATATCTTTGAAAGACTATATTTATAGTTTTTGAATTGGAAAATAAATTTTTCATCAAATGCCACTATCACAATTTTAATCAACATCCAAGAAATGAACGAATTCGGTATATTTGTTTTTCGAAAGTCTTATCTTACAGAAAGCATGAACTGTTAAAAAAATTGTAAAAAATTAATCCTGAAACCGTCGAAATCTATTATACTGTTATAAGTTTTATTATGTATATTTATATATAATACATAAGAAAAATATGTAAATATAATTATTTTTTATTGCAATATAATATATAGTGTACGTTTACATAGTTGAAGATTGCGAACATGACGGTTTTATAAGTTAAGATACTACAGTTGCATTTTATATATTGTTTGAATTATACGAAATTTAAAAAATTGTGTTAAAAATACGTCTTTAAAGCAAATAAATATTTTTCAAACACAGAATCGAATTTTTTAAAACAAATTTTTAGTTTTCAATTGTAGTATCTCAACTTATTAGGCCATAGTTTTCATAATATTCAACGATGTAAATGTACACTATATATTATATTGCAATAAATACTAACTATATTTACATACTTTCCCATCATTTTTATTGTATTACATATATTATATAATATATTTATATTGTACGAAAAGCAATGACAGGTATACCCGTCCGATTCCGGCAGAGGTCGGCCCATTTCGATATGTATATGCGGGAATCGGCCGTCCGGAGCAACAAAATGGTTCCAGAGGGTCTTATTGTGACGAGTAACCTTGGCAACTGATGCAACGCTTGCTCCAGCTTGCTATGTCCTTGGACATTTCCGGTTAGACGTACTGTTTTCTGATTAGCCGGTCAGTGACCTTCGCGTTGGTGTGTGAGCTATGGTGGAAGAGAGAGATCACGTATGCTTCCCGGTATCTATCGCATAATTGCTATAATTTGAGTGGGGGATTGCGGTCACCCAGAATACTCTCGAACTCAGAATCGACGTCTTGCTCTTGAGCGAGTATTTTCGCGTCGAAAAGCACAGGTAGCTATCTGGAGGCATCTGCATTTAGTCTAACTCTCGTGTATTGTGCGTCCACCGCGTTTTCCGCATAGTCCCAGTCGAACATATTGGGAGAACGAAAAGTTTCTACTCTTGTGAGAGTATCCGCGATCGGATTCTCTGTCCCAGGAATGTGCGTGATAATCAGGTCGAACTGAGCGAGGTACATTAGTTGTCTGCATCTAATCGTTAGTACTTTATCCTGCTTTTGTACGAGGGCATGCACTAGTCGCTTGAGCTCGGTGACCACGTTGAAGTCTCGGCCTTCTAAGTAATAGTAGAATCTATGAACTATGTAATATATGACTGTAAGTTCCCTATTGTAAATCAAATATTTGCGTTGGACGTCATTAAATTTGTTGCTAAAGAAGAGGACGGGTCTCCAGTCCGCGTCGTCTATCTTTTGCTTGAGAGAAGCGCCCATTCTGATGTCAGATACGTCCTTAACTAAGCGGATCGGACGCAAATCTTTCTTCTTCGCGTCTATCAGGTACTTGGTCAAGGGCTCCTGCATTTCTGTCGCGTGATGTAACAATCCGCGATAGAAATTTATCATTCTCAGAAACCGTCGGAGTTCTCTAGGATCTTTGAGTCGTGGGAATTCTTTAATTGCCGCTACCTTTTCTGGAGTAGGCTTGAATTCCGAGGAATTTATTAAGTGGCCTAGGAATTCTAATTGGGACTTTTCTATTTTGTACTTTTCCGTATTTAAACGGAGATGATACTGGTTTACTCTTTTTAGGACTAGATCCAAATCGCGTTTGTGGTTTTCGGGCTTATCTGACCCGATGAGTATATGATCTTTGTTTATGATCTTAGTAATCGCCGAGTGCGCTATCAATAAATCGCTGAAAAGTTTGGACCACGTTTCGGAACCCGAACGCCATAACGTTCTATTCGAAGAGGTCGAACGGAGTTATAATGGCCGTTTTGTCTCAATCCTCTTCTGCGATGGGAATTTGGTAGAAAGTTTTCTGTAAATCTAGCTTTGAAAATACCGTTTTCCCGTTAAGGAAGTTAAGGAAATTTTGTAGTTTGGGATCTGGGTATTTATCTGGTATAGTTACCGCTATGAGCCTCCTATAATCTTCGCAGATCTTCCATAATTCTACTTCTTTTGGACCATATGGATAGGACTAGTCCACGCGCTTTTGATTAGCCCATTTGAAAGTATGTCATTAAATTGTTCTTTAGCGACCGCAAATTTTTTCGGACTGAGTCGCCGCGCTGGCTGAAACAGTGGACGTCCCTCCATTTTGATATGGTGGTAAACGCCTCTGTTGACGAGCTTAGACTCTGTTCGGCACCTATAAATGGGGGGTGATTTTGTAAAACCGTCGCATAGGGGCTGTTTCCATACGTCTGTACTCCATGCTGTAGTGCATACGTCTCGATAGTCGTATCGTTCGCAGCGTATAAACTAGTTATTCCCGACTTGTCCGGATCGCATACTGCCTATGGATAATCGGTTAGGTGGAAATCATTGGAAAAATGAGTGTGCTTGCTGTCTCTGTGGCCTCACGCTCAATTAGTTTTCCGACGCTTAGTCGGGTTTTTTGTTGAGAATTTCGCTTAGCGATTACATTTCTCGTTGCAGAATTTAGCTGCGTAACCTTAATTGAAAAGCCATTTACACATTCTCTTAATTAATTGCAGTTCCCGTGGCTTTTTCGTTTTCCTTCGAGTTTTAGTCGGAATGTCGCGCGGTTTAGGTGGACTGGACGGGCTTTTTTCCCATTTTGAGCCGACAATGTTGAATTACGGCGAATGCTTTTTAAGGGCTCTATTTATTATCGGCAGTTGGCACTTAATTGTGTGCCATAAAGTTTGTACCGAAGCTGTTCACACGCTTTTGATTCATGATCGTCGATTCACGCGACGAGCATTCTTCGGGGGAGGTATCCGCCCATCATAAACTCGAAAACTTTATCTGCATGCAGCGGGGCTTCATCGTTGTTATCATTAATGATTGTGCAACGAATATATTATGGAAGACCTGACCGGCAGAGGTCTGTGACTACGTCGTGAGGTATCCACGCGCCCGCTTACTGCAGCATTTTTGGTAGAAAGATGCTGAGTTTCCTATTGCCCATTTCGACGCTATGGAATAGTTTTTCCATTTTCTGTTTTTCGGAGAGAGCGTACTGTTTGAGCAATTCATTTTTCAGTGTATCGTACATCGCGTCCGCAGAAAGCTCGTGAACTAGATCGGGAGTCGGGCGAATAATATCACTGAGTAGGTGGTTTGTCAGGATTTCGAATTTTTCAATCGCTGACCTAATGCTTTTGGCCGTCAGCAACATTTCGAAGACATTAAACCAACCTGCATTTTCGGTTTTAGCGAAGTTAGTGAACCGGGCGGATTTACCTGATCGCGGTTCGTTAGTGTCGTTTAGGAAATTTATTGGTTGAAAATATACCGGATTTTTGCACCTATCGACCGAGTTATCGGACCTCGCGCGGAGGTTGTTGAGGTGTTGCTCCGGTGCAAGAGAGCGGTTTGGATTAACGAAACGTTTGCACTAACGAAAGGGAGCCGATGCTGCTATAACCCTGTGTCTACTAACGAGTTTATTCGAATTCGATCGGGATTGTTTCCGCTAATTAGTGGTGTGCCGCCTGCCGCGAGGGGTGTTCTCGGAAGCGGCTTCAATAATGTTATCGCACCTCGATGTTAATGTTACTATAGCTCTCTCTGTCAGCTGCTACAGTAGTTGCCGCTGAAGATAGCTGTAGTGCTGCCGCTCCGATGTTTACTACTTGCATTTAGATTTTTTTTGAGTGTATAGTTATGTAAATTATGTAAATGATGTAATTAGATTATTAAAATCATGCTATTAGGTAATTAACTTACAGAAATTGGAATTGTTTATATAAAATTGTAGTCTTATTATTCTGTTTTTTACAGTAAATTATCCAAATTATAAGTTATTGTCTGCTACCTACACGAATCTACTTACATAGTAACACATAACAACGAATTCAATACAAGTTTATATTTAAAATTTTTTTTGAAGAAATTAATGTTGCAAATTTATAACTTACCATTAGAATTAACAAAATGTTCTAATGACGAACTTTTTAATATTATGTAAGCTTTAAATGAATTTGTTCATTAAAGTGGTTCTAATACATCATCTCTAACTGTATATTAATTTTATTATATTACATATGATAAATCTTTAACACTATGTAAGAATTACATTTTAGTTCATAAGTTAGAATTTAAAATTACAATTTACGATTACACATTTTTTTCATTGAATTACAATTATTGTTAAAAAATCGACTTTGAAAAATTGCTAATTAATAAATATTTTTTTTATTGGTCTCACAGTCCCATCAATTAAATCTAAAAATAAAATAAAAATAAAAATAAAAAATAAAAATAAAAATAAATAAAAAATAAAATAAAAATTAAAAATAAAAATTAAAAATAAAAATTAAATTAAAAATTAAATTAAAATTATAATGACAGTCAGACTGTCCTTGTTTACATTCACGCCTGTAGACTAATCTGAAAATAAAATATTAGCTGAAAAAATTCTTTGTTAGTAAAGTGCAGTTTGACTGTCCCCAACACAAAATATCTTAATATTTAAGAGATATGTTGATGATATCTTTACAATTGTTCCAGAAGTTTTTGTGGATGAAATGGTGGATGTTTTCAATTCTGTACATGACAGAATTAAATTTACAAGGGAGGTGGAAGTTAATAGTCAGTTAAGTTTTCTGGACATTAATGTCATTAGATGTAGTAATAATAAGGTAAAACTTAATTGGTACAGAAAGGTACCTACTTGGTCAGGTAGGTTTTTAGATTTTAATTCACACCACCAATTCGGAAACAAAATTGGAGCATTAAAAGGTGTCATTAACAGAGCAATTAAATTGTCACATAAAGATTTTAGACAAAATAATTTACAGATAGTAAGAGAGACTTTCATTAATAATGGTTATCCAATTCAATTTATTAATAGATTAATTGCTGAGAGATTGTTTGACATTTATAATACCGAAAATAGACATAGTCAGGAATTGATGTTAACGGAGGCAAAATTATTGTCTTGCCATATGTTCGAGGATTGTCTGAAACAATTAAAAGAAATTTTCGGAAATATAACATTCAAATTTTCTTGAAAAATAGCAATAATTTGAGTAAGTTGTTTAATAATTGCAAAGATAGGGATGATTTATGTTTAAAATCAGGAGTTGTTTACAAAATTAATTGTACGGACTGTAATAAATACTATATTGGACAAACAGGTAGATATTTAAAAAAGAGAATTTATGAGCATAAATATAGTTTACGTAGCTCACATATTACTTCCGGTTTAAAAGAGCATTGTTTAAAGTTTTTACATTCTTTTGATTTTGTGAATGTGGATATTTTGGAACATGGTATTAATAATAAGTAGAAACGGGGGAGTCTTGAAAGTATTCACATTTCCAGGAATCGAAATAATGTGAATTTAATGTTAGAGTCTGGTAGATTGGACAGTGTTTATCATTCCTTATTAAATTGATTGGTTGAGGGGGAATTTAGATTTAATTTACTAAATTTGGTGGTTGGGATGCGGTATATATAGATTGGAATATATGGTTTAGTTTATTCCCTGATGAGGAGCCGTAGCGAGCTCGAAACGTTGGACAAGTCTTCAATTAGGTAAGGGTGTTGGGGACAGTCAGACTGCACTTTACTAACGAAGAATTTTTTCAGCTAATATTTTATTTTCAGATTAGTCATAATTAATTTTTTCATGAAAGAATTTCTAGTATATACGGAAATATGAGTGATTTACGATTTATTAGTAAATAACTCTGAAAATAAGAAAACTAGAAACGTTTTATTTAGCAAAAATATAAATAAATATAATTTATATTTTATTCTGAGTGAATTATAGACAATAATTGTATATAGCAAGATAGTATTTACTTATTTGAAGAGATTATATAGTTTTTTTGAAGGATTTTGATTCAATAGTTCAATTTTCGCCTTGAAAGAAATAGAAACTCTGTTTTGTAAAAATATTCCGAAAAATTCCGTTAACAGGAATCGAATACGGATTACTGGCAAATTTCAATTTGGAAAATAAAGTCCGATACTTAAGGATAGTAAAAATCGATGCACTTATTGTGTGAATCCAAGCTACTCTATATATCTATGATATTGTTTTAATAATGTAACTTAAAAATTTTAGAACTTTCGAAAATAATTTTAAAAATATATAAGCGAATATCTAAGTTTTACATAAATGGAGAAGAGTAATCTATTGTGATGGACTACGTCGAAAGCACATCTCGTATAATATATAGAAAACTCTGAAGACATGATCGATATTACGTAATGCAGCTAATGTAAAATTAAACTAAAAATAAAATACAGACACGTGCACACGTGTACACACGGGCGCGCATGCACACACACACATATACATACATATATATATATATATATATATATATATATATATTGTGATTAGTCACGAGGCGCCCGCGCCGACTCGTCCGAATTGAACAAAGACGACGCGCGCGCCATCTTCCGGTCAGGAAAATCTTAAGGCGCTCGCGCGCGCCGTCACGCCTTGTGTTCAATTCCGTCATCCGCCCTCGTATGTCACCATCCGCGCCCATACAGGTCTCGTTCGTCGGAAAAATTTTTGAGAAAAATTATTTAAAATTTATATAATTTTTTAAAAAAAGTAAGAGCAGTTATAGTAATTAAATTACCTAATCTAATTCTTTTGTTAAAGTTACTAATTTAATTTTTTAAAGAAAATATTTTTTTATCAGGGTTAATGAAAGGAACAATTAAACGTTGTAATAATATGCTGATCCGTATAGATAGAATTCGTAACAAAAGTGATATGAAGTAAGTCATCTTACTTTTTAATTAAATCTAAATTAACGAATGAAGTAGTGAGAAAGTATACTCAAATTATATTAATTTTGAAACTGTATTCACGTATGAATACATATATTTTTTTTGGTTTACCGTCCAGAAGATTGGTTTTTTATGAATTCAGCTATAAATTGACTTATATATATAAAAGAAAAAAATAAAATCACATCTTTAAATCGCAGAATAAACGTCATTTAAGATTTTCTTTTCAATTAATATTAATTCAAACTTTAAAACACGTTGTTTCTGTCTCGATTTGACGGAAATCTAGCGTAAGAACAATATTTTTTTTATAACTACAACTGCTCGTCTCAGCTACGCGGTATTTGAAATCAATATTTAATTTGTAAATATAAACCTATCGCAAACGCATGACATATGAAAACGACTTTGTTGTGCTCCATAAAACTCATCATTTTGTTTATACTTGAATACTGTACTTAAAGAAAACATTTGTTTCCTAGAATTCAACTAATTGAGAAAAATAAAATGATAAAGCATATATAAAAAAAAATTCACACATAGATAAGTTCTGATTATACCATACATAGTTGCTGATGGCCGCTTACAGTCTAGTATTATATTAATTGTACACGAATAACAAATATTAAAAGCAGTAAGATTACGAATTCATCTTCACAAGTTGGAAATAATTTGAAATAGAAATAATTGACCTTATAATATTCGATCGACTATCTGTAAAAAGCTCCTGGCACTAAAGGATTAATTGACGATTACTAATGCACCGTACATTAAGACTTAATTATATATAAACTTAACATTATTTATATGTTGTTAATGATATAAGATATTTTTTTGTGTAGAGGTTCATTATTCTGGAATAAGAGGGTGGGATAACATTAATTTATAAAATGTTAATGGTACTTCAATGGAAATATGTATATTTAAAATGACTAAAGCAAATGTAACAACGAGTTGTTGTTCTGCTGCTATAGGTATAGACTTTAGTATATTATTAAAATTAATCCAGTTCGGAACAAACTTTATGTTTATTATTAATTTTTCAGTTGAATTTATTACAAGTGAATGTTTCATAAATGAAAAATTACATATTTTCAAAATTTGTTATTATCTTATGAGCAAACAGAAGGGATTTTCGTAAACTGCTCATGAATAATGGATCTCGTTTACAAAATTCACGTGTTTAGATACATGACTGAAAGTTTACATGGATTCAAAACTACCTAAAATTTTCAATTCATCATTTATATAAAAGAATTATCGAATTTCATAAGAATAAACCCCTAATATTGAATTGTGTTAAAACAAGGAGTCTAGCTTTTACTAATTGCTATTAAAAGGCATAGGGTACCTTTAATTTATTCAAACTATCTTGGGCATATGTATCTTCCTTTAATTGCCTCTGATAAGCAATGGTATTGAAATTTGGATTTCTTCAACTTAAAGAAACCTATAGGTGTAAGTATCTAAAGATATAATAAATTTAGTTCAAAATAAATCATACAAAATTATTTTTAAACTTGATTTAGAATGATATACGACTTAAATGATAATTTGGAAATAATAAGATAACTTAGAATTAAAATTAAAAATTGTACTTATGTCGACTGTTCTGAATTAAATTAATAAATATTTTTACTGTCATTATTTTAGCTAATATATGATATTATAAAGACTGTAAGACGGATAAACATATTTATTAATATAATAAGATAACGCTTGATGGACATTAAGCTAAAATACGTAAGGTAAAATTATTTAAATCTTGGTCCTAATCATGATTGATTGCAATTAGCGACTCGCTAAAAGGAAATTCGTAGATTTTCCTCAACGTCGTTCGCCGTCTCGATAAATTCACGTCGCTGCGTGCTACCTAAGACCGCCGACATACCCGCGTAACATCTTGTTACCCAAACCATTTCTCTCGCGTTTACCTGGGCATTGGGATTTGTTTGTTTGAATATTGAAAATTTTATCATTTACCTTATTATCATCAACAAGGGAGATTTTGCTACTTTTTTGTAATTTCTCCTACGACGGCAAGGTCCTGCGATCATAGAGTTGATCGAAATGAAGGGGCATACACATTAGGAGACTTTGAACTTGAACTTTTATTATTATTTCTACATTTATGCATTCACTGAATTTATAATTATTTTGATTTATTGGTATTTATTATCTTGTCTCGTACACATTTGTCTGTAAACCAATCTCGATTTGCTTGTCAGCCACCTCCGCGATGTTTTTTTTCTTTCAGGAAGATTTAAATTTACAAATAAATAAAGAAAATTTAGAAAAATTTGATGAAGAAATTTAATAAGAAGAATCGGCTTAATGATTTAGACGAGACAGCGTCGGTACTATTATTGACGATTGGATTCTAATTTTTATTGGCTTTCATTGATCGAGAAAAATCGATGCAAATGCGCAGGGCCATCGACTGGTTCTGAGAAGACACTTATTTACAAAGAGTCAGATTATGCAACTGGGAGTCGCGGTTGTGCGTGCCCTGGTCAGCTGATGATGGAGCGTCATCTTGGGCGGTTGAACTCAATCCCTATGAGAGGACACAGAGCATGTTACAGAGGACAAAGGAAATCGTTCGATGTACGGTGACGGTGATTACTGTCACCAGCACCACTAATACCATGGCTGTGAAGACGTCGGGAAGTTTTATGGTGACGACGTCAAAGCAGATGATCCAAGCGATACCCGGGATAATATCTGGTAGATCGAACACTCGGATTACAAGAATATATGCTCGTATCGGATTGGCAGTCACAACAAGACCCGGGCCCAGTGGGGTTCCAGGTCCTAGCGAAATTATGACCGTCTGAAGAGACTGCACAAGACCAGAGGAAAACTGAGGATTCCCTGAGGAGAAAGACGATTCAGTTGTGTAGCATGACCATTGATACGGCTATTAATTTAATAGAGGTGGCATCGGTAGCTCTGGTAAGACCGAAGAAGATCCTGAAGAAATCGAAAAGGAAGAGACCGAAGAAAACAAAGATAGCGTCATGCCGAGAATGGCAGAAACCGTCACGGGAGTCTCAATGGAAGAGAGCGAGTCAAAAAGGCCAGAGAGCTATGTCGCACCAGCAAAGTCTCGGCTCCGAAAAAGGATGCAGCGAAGAAACAGCTGGCTGTTACCACCGCCCCGGAGCGGACCGCCTAGCGACCCGCAAAGACGAGGCAGAAGCAATGGATCTTGGAAACGGTGGAACCGCAGAGAACACGTCCGTAATACGCGTGATACGGATAGAAATAGTGGAAGATTTTTCGATTCCTGTTTCAGTTGTAGAAAGATAGGTCATCGTGCATCAGAATGCCCATTGATGCCATCGACGCGGACATTACGTTGTCGATTGCTTCAACAATAGGAATATGCGGTCATGCCAATTGCGTGGCAGACAGAGCGTAACAGTAGGACAATGTTCCGACTGTGCTCACATTCTAACGACGGAGGGTAACGAAAAACCAGAAATACAACACTCCCGCGACCTTCCGACCACGTTCAAGACATCGTTGCGGCACGAGCTATAGTCTAGAGGAAGAACACCAGAAGCAGTAGAATACCCGAAGAGGTTAGTTAAAGAACCGTTGACACATATTCAAGAATACAGGAGTCTTGTATTGGGAGGAACGGCTGGCGAGATAGCAGTCCATTTAGTGGGTCTGATTAATACCGGGGAATGCCCGAGGGAGCATTAGACTGATATGTGCGAGACGAACTCATCTGTGATACACTCAATTCTTATTTTACATTATCATTAATATGTTAATATATTTGTAACGTGAGTTACAAAAAGAGAAAAGCAAATCGTTTAAATTCTTATACCAGATAAATATACGCGTACAATTACTTCTATAACTAGATACAATTGAAAATAATAAATATACAAATACATACGCTATAATAAACAAAAACAGACATATAGTAAAATAGATATAATAAACTAATCACGTATTATAGATAACGTTTATGTAACCCATAGAAGTAATATTAACTTATTTTAAATTAAATATTAGCCAATCAGATTTTTGATAACGTATTTTTACCATGTATGAAAGTGCGTCAAATTTTCTCAGGAACGCGATTTACTTTCGTGAGTCGTTGAAGAAGGATACCTCTCGAGGGACGAGACGAATTGACAAAACTCCAACCGATTCTCCTTTTCCATGACGTAAATTTGATTTCGATACTCGTTGAGGAAGGATGCCTCTTGAGCAACGAAACGAATCAAAACTACCGACCGAAACATCCTTTTACGAGAGTGATTTACTTTCAGTACTCGTTCAGGAAGGATACCTTTAAATTACTATTTCAGGAGAACGGGCACGCCCGACTTCTGGAAAGGTAATTTTTATTTCATTTAGAAAAAGACATAAGGAAAAGTCAGCGAAATAAAAGCATTTAAATTTGAAAACCGAATATATTTTATTCGGAGAAATCCCGCGCCTTTTTTCCGAATTAAATTATTATAATACGTCGGTAAAAGTTTGGCAGGCAGAGCGCTGAAAGTGCAAGTCATGTTAATAGAACTAGTCCATTAAATAAATTATTTAATTTATGTAAGACGCACTTGGAAGCAATAAGAATTAAATTTATTCTAATTAAAATTTCGATCTTTTTATATTATTGATTAAAGCACACCTTCGAGTAATATAAAAACGAACAGGTGTCGTTCCGAAATGAAATTGTCAAAAGGACTCGGTCTCGTGTAAATTGACAAACCAAGTCGATCGCGTAAATACACAAATAGTAGAAAGAGAAAGAATATCGGTGAAGGCCATTTGAAATCTCGGAACCCGAAATAATCGAATTAACGCGCGATACTTTGTAAATATATGTATATATATATAAGATATACGAAAAGCAAAATAATAATTTATTGTTTTTTTGATTATATGTTGCAGTGAATCTACCAGAAGATATCAATTAACAAAATAGTTTAATTTTTTTTATTTGTTGTATTGAATTAAATAGAATATAATATTTGTTTTTTTTTGTTAAAATTAAAAAACGAGTTCAAAGTTATTCACCTAAATTTCCGACTACTAATGCCGATACGCTCCTCGCCCTACAATTCAATTCTAATATAAAATTTATAAAAGAATCTATAAGCAGAGCGGAGACGGAGCGTTACATATTTAAGAACAATATAGACTAATATAAACAAATTATTAACCTTTTCATACTATAATCAGCTGTTTTTAAGATAAGTTAAGGTTTATTTAATTTAAATAATTACATAAATTTAATTGGATAAGTTATAATTAATGGATGAATATAATCATACGTTATAATTATTTAACATACGAGAGTGGTTCAATAAGTACCCATGTTAGAAATGAATACACCATTTTATCAAAAAATATTTTTTATTTTTACACATAGTCTCCTTTTAGAAAGATACACTTCTCCCAACATTCTGGCCATTTTTTTAATCCCTCCACAAAAATGAATTTTTTGAACTCTGCAAAATAAGCCTCTGTCTCGGCGATGACTTCCTCGCTTGAGCCAAAACTTTTTTCCCGAGAGTCGTTTCTTCATGTTAGAGAACAAGAAGTCGCCGGGAGCTAGATCGGATGAATACGAGGGCTGCGGCAGCAATTGATGACGCTAATCATGCACTTTGGTGGCAATAGCTCCAGATGAATATGCTGGTGCGTTATCGTCATGAAATAACATCTTTTTTCAATAAACGTGTCTCCTTCAATTTTTTGTCGAAAAGGTCCAGTAACTCATTGTAGTATTGTCCAATGAGCGTTCTTCCATTTTCTAAAAAATCTATCAGGATAATGCCTTTCGCATCCCAAAAAATCGTCGCCATGACCTTTCCCGCCGATGGGACCGTCTTCACTTTCTTTGGAGCAGATTCGCCGCAAGAAATCCATTGTTTTGACTGGTGCTTAGTTTCTGTTGTGTAATTATGAACTTAGGTTTCATCAACGGTGACACTCCACATACCTGGACATCGTCTTCTACTGTCTAAATACGCAACTCACCGTAGAAATTATCTCTGGACATTGCATCTATCGTTCAAACACGAAACTTCCTGTAGAAGATGTTCCGACATACCTGGAGGTCATTTCCTACCAACTAAGTACGATATATCGTTTTAAAACACCTGGACATCGTATTCTACAGTCCCAATACGAATCTTCCCATAGAAATCGTTCCTACATACTTGGACGTCGTTTTCTATCAACTAAGTGCAATACTCCCTGTAGGAATCATCCAGACACATGGGTATCATATTTTACCGTCCGAACATGACAGTATGGGTAGAATTTATTCTGACATAATTGGAATCATCCACTACGAGCTTCTCGCATATGGTCAGACGCTGAATTCTACCATCTACTGTGAACAACTGGATCGCTTGAAGTAGGCTATCGACCAGAAGCGTCCACAATTGGCGAACAGGAAGGGTGTAATTTTCCACCAGGACAACGTCAGACCACACACTTCATTGCTGACTCGTCAGAAGTTACGGGAGTTCAGATGTGAGGTTTCATCGCATCCACCATATAGCCCGGACATAGCACCAAGGGATTACGACCTGTTCCGATCCATGTTGAACGCCCTTGGTGGTGTAAATTTGGACTCAAAAGAGGCTTGTGAAAAGTGGCTGCCCGAGTCCTTCGGAAATAAGGAGAGAGGTTTCTACGAGAGGGTATTATGAAGTTGCCGTCTAGATGGAAACAGATTATCGAACAAAACGGCGCATATTTGAAGTAAATCCGACCACTATAACACTTTTTATAAAGCATTGAATGACGAACAAAAAAGTGGAAGGGAGATATTTGACAACCTAATATATATATATATATATATATATATATATATATATATATATATATATATATATATATATATATATATATAATCTAATATAATATATAATATACAGAGTTTCGAGGTTGTTGGTAAAGAACCTATTTTGCTTTCATTTCTTTTGTTCAATCTAAAAGAAAACATATCCTATGTCACTTCTAAAATTAATATAACGTATAAAAACATCATTTATGGTTACAAATTATGTTCACTATGATTTGGTATACATAACCATTTTATAAGAGAAAACAGAGAAATAGAAAGAGAGAGAGAGAGAGAGAGAGAGAGAGAGAGAGAGAGAGAGAGAGAGAGAGAGACAGAGAGAGAGATAGAGAGATTTCCACATAAGAGAAAATAACTTTCAGAATAATTGAAAGATATCCACATTGAACTGAGCTGGCCTGGTATTAATAGTTTAAGCGGACTACTTTGAGTTGATATTCGTTATTCATGACGCCACCTACTGGCCGCTGATAAAACTTTTTGATTTAATTTATTCATGAAAGTCAAATGATTTTCAATAAAAAACTAGCTGATGTCCTTCTGAAGATAAGATAGAATCTATATTTTCAATGCAATCGGATCAGTCGTTTTTTTGTTTATTGTGTACAAACAAAAACACATTTTGTCTTTATAAATTAGTAAGATATGATATGACACACACACACACACACACACACACACATATATAGTTTTTCAAATATTTATTTAGTTAACTTTATTTTGTACATATATTTAGTTTCGTTTAGTAAAATTCAAGAAACATTTATTACTTTTCAATCATTTATTTAGTGTAATGTAATAAATATATTTTTGCTATTTAAATAAATTTAATTGTTTGTTTCAATGACATAGTTGAATCCAATTTATAAAATATTCATTCGTTTTAAATAGGTATGTTTTTGTTTTAAACAAATAAAAATTTAAATATATATTGGTTTATTCTGATGACTATTGAATAAATTTTAATGAGTTTAAATTACTTTAAATAAATATTTGTTTGATTCAAATAAATACACTTTCATGAAATTGATTTTTTTGTATTTATACAAATTTAGTTCTCAGCGTGATAGTATAATAATGTAAATTATACAAAAAAACAACTTTTAACAAAAGTAAAATAGGTGAGTTTGATGTATCTTAGCATAGAAAGAATTTTAAATACATTAACGTATGTATTTTATAAAAAATTCGTATAAAATATTTTTCTAAATTTAGTAATAGATTAAGACAAAGATACATATACTAACGTCTGAAAGCAATGAATCATTAAAACAAATGGCTATACTGTGCATTTTACATGCATCCCTATATATAACAGCATGTAGTTTACATAAATGTATTTAAAACTCTGAAAAATAATAATAAATAAATAGTTTTAACGGAAATGTAGCTGAATAAAGTAATGAGATTATTTACAAATAGCCGATTTTAATTTCACATCATTTGGTCCAAGTGTGGACTCACAAAAAAAGAATTAATTATTTTGAATCATCGATATTGTTAGGTGAACATTCTTCTACGATTTTCATTGAATTATTGAAAAAAGTAAGTATGAACTTGTCAGGCCCGTTCCCACAAGGATTATAGGTGAACAAATCCAATATTGAACTTAAATATATATACTCTAAGTCTAAAATAATATATTAATAAATATTTTAAGGGAGATTCACAAAGTGCAATTGACCTATAGAATAATAATATCATCAATGAATTTTCCAACATATAATATTGCAAAAATTTTATCAAATATATTAGTAAAGATCGTTGGCAAAACTCTTATGTTAAAGATAGTTGGAGTTTTTATGAAGCATTCAAAGATATTATCAGGTATGTGAATAAGTCTTTCCCGTTTTTTTTCAAATTTTGAGCCTTTATTGTGAAAAAATGGTTACAAATGAATTATTGAAAGTATTGGCCATCGCTAGCTACAACTTTTTCCCATCTTTCTGGCAACATACGAATCCCGTTGCGAAAAAATTCGACCGGTTTGGCCTCTATCCAGTCATCCACCCATTTTTTGGCTTCCTCGTAGGAATGGAAGTGCTGGTCAGCCAGGCCATGCGTCATCGATCTGAAGAGATGGTAATCAGACGGAGCAACGTCTGGACTATACGGCGGGTGGGGTAGGACTTCCCATTTGAGCGTTTCTAAGTATGTTTTCACCGGCGGTGCAACATGTGGGCGAGCATTGTCATGTTGCAAAATAACTTTGTCGTGCCTGTCGGAGTATTGTGGCCGTTTTTCTCGCAGTGCGCGGCTCAAACGCATCAATTGTCGTCGATAGACCTCGCCTGTGATCCTTTCATTCGGTTTCAGAAGCTCATAGTAAACCACACCTAGCTGGTCCCACCATATACAGAGCATGAGCTTGGCGCCATGAATATTTGGCTTGGCCGTCGATGATGATGCATGGCCGGGTAGTCCCCATGATTTTCTTCGCTTCGGATTATCGTAACGTATCCACTTTTCATCGCCAGTCACGATACGATGCAGAAAACCTTTTCTTTTATGTCGCTGAAGCAGCTGTTCGCAAGTGAAAAAACGCCGTTCGACGTCTCTCAGCTTCAGTTCGTACGGCACCCAATTTCCTTGCTTTTGGATCATTCCCATGGCTTTCAAACGCTTGGAAATGGTTGTTCGGTCAACTCCCAATGCTTCAGCAAGTTCTTCTTGCGTTTGACAAGAATCTTCATCAAGCAAAGTCGCCAATTCTCGATCTTCAAAGATTTGCGGCCGCCCGGAACGCTCCTTGTCTTCCACGTCGAAATCACCGCTTTTGAAGCGTCGAAACCATCCGCGAACACTTGAATCATCGACACAACCTTCTCCATAAGCCTCCTGAAGCAATCGATGCGTCTCGGCAGCAGATTTCTTCAAATTGAACCAATAAAGTGAAACTTCCCGCAAATGACGTCGACTCGGCTCAAATTTCGACATTTTCACGAAATCAAAAATTTATGATGCGAAAAAATTTTAACTAATGTGTTAGTATGGAATTGTTGACATATGAATAAGCTTTGATTATGACATATGTAACCATTGAATACTCGCACAGTATTGGTGGCGCCATCTCTTACAAAAAACGGGAAAGACTTATTCACACTCCTAATAATATTCCGAATAATTATAAGATGTTTTCATCGGATGTAGTATCTTTGTTTACAAGTTTAGATTTATTTAAAGAAATTATCGAAAAAAAATGGTCAGAAATTAACATACACACAAAATTAACAAAAGATGAATTTATAAAGGCAATAAATTTAGTTTTCAATAACATAATTTTTTTATTTCAAAGTAATTTTTATAAACAAAAATATGGCTATCCAATGGGATCACCTTTATCACCGGTGAATGCTAATTTGGTAATGGAAAAATGAGAAAATATTGCATTAAATAATTTGAATTTAGAACCAATTATCTAGAAAAGATATGTCGATGACATCTTTACAATTGTGCCAGAAAGGTGTGTAGACGAAATGATGGATGTTTTTAATTCCACCCATGATAGAATTAAATATACAAAGGAATTGGAATCAGATAATAAATTAAGTTTTTTGGACGTCAATGCTATTAGAGTTAGTAATAACAGAGTAAAATTAAACTGGTACAGAAAAGCTACATGGTCAGGTAGGTTGTTAAATTTTAACTCACACCATCTACTCGGAAACAAGATACGTACTGTAAAGGGAGTCATCGACAGAGCAATCAAATTATCACACAGAGATTTTAGAAAAGATAATTTAACATTAGTTAAAGAGATATTCATTAACAATGATTACCCAATAGACCTCACAGATAAAATGATTGCAAAGAGAGTGGATCAGAGTTATAATAATACTAGAGAAAGTAATATGGAACAGAGGGGGAATAATAATAAAATCGTGGTACTACCATATGTAAGAGGATTATCCGAATGAATTAGAAGTGCATTTAAAAAACATAAGATTCAAGTTTACTTTAGAAACAATAATAATATTAGAAAGCTATTTAATAATTGTAAAGTTAAGGATGATAAATGTTGGAAAACAGGAGTAGTATACAAAATAAATTTTTAAGATTGTGACAAATATTATATTGGACCAACGGGAAGGTACCTAACACAAAGAATATATGAACATCAATATAGCTTACAAAGCATGAATGGTACATCGAGGCTAAAAGAACATAGTTTAAACTTGTTACATTCTTTCGACTTTGAAAATGTAAATTTTTTGGAACATAGTATGAAGAATGAATGTAAAAGAGAAACTTTAGAAAATATTCATATTTTGAAAAATTCCAATAATGTAAATTTAATGTTAGAGTCGAGTAAATTGGACAACACTTATCATTCCTTATTAATATAGAATTTGTATTTCGCATTTAAGTTAAAGAAAATAAGGGGGTCCTATAAATGTTATACTAATAAATTTCGATTACTAATTAATAATCCAAACATCGGACAAGAAGGTGATCCTAAATTTAAGGTGATTGAGGCAGTTAGGATGTCCTTTACTAACATAGAATAAGTACTTTTATTATTTTTTATTTTTCATTTGACTTATTATTGTATTTTTATTTTTATTTTTATTTTATTATTAATTTTAGTTTATTTGTATTGTTAATTTTCTGATATAATTTGTTGTAGTAATAAGTTTTATTTCAGATTCTACGGGGGTGATCATAAACAAGGACAGTCTGGCTGTCATTATTTTAGCTAATATATGATATTATAAAGACTGTAAGACCGATAACATATTTATTAATTTAATTCAGAAGAGTCGAGATAAGTACAATTTTTAATTTTAACTGAAATAATATACTTTTAAATAACTTAAATAACTTAAATATATAGACTCTAAATTAAAAGTATATAATCATAATCAAAATTGTTTATTTTTCATTAATTGTGTACTTTAAGTTACAATTCATTTAGAATAGAGTAATCAAATCTTTAGGGAATATATGCAAAGAAAATAAATATATCTTGAGAAGTACTTAAATTGTGACATAATTTCTTGCACGAACTGAGTGAATGCAAACACTTGTATGGATTTGTGCTATTTTATACACCGCCGCCTATGCGTCGGCATGATAACGCGGAAGATTTTAATGAATAAATAGAATTTAAGTAACAGGTTTAACGATTTATTATTAAATACAAAGAAAGTATGTGAGGGCTTCACGGTCCGACTATGTCGACGTGAATATATTGAAAACGCGTGTTCGGGAGTGGCTTATTGTGTTCAGCCACCTTCGCGAGCTGACACTCTACAGATTCCTTAGATTTCTTTTGAATGTCGCGACTCATATCTGGCCACACGTACTTCTGCCTGATGAGTCTATCCGTCACCTTCCCGCTCGGGTGCGAGTTGTTGTGGAACAAATTGAAAATCTCGTCGAATTTATCGATGAAGGAACGATAGTAAAAAAGCTAAAGGACTCAAATCGAGTGTTGTAAAAAAATCAATCACGTTCAAAGATTATCGAAGATGTCTGGAAGACCTCGTGATTATACAGTAAGAGCAGTATAATATTCACTCAAAATTACACATAGTGCATACAGGAAAACAGAACAAATTGTCCTAAGTCCATTTGATGATAAAAAATATTTTGTGCCTAATACTACAGCCACATTACTTTGGGGTCACTATAAAATTCTAGAAAAGTAAATGTCGCAAGCTATAAATCAGTTAAAGAGGGAAAGAGAAAAAATACAAGTCGATCAATGAAAGAGGACCTTAATTATGTGTGGCTAACATGGAAGAAGAGATTAGGGATAAAGTAACCAATGAAAATCAAGCGGAACAAGAGAGGACGAAGTTTGATAGCAGTGAAGGTGAATCAATAAGCCGTCAGTTGAACTAACGTACGAATGGAATTCGGAAGAACTTTTGAGAATCTTTGAGGAGGTAAACTTAGTTTTAGCCGAGAGAAGGGATGTACAACATGATGCAATGGACGGGACAGAAATTATGACGAAAAATCAGCTATATGAATAGTCGCAAGACGATGACATTCGAGCAGTCAAAGAGTTTGAAAAAAATCATCCTTTTCCAAAGAAAACAAGACTAAATTAATAAGGTAAGATTCTTAGATAATTTTCTCTTACAAAAAAATTAATTTTTTACTTTTGGTAGAATTAAGGAGAAAAAAATTGTTTTTCTTTAGAATTAATATATCCAATTTGAATAAAATTTCTGAGAGCGAATTCTTACGGTGGAAGAAATCATTAGAATTAGAGAAAAATCATCAATACATGGTGACTGCTTTTAAGCAAGTCTCCACATGTTACGGCACCAAAGTCGTTGCGCAGCTAGACGACAACTTTCAAATATTTTTACCACGAAAGATATTATCGGTCAGATTAAAAGATGAATAATTTTTCATAAATATCGCTACCAAAGCAAATAAAATTTGTTTATTAATGGCATACCAGGATGGCAGCTGTTTTAACTTTAGTACTTCTACTTCTTAAGAAATAATAAAACATTATTATATATATATATATATATATATATATATATATATATATATATATCCTATTTCTGGAAAGAACTACTTTGCAGGGGATCGCACCGATGTACTTTTAATTTCAAATATATTAGATTTTTTAATTTTATCGCCATACTTAATTGTCTGATCTCGTATATGCAGAAAATTGCATACATGAATCTTTTCGCTAGGGATTATCATTTAGAGAAATATTTAAACAATAACCATCTTCATCTCTAGAAAATATAAGAGAGTATTGTAAAGCATCATAGGAACGATGTAATTCTGAAACTTTCTGCAATGGTACGTGCCCACAATGCAGAACAATATGTCTAAGTCTTTTATTATTACTAATCATTAGAATAGCTATTTCATTCGTAGTTTGAGATTATATGGACCTCTGTATTGATTGACAGCTACATGATCGACACGAATTATTAATTTTAAATCCTCTAGATTCCTCTATTTTTTATATTATATTTAAACTCTTTTATTAAAGTATTATTTTATAATAAAAAATGTTATAAATTTTTTATTAACTCAAGATTTAAATTTGGAATAATATTATTTCATAGTGTAATTTGATCAGCCTTCAATATGAAAAAAATTTGTAAAAATTGTTCTTTTTCACCAGAAGCAAGAAATAAACATCCTATACGATGGTAAACTTGAATTTTAAATATAGGTACAAAATTACCTTCTACAATTTCCTTGGCCCCAAAGGAGGTCATTTAAACAAAGTATTATATTATATTTCCTTTTAATGGCAAGAAAATTTTTGGCAAAAAAAGAAGCCAAGAGAACAACATATGGTGGATGCTTCATCTTTCCATTTTTTTGCTGAGCAATGACTGCATGTTGTATCCATTGCACCAATTTGTAAATAGTTAATACGCAGATAATCAAACGCAGGATCGTATTCAATGAATAACATTAGAAGCTCGACGTAGAGTTATGGACTGTCTTTCTCGAGTTAAAATTTATATTAATTAGGCAAGAAGCACAAAGCTTTAGAAAAATATCGATGTTGGCTTGGTTATATATAACTTTAACTTTGCCACAACTTTGATATGTGATCCAAGGACATGTACGCAACCAACCCTCCAAAATTCAGCATTCAATAGAGCCGAATAACTTGCTGTGCACTCGAAATCGTTTAAAGTATTATCCACCAATCTAATTGTTTAGATTTTGAAAATAAGTTTCACTAGAAAACAGCGATGGTAAGTTCGTAGCGGTATGAATTTTTATATTCACATTTATGACGTGAAACAGCGTGAGAAATTCTGTGAGGAAGCTCGATAGAAAATGCAACGCGATGCGCGCGGCCGGCAATTAAAATCCGGAGCTCGGCCGGAGACGCCTGCGTCACGTCGCCGTTTTCAATAAGCTGTACACGTGGCAAATATGGGCCCGTTTATTCCTCAATATTTCAACAACTTGAAAAATTAAGGGTCAACAACAGCTGCAAGAAAAATCGTGAGAGTGGACACTGGCGAAATCGTTGGGTTTTACTGCTCGGCTTGACGTGAGCATTTCTTGCTTTTTTTTTTGTAACTTGAAGGGCTCCGAGCATCGTTCGAAAAAGAGAGAAAGTCAGTTATGTCGAGCGCATCTTGGCGACCAGTTTGAGCTCGTGTTAGAATGTTTGATTGCGTAAAACGCCTTTGCCATGCCGATTAGATTACTTGAGTTGATCGAGCGTCCGTGATTGTGTACGGTTTCAATTAAAATTGTCCTGTTTTGCTAGCGGAGGAGTTCATTTGTAACGATAGTGAGTTATGCGGTGTGCCTGAGTTTATTAGTCAAGCGTGGACAAATCACTGAGGACTTGGTGAGATCCGCCGCTGTGCGTATCTCAAAGAGGCTTCCCGAGCGACTCTCGAGCCCAAAGGCTGCCGTCGGCGAAGGGCCCTGATCCCGTCTCCAAGACGTTGGGATCGCGACGCAGCATAGGAGGAACTGCGGAAGGACCCCTTCCACCAGCGTCCTCACCTCATAGAGCGCAGACCTTTAGCGAGTATATATAATTCTTGTAAAGCGCTAGCATAGAAAGTAGTGACCTTTTGCTTTAGAATAGAATATTGAACTGTAAGATTTATATTAAATTTAAACGTTAGACTTTTTGAAAGGCTTTTTCCTCCAATCACCGAGTGGAGGTTTTTTATACCTAAAGGATTTTTTTTCTTTATTAAATAAATTGTTGCTTGATATTGATGAAAGTGTTGTGTCTATTCATTTTCTCCTTGAACTCATATTATTATTATTATTATTATTATTATTATTATTATTATTATTATTATTATTATTATTATTATTATTATTATTATTAATATTACGATTATTCCCATCCGTTGTCTGTACCTTGACGAAGATCGGCTATTTCACCATCTCTTAGCCGATCGGGTGATGGGCTTAAAAGAGTACCTCCTCCTACCAATGAATGGAAGGGCGAAAAGATAGTATGATAGCTGCCATTTTATGAGTGAGCGGATATCCCTGGAGTATATCCCAGAGTAAATGAGTTAACGCACGGAGCAATGATGTGCTGGAAGACCCGAAAGGGCAACTGAATAAGGACTTCCATGCCGACCATGATCGAAGCTGCAGGTCCTATAAACAGACCTTCGTCAGTAATACAGAGATTAAGGAAGGCACACTCACTCAGAGACTCTATAAACGGGTATCTCTTGAGGAGTGAAAACACATGCGGAGCGTAAGCGAACGTTCCTGTAAAAGGGATCCTAGCAGAGTAATTATAGATGCATGAGTGAACTTCAAACATTGGAGTTTCACTAGAATATTTGAGGGCAAATGTATGAATCTACATGAATGAAGGTTAGAATGAGGTACTCTTGAACAAATGACAGACCGCCGTGTTTGCCATGCGGTGCGACCCGTGAGCTGCCAAAAGGAGATCCTGGGTGTCGAGGCTTACGCCCGGTTGCGTGCTGGGTGACCCGAAACATCTTTGGCTCCCGCTGACGGCAAGACGGGAGGCTAGATCCTAGCCAGATCTAGTCAAACGGCCTTGGCGAGCGCGTTCGGTGTGTGATTTCCTCCGATGTTTCTCCAGAGAGTGAAACACCTTGTTGTTGGGGTGCGAAGCTCGAGAGGGCGGAGGTGGAATAGTGCACCAGAGCGCGCTATACTCCTGCACAATGGTCCGAGATGAGTCAGCCCTTACAGGCATGTGTTGGGGGCTGCCTTATCGAGCTCAACGTTGAAGGGTCCAGGAGGCCGACCATCTGCAGGAATGAAATAAAAAAAAATTGACACATGGATTGCCAAAAGCAACAAAAGAGTTACCTTGGAGTGGGGGAGGGACAGCCGGCTGAGGCCGGGATTAAGTCTGTTGAGCGGACGAGTGAGCTGGAGATTATTCTCCAACTTGCTCGGCTGCTCAAGGACATGATCAAAGCAATGAAGAGCCAACCAAACATTAAAAAAGATATCAAGGATGGCCTTCTAAAAGCTGAAGAGCTCGTAGATGCTCTTCAGCACAAAATACAAGGGAAGAAGGTACCGGGGAGCCTCCTGCCAACAACTAGACAGAAGAGAGAAGAGATAACCCCGAAGAGACCGGCATCAAGTCCCCCGGATATCTCCCTTACTAAGGAGAAAAAAAAGGGGAGAACAGGAGGACAAAAAAGATGGGTGGCAAGAAGTAAAAACAAAAAAAAAGAACAGTAAGAAGAAGCAAAGTGTGCAGAATACTGAGGAACAACCTCAGCATCCAAAAAAGAAAGCAATAAGCACAGAAATTAAAAAAAAGGCCAAAGCTCGATGCGATCGCCATCAAACCAGCGCAGGGGAAATCGTACGCTGAGGTGATGAGATCCATCAGAGCGGTCAAACCGAAGGACTTGGGCGCGGATGTGAGGACCGTCCGGAAAACCAAATCGGGTGAGGTGCTGATTGAACTCAGACATACCAAACCCGAAGGTCGGAAGGCACTCGCTGAAGTGCTCAAGGAAGCAACTGGCCAGAGTGGCTGTGTCAGGGAGCTGACCCCTAGAGGAAGTCTAGAGGTTAGAGACCTGGACTGCTGCGTGACGGAGGATGAGGTGTGTGAGGCCCTCAAAAGTAAACTGCCAGATTATTGTGGCGAGCTGCAGGTTAGAGTGACCAAAACCAACACTGCGGAACAGCGTGCTGCTATTTTAGTGTTGGAAGAGGTTGCTGCCGTGCGTCTGCTGAAGATCGGGTTTTTGCGAGTGGGCCTGGTGAATTGTCGTGTACGCCGCCGCGAAATAATGACGAGGTGCTACAGGTGCCTAGGATATGGCCACCGGAGCCATAGCTGTAAAGGCCCTGATCGTAGCGCCTGTTGTTATCGTTGCGGACAAAGAGAACACAAGGTTGCGTCTTGCAACGCAGAACCCGAATGCTTTCTCTGTAAAGGTGAAGCGTAATCGGAGGGACGCCGGCACGTTGCCGGTTCCGGCGCCTGTCCGACTTTTCACGAGGCTCTCTCAAAAAAGGCTAAATGGTCGTAATTCTGCAAGGGAATATTAATCGCAGCAGGACAGCTGATCACCTCCTTCTTCGGCTTTGCCACGATACTGATGCTGATATATTAATTATCAGCGAACAGTATCGGAACAGAGAAGGAGTAGGTTGGTTCACCGATAACTATTGAACGGCAGCCATTTGGATTCCTGACCCACGAAAAACAAAAGTTCATTCAAACAGGATCATGGATCTGGAAATGGCTATGTTTGGGTAACATGCAATCACATCACGTATGTGAGTTGCTATCTTACACCAAACCAAGCCATAGGTGACTACCAGGTCATATTAGATGACCTGGAAGACACCGTCAGAGAAATGAAAGGTGAGCTGGTAATGGCAGGTGACTTTAATGCAAGGGCCCTAGAATGGGGCATGGCGAAGCCCGACTCCAGAGGTCGAAGAGTCATGGAACTAGCGTCCAGACTTGGTCTAATAGTTCTAAATACTGGCAATACTTCGACCTTCAGGAGACCGGGCTATGCCGAAACTATACCTGATGTGACCTTTGCGACAGAACATCTGGCCTCTCGAATCCAGGACTGGCAGGTGATCGAGGACTACACAGCCAGCGATCACCAGTACATCACATTCCGCGTATGCGATGGAATGCCAGGTTTCACTGGACACAATTCGCGAGGGCCCCCTAGATGGAACGTTGCAGGGATAAATAGAGAGAAATTCTCACAGGCCATTGAACGCGGTCAGCAAAGCCTTGTTAGGATTCCAAATGGCTCATCGACAATTCATCACGCCAGGGAGTTGACTAGCGCCACAATGCGCATTCTACGCCGGGCTTGCGAAGAGTCGATGCCGTGCAAAGTGGTTGGTGGAAAAAGACGTCCTGTTTACTGGTGGACGGCTGAGATAGCTGACATGAGACGTAGTAGTTGAGGAGCATCCAGAACTCCTTCTGTCGATGTACAATTCGTGCTTGACAGCTGGTTTATTCTATTCTAGCTGGAAGGTGGCGAAACTTGTGCTTATCGACAAGGGAAAGGGTCCGCCGGAGGCGCCCTCGTCGTATCGACCTCTATGTATGTTAGATACAGCTGGAAAGCTGATGGAGCATCTACTGAAGTCACGACTCCTGGGAGCTGTTGCTGCTGCCGGCGGCTTGGCTGACAGACAGTACGGATTCGGGGCAGGCAGGGCGACGGTGGACGCAATCCTCGAGGTTGTTGATGCGGCGAGGCGCACAGAGAGAGGTAATCACTACTCTCGACCTGTTTGCCTCCTGGCTACCCTTGACGTTCGGAATGCCTTCAACTCTGTTGGATGGGCAAATGTTTTGAGGGCCATGGAGCGAGACTTTCGGATGCCACCTTATATACTTCGTATATTGGATGACTACCTTAAGGATCGATACTTGGTTTACGAGACAACGGACGGTCGGAGAAGGAAAAAACTTAGTTCCGGGGTGGCTCAGGGGTATGTACTCGGAGCCGACATGTGGAACGTTTCATATGACGGAATACTCCGGATGCAGATGCCTGAGGACACCTTTCTGGTTGGATGATGTAGCAGCCGTTATCATCGCTAGAGATTATGACGCTGCACAGATGCGACTAAACCAGGTGATGCGTCGAGTGCAGAGATGGATGGAGAACAATGGGTTAGAACTGGCGGCGGCGAAAACGGAGATCGTGCTCCTAACTAAGAAACGTATCCCAAAGATACGCCTTATGCAGGTTGGAGACACGAAGGTGAGTACCAAAGCAGCTGTAAGGTACCTGGGGGTGACGCTTGATTCCAAGCTGACCTTCTGGGACCAAATAAAAAAAGTGGCGGATAGAGCTGCCCGAGTGACAGCACAACTTAGCAGGTTGATGGCCAATGTTGGTGGTCCAGCACCCTGCAAGCGGCGTCTGCTCATAAGGACAGCTGAATCCATCATGCTATACGGCGTGGAGGTATGGGCCGATGCACTGATGGCCCAAAAATATAGAAAAAGAATGGCGGCAGTGCAGCGTAGAGGGGCATTACGGAAATTAATAAATTAGAAAAGAGGGAGTACCACAAAGCCATTAACTGGATTGATTTTATCTTGAACGCGACGAGCTTACTACTACTAGTGGTTCATAAAATCTAGATAACACTCTAGTGAGTACGGGTCAATGCAGGTTGTCACATACACTCAAAAACGAAGTGCACCGACAAGTGAATGATTTACTACAGAAAGGAGTTGTCAGGCACTAAAGCAGTAGCTTCGTCAGCACTTTGGTTTGTATCAAAAAAGCAATTAGCCGATAAGAAATCACGCGCGAGTTGTAGTGGATTTTCGTCCTTTAAACGAGAAAACGGTAGCAATGGCGTACCCGCTTCCCAATATCGTCGAAATACTCAACACACTTGGTGCTGCCCAATATTACACCGTCATGGATTGTGTATATGGATTCATCAAATGCCGATGAGTCCCGAAGATATACACATGATACATATGCTTTGTCCACGCCTGACGGGCATTTCGAATTTGTACAAATGTCCTTTGGTTGGAAAAACGCAGTCATGGAATATAAGCGCGCTGTACTTTACGGTTGAGGGCCTTATTGATAAGGGCATGCTTGTCTATACGGACGACATAGTAATTTTTGCTAAAAGTTTAGTAGAACATGAAAGATTTTTCAATGAAGTTATGGAAAGACTATGCAGAGCAAACTGGAAACTCGAACCGGGAAAGTTTAAAACTCCAGCATCGAAAAGTAGTATATTTAGGACACGTTCTTAGTGAAAATGGGCAAGCATCTGATTAGAAGAACCTGGAAGCGGTAGAACCTTTCCCACGTCCAAAGTACATAAAAAATAATCGACAATTTTTAGGTTTAGTAAGATACTACCGAAGGTTTACTTAAGATTTTGCAAATAGGTCTAAATCGCTCACGAAACTTTTGGCTGGTTAGAAAAAGCAGAAAATGCTGGAAGCAGGAAAAACAGAAAAAGAAGCAGAAAAAGCAGAAAAAACTGGAAGGAACCATTTGTCTGGTTAGAAAAAGCAGAAAATGCGTTTGTATGCCTAATAAGAGCTTTATGCACAGTACCTGTATTACAATTTCCCGATATGAATCAACCATTACAATCACGCCGGACGCGACGGATTAGGCTATTGGTAGCAATAAAAATTGTACTTATGTTGACTGTTCTGAATTAAATTAATAAATATTTTTATCGATCTTACAGTCCTTATAATCTAATATAATAGCTAAAATAATAATAGTCAGATTGTCCTTGTTTATATTCACTCCCGTAAAATCTGAAATAAAACTTAAAAATTAAAAATAAAAATAAAATAAAATTAATAATAAAATAATATAAAATAATAAATAAAATAAAATAAAAATAATAGAAGCAATATTCTATGTTAGTAAAGGACAACCTAACTGCCCCCACCACCTTACATTTAGAATCGCCTTTGGTGTCCGACGTTTCGAACCGCTACGGTTCATCTTTTGGAACTAAACTAAATTTAAAAACCCAGCATGCTACTTCATATACCCCATCTTTACGGCGTTCTCGTGCTGGGTCAGTGCTACCCACGTACGGACTCTGGTTGGTGGTGCCTTTCACTGCTAACTACACGTGCACAATCACAACTCAATTCACCCACTTTACACATTTGCCACCCATGCCTCTGCTCTCTAAATTAGAGTGGAATGGAAGGGGGCGAGTTCCTTTTTCATCTGTATGGGGGGTCGAAAAACCAGATAACTAGCATTGATTTTACTTAAAAAAAGAAGAAGAGGTGAGGTGTATGGAGGAGCAGGTGACTTCTAAGAAGAGTACGGGCGTGAACAGCCTAACGGTCCCTCGTACGGTCAGTAGCAGCGGAACCAACAGTGTTGCCAGTGCGATAAACGCTGGTAGCCATGGCAGCATCACGGGCACTGGGATGAGATGGTCAAGACATCCAGAAGGAGATCAGAAGGAGAAGGCCGATTACAACAAAGCCCTAATTGACTCCATCAATTATCTCTTTAAAATGATAATAGAGTCGACGAATAGGCAAAAGAACGTCAACAGCATAATCAAGGAGGGGCTTTCGGCTTTACAAAGCCAATTTGAGGAGCGCGTGAGCAGAAGGCGTCTTAAAGCGCGGCGCCTACATACTCCTGAGTTTGCTGAGTTTAACGAATACCAGAAGAGATATCCTTCTATATCTCCAACGGAATTACCTGAGGGGTGGGGGTGGAAGAAAAAGAAAGGAAGAAAGACAACGAGGCCAGGATGAAGAAAAGTGGCTGGTAGAATGTCCCCGCGTGGAAAGAAAAGTGGGTGCTCAAAAAGAAGAAGGAGAAGAAGACAAAGAAAAAGAGTCTATCAAATCCGCAAAGCCCCGACAAAAATGAAAGTCAAAGATGGAGAAGGTCATGGACTGAGGAGGTAATTATCAAGCCCGCGAAGGGAAAACCTATGCGAAGATCCTTGGAGGGATCCGCCGCCCAGTCGATCCCTCACAGGACGTGTTGGCGATCAAGAACATCCACCAAACATTAAACGGCGATGTACTGATTAACTTCAAGAACGCTTCGGCGGAGGGCAAGGAGTGCTTTACTACCGCCTTAAACGAGGCCGTCGGACAATCCGCGACACTCCACGCTCTGACGCCCAAAAATACCTTGGAGATCAGGGACGCGGATGGCTGCGCGACACTTGGCGCGGCAAAGGTGGGTAATGGATGTGTTCTTTACGGCTTGCGGCAGCTGGTCTCTCACAGGAGCACTGCCTACTTCCGGTGCCAACAGCAGGGACACAAGGTGGCCGAATGTAGGACGCCTCCAAAGTATTACCTGTACTCGGAGATCGCGCGTACAATGTTAACTTGCTTGGTCTGGGGCTTGTACCGTGTTTCGCGAAGACTTCGCCAGGTCTCTCCAAAATGGTTAAAGTTCTGCAGACGAACCTGAACAGGAGTCGGACAGTGAGCGAAATACTCAAGCAGATCTACCTTGAGAAGTATGCTGACATCGTCATCGTCAGAAAACAATATCGAGATGGAAATGCGGGGGTCTGGTATAGCGATGACCTCGGTACCGCGGCGATTTGGATTTTCAACCCGCACCGCTTTCGGATAGAGTGTCATGGATCTGGCCGTGTTTTCGTTTGGATGAGGAGTAATAACGTAAATTACGTCAGCTGCTATCACACCTCCAATGAGGCCATAGGGGTTTCCAGTCTAAACTGGATGCTCTTGCGGATACGGTTAGAGAAATGGAGCGGGAAGAGGTAGTGGCCGGGGATTTTAAGAGCAAAGATCTCGAGTGGGGGAACCCTTGCCGGATTCTAGGGGTAGATGAGTGCTAGACATGGCATCCAGACTAGGTCTGGTTGTCCTGAACAACGGATCTACGTCGACTTTTTGGAGGCCCGGATACAGGGAAACATCCCTGATGTATTCTTCGTGGTGACGATTCTGGCTGCAAGCGTGTGGGACTGGTGTGTGATCTAGGATTATACGTTCGACGTTGGTGATGTCACGCCATCCAGAGCGACGGTTGAACGTCGCCCACCCAAATGGGTCGTTGCAAGGAATGGATCACGAGAAGTTTTCCTAGACACTAGAATGCGGACAGCACCTCCTGAACGAATTACAAGGGTGTGCAACGCTTTGCAAGCGTGCGAAAGCGGTAACGGAAGCTAAAATGCATCTGATCCGCCAAGGCAGCAAGCAAGCGATGCCGATGAAATTCGCGGGTCGTGCTCACCGACCGAATTATTGGTGGACGAATGAAATCGCGAAGCTGCCACGTCAATGCCTGCGGCTATACAACGTTGCCCAAAGGGCTCAAAGACGCGACCGCGATGCCGCTTCTAGGATCGCCAAACATCTAACAGCAAAGAAGACTCTGAAGCGAGCCATCAAAGCTAGTAAACACAGATGTTGGAAAAAGCTGCGAGAAGATCTGAACAACTATCTATGGGTAATGAGAGAATATTTTATTCCCGTTGGAAGGAGGCGAGACTTGCGCTGATAAGCAAGGGTAAAAGAGCATCTAGCGCTCCGTCGACGTACAGGCTCTTATGCATGCTAGACACCGCTGGGAAACTCCTGGAAAAGCTGGTGTGATCCCGCCTACAGGCGGCGCTTTTAACATCTGGCGACCCTTCCGAGAGACAGTACGGCTTTCGGAGAGGGTGGTCAACTATACATGCTATCCAGGAGGTACTAGAGGCGGCGAGGACTACAGAGAGGAGGAATCACTTCTCCCGGCCTTCAACTCGGTTAGGTGGACAGACGTACTGGGGGCATTGTGGAAGGACTCAATATACCTAGGTACTTACTCCAGATTATTCGAGATTATTTTAAGGACAGATCCATTCTGTACGACACAGCAGAGGGCTCTTAGCGAAAGGATCTAACGGTCAAAACTCCATTCTAGGACCCAACCTATGGAATATTTCCTATGACAGGACCCTTCGGTTGGACATGACAGAAGGATGCTCGCTGATCAGGTACGCGGATAACATAGCAGCTGTCATTATTGCGCGCAAAATGCCTCGATTAGACCATGCGCAGAATTCGCCATTGGATGAGCGATCATGGACTGGAACTAGAGGAGGCCAAAACTGAAATCGTGCGTCTCCAGATTGCAGACGCTAACAATTGGAGAGGTGTTGGTCTCGACCAAGGTATCCGAGAAGTATCTGGGGGTGATGCTATATACGAAGCTCATCTTCTCGGAACATATTCGGAGGTCAGCGGACAAGGCGACGATGGTTACGGCCTCCCTTTGCAGAGTCATGGTCAACGTAGGAGGACCACGACCCTGCATCAGGCGACTGCTACTCTGAGCTGCTGAGTCTTTCATGCTTTACGGCGCTGAAATTTGGGCCGACATGCTACAGTACGAAAAGTCTTAGAGGAGATACGCTCTTCCTGCATAGAGGAGATACGCTCTTCATGTAACGTGTTCGTACCGCACGGTCTCGGAGGCGGCATCCCTAGTGTTTGCCGGGGTCATCCCGATTGACGAACTGGCCCAGGAGCGGAAGTTTGTTGACCAGGTGCTGGGATCTGGTGGCGTCCAAAGGCGAACATCCTGGTCCCCTCCCTGAAGTAATGCCTGACGGCAGTTTCCGGGATGGGTGGTTGAGCCAGGAAGAGAAGCTCTCCTCGATGCGTGCCTGCCGACTTGGGCTTGCGGCTCTTTTCAGAGCTGCGGGAAGCAGTCGAGGGAATGCACCGAGAAGGTAGTTTTTTAGTGGGTACGCCTTTGTTTCAGTGATTCCCACATACCCGGGGACCGGCCCCCGGGATCCATAAAGGATTTTTCTCTTCCTCTATCAAAAAAAAACTATGTTTACTAATATTATCATCGTTATTATTATTGTTTGTACCACTAATTTACACTGTTACTACTAGGTTACACAATCAATATTCAGCGCTATTTATTAGTCTTTTTTTATTATTACTGTTATTGTAATTATTAGCGTTACTATCATTAATATCAATATTATTATCTCTATGCTTAAATAGCATTGGCAAAAATTAAAACTTAAGTTAACTTAATAAAAATTTATGTTTGGACGTCACAATAGACATATTTTATGGAATATTTTTTTAATAGTAGGTGTTTATTATAACTGAGAAATCGAAGGAAATCGCAAGAGAAACTAAATGTCACAAATCAAATTAACTTATTTATTAATTTAATTAAGATCATGTAAATAAATAAAATGTTTGAATTCGGTTATTACTACTGTTCTGCTCAAGAATACGTCCACAAAAAATTCTATATTTTTAAATAACGTACAACTTCTGAGAAAAAAAATATTTCTCAAAACGTAATTGTTTGTCTGAAATACATATTTAATGAACTTCTATCTTCCAAATCTTCCAAATATTTGAAATCAAATATAATGTATCTTTGATAGTTTATTTATATTAATTATATATTTACATATTTTACATAAATAGCTTTGTTTCTTCTTTTTAAATATTTATTTCAAATAATAAAATATTTAATGTATAACACTTCATTTTGTAAAGCATATTTATTATTTAAGCATTTACGATTAATGCATATAAACTATTTAACTATAACAATTTAATCAATATGATTGTAACAAAATGTACGTTCGGTTTCAAAAACTAACTTAACGTAGTTTTGTAGTTTGCCAAATCCATCAGAATTGAAAAATCTTGAAATTACGATCTTTCAAATGGTAGAAAGATTTATTGGAGTCACGAGATTAATAAAATTGAAAACAGCAATTAAAAAACTTGAAATGTCATTCTTTTGACACGCAGAACTTTTTTAAAATAAAATTTTCAATTTCTTTCTGTATTGACAAAACCCATCGGATAGTTTTAAAAAAACAGCGAAAAAAGTTCTTTTTTAGATTCGAAAAAAGAACTACAAGATTCATCAAACTAATGTAGGAGAAAAATTAATTAATATAAAGAAAAGTATAAATTATACAAGCAGTAGAATCGCTGATGGAATTAATGGCCAAAATGAATATATCAATTTTGATAATTAGATATTAAAATTATAATTTGAATTTCAAATTTCGAAATTTTGTGATCATTGAAATAGGTTAACTAAATAATAGTTTTAAAGAGTTTGGGCTTATTGACGTATCAAAGAGATCCCCCAATAGAAATTAACTTAAATTTTGTTGCTTAAATAATTAATAATTCAAAAATGTATATTAGTAACATAAAGAAAACAAGTTCTATTGAAACTAACATCTTTGGTTATATGAAGTGGTATATATAGGTACATGTTAATATAGATTATTTTCATGTTCTTTAAAATTAATTTTTGTAAATAAAAATCTATAAGGACCCATAAATCTTAACTTAAATCTTAACATAAATCTGTATAATCTATATTTACATTTCGAAATATTTTCTGCAGAGAAAAAAATAGAATGTTCAAAAAAATATCAAATGAATTTGTCTTTACAAATTATTTTCAGTATGATTTGACATACAACCATCTTATAAGAGAAGTCAGAGATAGATAGAGAATGAAAGAGAGACAGAGAGAGAGAGAGAGAGAGAGAGAGAGAGAGAGAGAGAAAGAGAGAGAGAGAGAGAGAGAGAGAGAGAGAGAAAGATTTTTCTATATGAGAAAAATTAAGATATACAAAAATTAAAAGATATCCATAAGAATTTTTTGAATTTTGATTTTTTGAATAGGTGGCGCTGAAGAAAATATTCAATGCCGTACAACTCAAATAAAGAATTATGAAGCCTGGTGCAGAAAAAAAAATATATATATATATATGCACATAAATACACACATGCATACATACATGCATGCAAACACATTGCAAACATAGTAACGTAATACGGACATTTGAGATTACAGGGAGGTACAAGATGTACAAGCTTGAGCCAATAAATATATATAAAAATATAATAGGAAAGTAATTGTTCTTTTCCTAACCTAAAGTATATATAATATTCATGTAGGCAAAAATGTTATTATTGCCTACGCAGATTTAATATTTATATGCATCCTAAAAATTTTTTATTAAATAAATCGTTTCTTATGATAACTAAAGCTCTTTAATTCCGAAAATTTCAAACATGTTTATTTTTTTTGCAGGATAGTCTTTTAGCTACAATTAAAACTCATAATTTTAGGAGGAAACGAGAGTTTTGAGTGTTCACAACGTGTAATTGATGCATTTGAGTTAGTACTTCGATATGCACTCCTATTATATAAAACGGATAAGAAAAAGTAACGTGAAAAGAATATATAATTTTTAATTCAAATGTAAAATATCATAAAACCATCATTATTTTGGAATGTAGAAGAGTATGATTGTGTATTTATAGTACTGAATTTTGTGTAAGGAGTAAGTACAATTCCTAAATTAATATATTATATTATAAATATTTAAATATATAGTTATCTATATAAAGCAATTTTTAAATTTATTCTTATATTACACATCATTATACAGTGATTGGCACTTTGTATAATTTATACAATTTATATAATAAACAGCTTTTATAGAAACTTTTTGTAAGAAAACTGTTACAGATTCAAATATTAAAATAATTTTTAATGAAGTAACACTATTTGACAATAGCACTTATATATTAGAAATTACTATCTTTTTCAATAAGTATCTTTTCAATAGTTTCATTACTATCTATTCAATAGGTAATGATAAAAATTTTATTTTAAAATATATTCTTGTATGGTTAACGTTTTCTTTAGTATTTCATGCATTGTAATTTTTTGGAATAAATATGTCAGATTAAACAAAGTCAATATGTCAAAATACAAAAATTATACATATATTGCCGCCGAAAATATTACGATATATAATATAGAAATACTTTTTGTAAAAACATATATATATATATATATATATATATATTGTATATATATATATTGTTTTTAAATAATTATAATGTAGAATATAATATAAAACCATGTACAAACCAATTCTATTAAATATACAATCATACTGTTCTGCTTACTTTCCCAGAAGATGGTGATTTTATATTTTTCATTTAAAGTAAAAATTATATATTCTTTGCACTCTAATTTTTCACTATTTTGCATATTGTATACCTTGCAACTAAAATAATAGTTATCATTATTGCATTAACATCAGATTATATCTATAACATTAATATTATCACTTACGAACAATCAAACCGCCCCCTTCAAAACTTTAATTTATCATTATTTTTATAATTATTTATACTTTAAATGGCCCTTTAAAATTAAAAATAAAGAAAGTCATACGTATTATACGATTTGTTTAATTTTTAATACGTAATAAATTAATATGTTTGTACTATTACCTTATTTTTATTTTCTTTACATATATATGAATCTTATTATATAAATATAAATACTTCATACCTTCGTGTCCACTCTGGGGAAGGAGAGATGAAGCTAATTGTCTTTTGGGAGGCTTTACATTTTTGATGAATTTATTTAATAATTTTTTCATTCAAAAATAGCACCTTAAATTATAGGTTTTTGTCTATCACTTACACATTGAAATTTGAAATAACTGAACTTATTTGAATTTTGGGTGCTCGTCATGTCTCGTCATTCTATATTTATATTCATTATATATATCATGTCTCGTCTCATTATAAATATATATATATATCGATAAAAATTAAAAAGTAATTATAAATTATTACAAGTTATTTAAAAAATATCTCAACCCTAGAATATCTCATGTATACCTAAGGGTATATATTAATGTAGATTCATAAATATTTTTATCGGTCTTACAGCCTTTATACAATAAAATATTATACTAATAGAATGACAGTCAGACTCTCCTAGTTTATAGTAACCCCCATAAAATTGAAAATACAAATTACTAATAACAGATAAAATAAAAAATCAATTAAATTAAAAATTAAAAATTAAAAATAATACAAATAAAGTAATCTATATTCTATATTAATAAAGGAGAATCTGATTTCCCCCACCAGCTTAAATTTAAATTTACTTTTCATTTCCGACGTTTTGAACAGTTCCGGTTCATCTTCAAGGACTAAACTCTAATATAATTTACTTAATTCTAACTTTTTGTTTTATTTTTTATTTAATTTAATTTTTATTTTACTATTTAGTTGTAATTTCTATTTCAGATTGTACGGTGGTGATTATAAATAAGGACTGTCCGATACTCATTATATTAGTATATTATATTATTGTAGAAAAACTGTAAGACCGATAAAAATTTTTATCAATTTAGAGTCGAATTCTCTACCTTTTTAGCTGAAGCATTTGCTTCAGATATATGCTAAATACTTCTTGGTAACAGATATGCTCAATCCACTCGACACAGCTCTATCTTATATATGTGCGGATTCAAAATGTGTACTAAATTCACTGCACAATCTCAGCGCATTAATTAAAAAGTTAATGAAATGAATTATAAACTCAGAAAATTCAATAAATCAAGAAAAGAAATCAAAATAGAAGTCTTAAGGACATATTAAGGACATTGCCAGCAATGCAGCCAAAGGAGCAGTTATAATACAGCGTAAAAAATAAAATATAATAACGCCGCAAATATGTTAATACGAAAAAGAATGGCACTACATGCGATAGAAATATATTGTAATAACATATGGATAGAGAAAAAAAATAAAGACAAATATTTTCGAACCAAATTAAATTCTACAATAATAGTTATTTATTTTTGAAAGTTCTTAATTTATTTACTTATTTTGCTTTTTTTAAAAATTTTATTATAAATGTATACTTAGTCATTAGTTTTATTTTTTAAGTAGTTAAAAATTAAATAAATTTTTATTTTTTATTAGACCAAATTTCTGAATCTAAAATTTATGTTCCTCGAAAAAAGTCCTATTTTCGTAACATAGATGGGGGCTACGCCGTGATATTATCACCAAGCCACGTAGAACCTAAACTTGCTAGTGAATGTATTTTTTTATAAAATGTTCTATATCGTATTTAATTTTAAATAAATGAAATATACAAATTGGTTTTTAAACGTACTATTTTTATTCTTTATAGTTATGGTATCATTTTCTTATTGTAATTAAATTTTTGGTCATTCTTACTGTTGTAGGTTGAAATTTTAATTGCAATATTTATTGTAAAATCTAAGTAAGAAAAAATGATACTGAAAAATCAACTACGACTCTTAAAATATTAATCCAAAGATCTTATTTAACCTATAATTAAAAAAATAAAAATAATTAAGCATAAATAAATAAAAAAAATTTTAAAAAACCTATTTTTAAAAAAATGATTAACAAATTTAATTAAACGGTAAAAACGAAATAACAGAGAAAAATTTAACTAAAAGTTAAAACATTAAACTATGCCCAGAAAATATTAAATATGAAAAATATTAAAATATAAAATATAAACAAATTATGCTCCAATGAGCAAAAACATCCGACTAAGTTTAGGTAATCTGCAGGTATCCCCGCTAAAAGGATCGATTCAATTTCAGATAACATTATATCATATTATGTTGCAAAATTCAGAAGAGATTTTATATAAGACATATATATATATATATATATATATATATATATATTGTAACGGGGTACTTAATTATTAAACACCCGGTCGAAGTACCCGTTAACAGAGTTGCAAAGAACCCCGAACGGATTAAATTATTTAAAAGAATCTTTTTGGACCGTAGGTTCTTTGCGGATATTTCTTCCTCAGACTTACCTTTGTTTATCCTGGAAATTATATAAATGATAATATATTATGATAAATTATCAGTATTCCAGGTAAAAAAAAGAACGGATTAATGATCAGGTACAGGGAGGAAAATGTTTCTAAGATTTTCTACTATTAACAAAAAAAAATCAAATGTAGATTTGTTTCATTAACCAATAAAATAACTTAAATTTTTATTTAATTTAATAAAATTATAATAATTTATAATTTACCCCTACCTAATACGCACTCGCGATCGACTAACGCTCGAATCCGCTCACACAGGGTGTAAGAGAGATAAATCTGTAAGTATAATAGAGAGATAGAGCAACAAGAGCGCCACCCTACGAAGAACGGGGTGTACTACTAATGAAAATTGCGTGTGCGCTTGTTACTCTTACGATTCCTACTCTATGACTATATCTCTCAGTCTCTTTCACACTTCTAAAGCTAACTTATAATGTCTAATATTGTTAATCGAAAGAATTGAAGAAAAGAGTAGAGATAATAACACTCTACTCAAATTCAAAAATACAATAAATAATGGAAAATTCACCAACCTTTATAACTCGACGCTGAAAATAAAACGACCCAAAGATGTCTTTGACGTGAGCTTAGTATTTGAAGTACCGGCCGTTTGGTTGTACCCTTCACTCGGCGAGAATCTTCTTTTTAATATTTTGATTGTCTTTCGAACAAAATGAATTCAACAATATATCTTCTTTATATATTCCCAAACTCTTTAATTATTCGATTTAACAACTTGAGCAACGATGGCCACAATAATTTTAAGAAAGAAAGATTTATCAATTTCACTAACAGCAAGGTATTTTTATTCTATCAATTTTCTATACTATATTATTTTTATTCTCCTTCTCTCTCTCTCCCTCTCTCTCTCTCTCTCTCTCTCTCTCTTTCCCTTCCTTTTTTCCTATTTGTTGAAAATATTAACATATATAGATCGAACTAACCTATACATGTTACAATATATATATATATATATATATATATATATATATATATATATATATATATATATCATATCATATCATATCATATCATACTATCATATCATATCGTATCATACTAATTTATAAAGACAAAGCGTGTTTTTGTTTGTACACGATAACCGAAAAAACTGCTGAACCAATTGTTCTGAAATTTGGCATATAGATCTTATATTATCTTGGGAAGGACATAGGCTATGTTTTTTTCTTGAAAATCATTTTACTTTCATCAATAAATTAAGTTAATGGTTTTAACAATCAGTTCGACCAGCGGCCAGTAGGTGGCGTCTTGAATCACGAACATCAACTCAAAGTAGTCCCCTTAATGTATTAATACCAGGCCAGCTCAAACGAATGTTCATATCCAACTTTGAGATTCGTATCCTAAAGAAGGTGTGACGTTAGTCGATATTACCTTTGTTGTTCTTCAGGTTAATCTGACACTACACTCACACCTTATGGATATCTTTTGATATTTGTAAATTTTATTTTCCCTTACGTTAGAAAATCTCTCTCTCTCTCTGTGTCTCTCTCTGTGTCTTTCTTTCTCCTTCTCTTATAAATTGGTTCTATATACCAAATCGTATTGAATATAGTTTGTGCCGATAAATTATATTTTTGTTTTTATATATTATATTAACTTCAGAATTGTGACAGAGACTACATTTTTTTTGTTTGAACAAATGAAATGATGGCAAAACAGGGTTTTTTTATCAACGTTGAAAGTATGTATATATAGATCTATATCGTCAATTTTGTATAAAAAGGCAATGTTCATTGGCTGCTTAGAAGATATGCTATTCACCATACCATTTTGATTGAATTTCAGTTGGCATCACTACGAAAATATACGCAATATGTAATATATATTGTATGTATATTATATTGTACATATTATATATACACATTATAATACGGTTTCTACTGATAAATATTGTATTGGCGTGTACGGGCGATTGATTACGATATCCCGTTGCCTCAAGACGATTTTTATAGGCAGTTTTATAACCGATGCTAGCTTTCTCGGGACGACTTTTACGGGGAGCCTAGTGTTTAGTTGGTAGAAATGATGTTTAGGTATGTCGGGACAACTTCTATGGAGAGTTCGTGTTCGAATGTTAGAATGCGATTTCCAGGTGTTTTGAAACGATTTCTACGGGAAATTTCGTGTTCGGATGGTAGAAAACGATGTCCAGTTATGACGGGACGATTTCTACGTTGAGTATCA